>JAOTOM010004569.1:0-342022 GCA_034440615.1 Ashinkailepas kermadecensis | reverse complement strand
GCACAAGCCAAGTCGAATGACAGCCACTTCGTGCAAACTGAACTCATGGCGACGAATCGCGAGAACTTCGAATAATTCAAACTAGCCTTTGACCCTAAGGTTGACCTTAACCTTAATATATCCCAGTTTCAAAATGTTACTCGAGGGTTCACCATGGGCTATCGCTTGATAGTGGATATAGGCGGGCTTTGGGGACAACGAAAAAAGCAAACAAATGTGAGGCGACCGAACAAATCAGCTTGAATTTTGACCCGTCGAGATGATTTCGAATTATCAAATTTCTGATATCAACTTCTGACAACAAGCGACGTCGAATGACATCCATTTTCTTGGAATTGAAGCCATAGCGACGAAACGCGAGTTCATCGAAGAACCCAATCAAATATTTGACCTTGACATTGTCCCGGTTTGAAATGTTACTCGAGTGTTCACCACTAGTTATTGCTTGATACCAGATTTGAATGGGTTTGAGCGAAAACGAAGGAAAACTTAACGGACCGGATGATCAGCTTGGCCTTCGCCCTTGAAAATAATTCGATTGTTTAGCTTTCTGATACCTCATAACAAGCCACGTCGAATGACGTCCATTTGATGGGAATTGAAGCGATAGCAACCGAACCTCGCGTTCGGTCGATATCGCTTCAATATCGCCATCTAATACATCAAGCTAACCTTTACGCCTCTGACGAACACGTCGCTGAATACGAATACGAATGCGACGTTAACTTGACGTACTTGCTTCCCATGATTTCCCTCCCTCATGGCTGCCCATGACTTCCCTCCATGATCTTGCAGATACCCAAGGACACCCAGAGTCACGTTTGTTCAAGATATATCAATATATGCGCAGGAGAATGCAGCCTAAGACTATACTAAATCCTTGTGATAATGCAAATTTGTTTCCTGGCAAAGCACAATTTTCCACCGAAGCGAAAACACAAGATGGCAAAGTTTCATGTTGTTAAAAAATAGTCTGGAAGCAGAAATTTCTAACGTTTGCTGATTTACCATTCGGGGATTTTGTGACGACAGATAGCCTGCGAAGCCGGTTGATTGGCTTGATCGGTTTCTAGTATTTTGGTGATTCTCTTGCATATACATTTTCATTTCATAAATGATTAAGTATAATTCTGCGGCGATCATACTCAGGTAGCTGAGGTTTAGGGGAACACAGAAAAAAACGCGGGAGACAAATCGCCACTTTTCAGAAATTGGGAGGGGGGGTTGGGACATGTCCCCCCAGCCCCCCAGCGGTTCACTCATGGTGGCTTCCAGGGGCGTCGATTTGTATCCTTTTGCGGGGGCCATGGCCCCCCAATGCTGATCTTGGCCCCCCCAATGTTGATTTGGGCCCCCCCAATAACCCATGCTATTTTTATGCTGATAAAAAGCTAAAGGAAAAAAAAGAAAGAAAAACACTGTGTTAGGTACATAGAAGACTTAGTTGATGTTAACCAGCACATTTTGTACTGAAAAAGAACTGATTTGGATTAGATAGTGGACTGAGTATCCAACTTTTGCTACACAATTCAAAATTATGTGCAAAAAAAAACAAAATAGCTAGATTTCCCTCCACTGTGGAAGGAAAACTTACAACATACAATGTTAAGATTCGATGATGATGCACTTTAAACCAGATTGTCTTTTAATAAAATGTTAAGCCACAAAACAACAATTGGATTGTCATACTGATCAGGGGCGTCGATTTGTATCCTTTTGTGGTGGCCGTGGCCCCACCAATGTTGATCTTGGCCCCCCCAATGTTGATTTGGCCCCCCTAATAACCTATGCATTTTATGCTGATAAGAAAGCTAAAGGGAAAAAATGAAAAACACCATGCTAGGTAAGTAGAAACATTGATGTTAACCAGCACATTTTGTACTGAAAAGAAACAGATTTGGATTAGATAGTGGACTGACCCTCCACCTTTTACTGAAAAATGTAAAATTGTGTGCAAAAACAAACAAAATAGCTGAAATTCCCTCCACTGTGGAAGTACAGCTTACATCATAAAATGTCGAGATTAGCGATGCTGATGCATTTTAAACCAGATTTTCTGAAAGAAAATTTGCTAAGCAACTAAACACCAATTGCATGGTCATACTGATGTTTGTACACACCAGCAGGGGTGTCGATTTGTATCCTTTTGTGGGGGCCATGGCCCCACCAATGTTGATCTTGGCCCCCCAATGTTGATTTGGGCCCTGCCCTCAATAACCTATGCTATTTTTATGCTGATAAAAAAGTGAAAGGAAAAAATGAAGAAAAAGCCACTGCTAGGTACATAGAAAATGTAGTTGATGTTAACCAGCACATTTTGTACTGAAAGGAAACAGATTTGGATTACATAGTGGGCTGACTCTCCACCTTTTGCTATGAAATTCAAAATTGAGTGCAAAAAAAAATAGCTGGATTTCCCTCCCCTGTGGAAGGACAACTTACATCATAAAATGTTAAGAATAGCTGATGCTAATGCATTTTAAACCAGATTGTTCAACAAACAAAATATGTTCAGCCACAAAACAACAATTGCATTGTCATACTGATGTTTGTATACACCACCAATGGCAAAACCACATGCATATGGAGCTTGAATAAGGTTTATTCCATTCTCACTTTCCAGTCATTGTCAAACTTGCATACCAGTGAGTGAACCAGTGAACAACAATCACAGTTATCATTGAGATTGTGGATATACAAACTAGAATTATCTTCAACAGCCCACCCATCACACCATCAGCTTGATATTTACCTGGTGCCTACCTAGGTACCTACATGCCCAGTGACAATGTGGATATTCTTTTACTTTCTGCCATAGCGTTGTTTACACTAGATATGTAACCGAATGTGCCGCATATCGGCAGGAAATGTCGCACTGTTCAAATATACCACTGGATATGGATGCAACGTTTTGATGACGTCACAAACAGTCACAGTGATACGACTTATTCGCCCATCGGGAAACCGGACGATGTTGCAACATTACATATGACTCAGTGCAGCGTGAAACTGCCATGAGACCATCGCAGTGGCTTCAGATCATCAGTACCTCTTCAAATAGATCCATATGCATGCATTCAATTTTGATATGGGGAATCCAAGTCTCAAACTGAACCAACGAGAGCCATGTGTGAGCCAATCTGCCAGCTTATGACACCATGAAAGACAAAACTCAGCAATAAGCTGCATGGACACTGCATTATAATTGATATTCCTGAGCAATATGTACTAAGTTATGGCGCACATGACTTCCAAAGCAAACCTTAAAAGGTACACCAAAGTTAGCCTTCAAGCCTTGGTGACGTCACAGCTTTTTCCTCATATATTGCAGAAATTGGTAGCATCAGGCATGTTTCAATTTCGCTGCGCATGGGGGGGGGAAAGTGATTTTTTAGGCGTGCCGGACCATAAAGGTCATTTGCGCCGCCTCTAAAGCGAGTACGTTACATGCCTGTATATAATAGCGAGTGTTTGCGATCAAGGTGCAGGCAGGTGAACATTTACGTCAAGGGAATTTTACGTTATAGTTTGTGTGATATTTTAGGTGCTGAAGGCGGGGGCTGATATGGGGACATGTCTAAATGGTTTTAATTTTACTTTGCTCCTCCACAAAATAATTTGTAGTTTTGGTGGTGGTGGGGCTGCGCATGCGACGTGCGAAGTTTATGCATTGCCCATATAGTTTTGCACGTTACATGATTTTTTCTCGACAAAATGGAGGACTACCACGGGAGGGTCGATTTGTATCCTTTTGTGGGGATCATGGCCCCACCAATGTTGATCTTGGCCCCCGCAATGTTGATTTGGGCCCCCCCCCCCCCAATAACCTATGCCATTTTATGCTGATAAGAAAGCTAAAGGGAAAAAATGAAAAAATATCATGCTAACTAGAAAGATTGATGTTAACCAGCACATTTTGTACTGAATAGAAATAGATTTGGATCAGATAGTGGACTGACTCTCCACCTTTTGCTGAAAAATGTAAAATTTTGTGCAAAAAAAACAAAACAAAATAGCAGTATTTCCCTCCACTGTGGAAGTACAGCTTACATCATAAAATGTTTAAATAAGCAATGCTGATGCATTTTAAACCAGATTGTCTGAAGAAAAAAATCCGCTAAGCAACTAAACAACAATTGCATGGTCATACTGATGTTGGTACACACCACCAATGGCAAAACCACATGCATATGGAGCTTGAACATCATTAATTCCATTCTCAATTTCCAGTCATTGTCAAACTTGCATGCAAATCATGGTTATCATTGATATTGTGGATATACAAACTATAATTATATTCAGCAACCTACCCATCACACCATCAGCTTGATATTTACCAAGGTACCTACCTACCTACATACCCAAGGACAATGTGCATTGATATTGATATGGGGCTACCCAATCTCAAACTGAACCAATAAAAGCCACGTTTGAGCCAATCTGCCAGCCTATGAAAACACGAGAGCAAAGTCAGCAAGAAGCCGTATAGACACCTCATTATAATTGATATTCCTGAAGAAAGCAATGGTTAGTAAGCTATTGCCACACATAACTTCCTAAACAAACCCTAAAGAGTCATACAAGACCAGTGTCTGGTAGCGGCCAAGGCCTGTAGCGGCATTAAATGCCCCCCCCCACCGATACTATTACCTTAGAAGGTACACCAAAATTCGCCTTCAAGATTTGGTGACGTCATAGCTTTTTTATCTTATATTGCAGATATTGGTAGCATCAGGCGTGTTTCAATTTCACTGCGCATGAGAGAGTTAGAGCATTTTTCAATTTTCAATTTTCAAAGTTTAAAGAACTTAACCAAGCCGAACCTAACCTATTTTAAGTTGCTGTTGAGTAAAAAATGATTGGTAAACTTGCAGTTTAAGGTGATTTTTTTGTTTGTTCTAATTTATCTTCAGAATACCATGTTCATGACGGTGACTAAGACGATGGGACCACTTATTTTCGGTGCAAATATATTTAATTTTAATTTGAAAAAATGACAAATTGTCCAACTGAAAAACTTAAACCAACCTACCCTAACCAATCCTAACCAATTTGTTTGCTTTATGGTGACAAACGTGTGTAAACACTTTTCTTGGTTGGTTGGTTAGTTATTTGGGCTTACGGCCGCATTGACTGCGTTGGTCATACAGCGCCCACAACACTTTCCTTGTTCCTTAAAGCACAATAATACCAAAACGTTTTTAAAAAAACAAAAAACAAACATGTTCAGACTTTTGTTTTCTTCAAAAGCAGCTTAGGCTAGGTTAGGTTGGTTAGGTTTCTTTTTTAAGGTTGAGAATTTTCAGAAAATAAATTAATTGACATTTGTATTTTGTTTATATTTTTGTTCTCAAACGATAGCTTAGTTTAGGTTAGGTTAGGTTTTGTTGCATTAAAGAAAAAAAACATTTATGTTTATGTTATGTTAGCGAACTCAAAGCCCTTTTTGGTAATATTTTGCTCACAACCTGAAAAGTAAGCATTCACAAAGAAAATAAGTGGATCCAATCATCTTAGTCACCTTCATAAACATGGTATTCTGCAGAAGAAAAAAAATTTAAAAAGGAAAAAAAAGAACACCTTAAACTGCAAAGTTACCAATTAATTAGAAATTTTTGGGGGAAACTTTTTGGAAATTTTTTGAAAAGTTTTCCCACTTGGAAAGCCTAAACTAATCCAACTTAGACAAATCTAACCCATTTGTTTGCTATATGGAATTAAATGTGTGTAAAAACTTGTCTTGTTACCACCTTAAAGCACAATAATACCAGTTTAGCTAGGTTAGGCTAGCTTAGTTGCTGAACTTGGAAATTAAAAAAAAAAAATTCAAACATAAAATAAAATCGGAAATTTTCCTTCAAAAGGAGCTGACGTTAGGTTCGGTTAGGTTGGGTTCGGTTGTTCAATTTATAAAATTTGCAAAATGTACCTCGCTTAATTTTTGTTTCTATTTTTTTCTCCAAAGCAGAGGCGTCGATTTGTATCCTTTTGTGGGGGCCATTGCTCGACCAATTTTGATCTTGGCCCTCTCAATGTTGATTTGTCCCCCCCCCAATAACATATGCTATTTTTATGCTGAGAAGAAAGTTAAAGAAAAAAAGAAGAAAAAACACCATGCGACTTACGTAGCTTAGTTGATGCCAACCAGCACATTTTGTACTGAAATGAAACAGATTTGAATTGGATAGTGGATTGACTCTCCACCCTTTGCTGTAAAATTGACAACTTTGTGGAAAAAAAACAAAGGAGTTGGATTTCCTTCCAATTTGCAAGCACGACTTACATCATAAAAGCAACCTTAATCCTTGGCAACGCGGTACACAGTTTATCGTCGCTTTACCGAGGCTTATTTACTGACGCACCCGAGCAGAAATCGGGCATATTCCAAATTCGGTGGAGAAATTCGGCGCAGCCTGACAATCGCACTCGTGACGTCACAGCTCAGAAATATGGGCCTGTGGCGGCTGCAGAAGTGACAAACACCTGCTTGTAAGTTATATAAGGTCAAAGCCCATCACCAAATGTGTCTGGAGAGACTTGATAGACACTTGCGCGCAATAAATGCCACAAATCGTGGTGGGCGTTTCTCAGAACACCCAAATAAAAAATTCCAGTTACAAAAATTACAGCGCCTAAAGTCTAAATTTGAGGATGCAGTCGACAAATGTGACGGAGGTGAGACATTCTTGATGCAATTGCGCGCAGTGTTTAATCCGTAGCCCAATCTCATGTGACGTACTGATTCGTTTTTGTACTTCGCACTTTCTGATGTATCTGCATATTGGTGTGATTTTAAATAGTGAATAAATAGCCTGCTGCTATTTAATTCCCAAAGGAACAGTAGTTGAAGAAGTAGGCAGGTCAGCTTGAACAAGAACATCCAAATAAAAAATTCCAGTTACGAAAATTCCAGCGCCTAAAGTCCAGTCCATGCCTTTTTCTGATTTGTGCTCAGGGTTTCCATTTTAATATCACATAACTATCACGTATGTCTTCAAGAAGAGCTGTTTTTAGTTTACTTTTATTAATATTTTCACTCCACTGCACCTGGTGCTTTTTCTGTCCTGGATTGGGGCACCTAGTGTTGCATTTCCGTCCAGGGGTTGGCACACCTTTTGGTAAATTTACAGCTTAAGGCAATTTCTGATTTCTTGATTTGTTTAATGCAATGTTTAAGAATGTGATGAACATGATGTTACTGCTCATTTTGGTAAAGTTGTGTTTTAAGGTGTTTTATGAATTCGTGGAATGTATCATTTCAATGCTATGTTTATGAATGTGACCCAAATGATGGGACCACTCATTTTCTATACAAATGCCTACATTTCAGGTTGTGAGCAAAATAACACCAAAAAAGGCTTTTAATTAGGTGTCATAGGATAAGCTATTCTTTCTAAATAAAAAGAAATTCAACATAACCTAACCTAACCTAGCCTACCCTCCCTTTGGAGGAAAACAAAACCAAAACATCAAGTTGTAAAAATTTCAAGCAATGTATTTTTTTACAATAAAAAATGTAACCCAACTTAACATGTTGAAATATAAAAGAACAATAACATGTTGAAAGTACTATATTTTCAGGAATGGAATCCTGTGCTGATGATATTTTCTGTAATAAATTTGCAAATCAGATCTACATCATTAGTGTTAATAAATATGAAAAATTCATAGAAATGCATACACCGGTTTGTGGACAAGAAGTTATTCTGGTGATTTCTGATGTATTGGAACATGACAAATGTTTCATGATAGAAGCAGGCAAAGTTAAAGTACTTATATCTCAATAAATGGTCAGTTCACTAACAAGACAGCAAATTCACTCAAATAGCACTCAAAACACCAGGCGGCCCACTCTTTTTGCAAGTTCAAAATCGATGACAGTGCTTTCTTGAATCATGTTTAAAGCACATGAAGAAAATGTATTGCTGACACTTGTAAGGAACTGATGTGCAATCTGCAATCTACTCTCGATCGTGCAATCTGCGGAAAAAAACACGTTGAGCAGCCGCAGTGGCGTACTAAAGGGAAAAGTTCCCCTCCCTAATGTCAGGCACCAATGAAATACTTTCACCCACCGTCATGACTATTCAGGTCTGCTGTGCTCTGATGCTCCATCAATGCCGGTGTGTTTTAGCCTGCATCTGATCGCTGAAGTATTTTTATTTAAGCCGGTGTGTGTTTGTTGGTGTGTAGAGTGAGGAGGAGGGTAACGGTGACGGTGACGGTGACGATAGATCCGAGCCCACTATATGGCACGGCAGTCGCATGCTATTACTCAGAGTTGTTATGTTGACATGTACTGAGCACTGCTCTTTTAATTATGTGACTTCACCAATTATTGGACGATTTTCCCCGTTGATGAGGATGCTGAATAAACATAAACATACACATCGTCGAATAAAAATAGGAATTTCTGAGATCCGAAAATATAGTGGGCTAAATCCGACGAGTTTTTTTTTGGGGGGGGGGTCTAGTGCGTTGGCACTTCGGCCCCCCAATGTTTTTCAAAAATCGACACCCCTGGCTATAGGCCGCCTCACACTAGCGGATCCAGGGAGGGGCCATTCCGGCCATGGTCCCCCCCCCCGAAGCGCTTAAAATGGGGGGCCATAGCGTCTTTTGGCCCCCCGAAACCAACGGAAGTAAACTAAATTAAAATGCAGTAACCTTTGCCGAGGTAAAAAAATAGCGTCCGAATGAAAAAATCTCCAATTTTAAAGGTATTTTTGTATAATTGTTTGGAGCCAATATAGTAGCATAGTAGATTCTGACACACATCGAGGGTTCCATGCTGCTCAAGTTCTGCTTACACCAAGAGTTGACAAATCGGATCCACCAGTGTGTACACGTGCACGAACGTTGACTTGGTACAAGACATTGACATAGACATAGACATAGACATAGACATAGACATTTATTAGAACCTTCCACAACACATTCGTGGCTATTACGATTCCTCGTCTTGTAGATAAAACGATAAGAGTAGGATAAGATTTTGTTAAAACACTGCGATGACAACCATTCCAAATTCACATTCTCACCAGTCTCACACAACACCATGCAATAACTAACTCATGCCAAACATATCCATCAAGATGGCCTGATATGCCGTTTCAGCGCCGCACCAACGTGCGGCGATGAAACGTGAACGTGAACGTGAACGTTTTGGTAAACAAGAACACAAATCCAGTAACTTAGAAGCGGTGGAGGTAGGCTGTGGCCCCTACACAGGAAATTATGTTGTCATTAATTATTATTTTAAAAAATTGGCCCCTTTGCCAAATAGTGGTCGAAATCCGGTGCTTTTAACCAAAAATAGTGGGAGAATGGGCACCCTCCAAATCCGTTCGACCCCTCCCTGATGCAATTCCTAGGTACGCCACTGGGGGAGGGGGAGGGGGGCTGACACCGAAAATCGAAAGTTGCCCCCCCCAAACCGGTGGCCTAGATCCGCCAGTGCCGCCTCATGCCCTCGCTTGTGGCACCATATATCGGTAAATTATTTAAGCTCAGCTCGTGTAAGGGCGTGAGTACCGACCTCTACATATGACAAACGCCGTGTTTGGGTGAGAAAAGGTGCAACCAGAACTTTGTTACGGGGATCGGAGCATATTTACGCTGCTTTTGCTCAATGTCCCTCCCCGATATTCTGCCGATATTCAACATAAATCAACGATTACTTGCATTCGCTTGAAAGTCTAAATGCAATGCAGTCTAAATGCATCTGCACCTCTAGTGAACCGGGAGAGAATCATCTGAGATGCAAGAGGATCCTCACAGCTTGAAAAGGGTTCTCTGAGTTGGGAGAGAGGGCCATCTGAGCTGCTACAGCACACCCTAAGATATTATGGCAGCAGAGCTAAGGGCTCGGATACCGCATAGTTATCATTCGATTTTCGTCAATGTGCCCCTTTCAGTGTGCTGTGCACGCCATAAAGACGTTTTTCCCATACAATCTCCCCACTTTTCTGGACCGCCCGTGCCCGTGAGGGACCGGTTCCCCCCCACCTACCACGGAGTCACCAGCGCTGTCCACAGGGGCCTCCTCAAAGGCTTAAATTTCCCCTCAAGAGACTAAAGAAGCCCTTCTCACACTTCCTCGTGCCGTAATTCCCTGATATACTTATATCTGTACATATCTGCGAATCCCTTCCGTGCCTCGACAGCCCAAACAGGAGCATGATCGAGAGAACCCTTAGGCTTTCTCGAAATGCTAGTGTGAGCGAGGAAAGAGTGGGCGGTTGCCCACCTTGCCCCCACCCCCCACTTGTCCCCATGGCGCTGACCCTGTCAGACAATCGAAGATGACTATGTAGACTGCTGCAAGACATCAGGCCAGTCTGATACATGTATAATGTCATGGCGGCCGGCAGAGCGGCCGAGTCGACCCTCCACTGCCGCCCTGTAGCACCCGATTAGATAACTCACCCTCCCGCCATCCGATAAGATGAGTCACACTTCTTTTCAGCTACCGGCAGTGGCGGAGCGTCTCGGTTTTCATTTGGGTGGACGTCAGCAGTGCTAGCCGTGCACTTTTCCCAGGAACATTTTTGTGGATTGGAAAAGGGAAGGTGTACTCTGCAAAAGTTCGGCAACGACAGTCGGAAGTCGGTATTTTTTAGCAAGCTTACAATATTTCAGGGCCCTAGAGATATTGGGTTTAAATTTGTAGGTACTTGCTTGATTATCAGAAGCATATCCTTCATAATGATAGCGAAACAAATACTTATTCATTGACTTCATTTCTTTTCATTTATTCAGCGAATAAGTTGGCGATGCACAATATAAGTTAGATAAGCACATTTTGCAAAGCTATGGATGCACGTGCAACATCCAAAACACTTTGAGAAATGGACACAAATGAGCATGCCATAGTATAGGCAATGCTCTTTCCACTACACCCAGGGGCGTCGCCACTGGTGGGGGGGCAGAGGGGGCAGTCCCCCCCCTGCCGTGAGACTGGGGGCGCCGCCCCCATGAAATTTGAGGAGGCCCCTATCCGGAAATGCACAAGAAAAAAAGTGAGCAAGTAGGCCGACGAGACATGAGAGGAGGCCTCCAAGACGTGAGAGGAGGCACTTAATTTGAAGAAGGAGTCACATAGGAGAGGATAGGAGGCTCCAGAAATCAAGAGAGTGCCAACAATTGGCACGGAGGACCCCAGGAATGCAAAGGAGGCCCCAGGATTGCAAAGGAGGCCCCTAGGATTGCAAAAGAGGCCTCCAGGATTAAAAAGGAGTCCCCAAGGATTGCAAAGGAGGCCCCCCAGGATTGCAAAGGAGGCCCCCAGGATTGCAAAGGAGGCCCCCAGGATTCCAAAGGAGGACTCCAGGATTGTAAAGGAGGCCCTCAGGATTGCAAAGGAGGCCCCCAGGATGGCAAAGGAGGCCTCAGGATTGCAAAGGAGACCCCCAGGATTGCAAAGGAGGCCTCCAGGATTGCAAAGGAGGCCCCCAGGATTGCAAAGGAGGCCCCCAGGATTGCAACCTATTACATCGAAATCTAGGACCATAATTTCATATTCATGTTATTAAATCAAGATTTGTACATATGCTCGCTTTTTACTGCCCTTCCCATAAAATGTAAATGAAATCCCATAAAATATAATTACAACCTTATCATTGTGTAAATACGCTCTCACAAGAAATGGACTAAACCAATTTCGCGTTCGATAACACAATGCCGACATCCTTTTCAACGTCACAAATGAACACGACCGATTTGTCAATAAAACGAGAAAAAACAAGACCTATGACGTCACCATAACGTCATGCTCCATCGTACCTAAACATGCTCCATTCGTACCTAAACATTCAAATGTACCTGCGCGAAACACCTTCGAAAGTATTGAGCGACATTAGCGATTATCTAAAACTTGGACGATTGGCGTCAAATAAGCGCAAATATCGTGTTTGCGGCAAATATGGCATTATTATCATTGCATTACGCCATTGTATTATTATATAGAAAATGTATGCACGGTAGTACAACCACTTCATTTGCACAAGATATATTCCAATTTGCATCGCGGAACGAAAGTAGTTTCGAAGATATGGCGAGAGCAAAGTGGTGGGAAGTCAAATGACACCCCCACCCCCACCCCACCCCCACCCCCGCTCATAAATGCGATGTTTGCAGATAAGCTATTGTGCTGGAGGATATCAGTTATATGCCAAACGCCTTGTTTCGTTGAGCTGATTAAAAAGTCACCTCACACATGCTGTTTGTCCAGAAATATGAAGTTTCCGCAATCACCACCAGATGGCAGTGCAATCGAGAAATTGCTTAAATTGGCCTTTTTATGCGAGTATCACCAACTTTCTGTTTTCTGACGAAAGATAATTGCCTGAGAAATATTTCGCTTAAAAAGTTCCGAACCGAGATAATATTTGTGAGTTTTTACCCTTTTGCCTTACATAATGTCAAAGGGTCCAAACTTTATCTATGGCATGTTTTCTTTTTTCCAAGTTCTTTGACTTTGGGATTTCCAAAATATATATGTTGACATGATTATGTCCATTTGTAATGTTTTTACGAGCCTGAGAATCATCCGAAACATTAAAATTCCCTCGGGCTATGGCTTCTGACCTGATGGTCTGAATGACTTACAATTATGCTCAGTAAATTCAGATGCAAAGATGATCTCTGATATCATTTTGCGTCGAAATCGGAAATAAGGGTGTTGAATTCCATGCCCGCTGCTTTTTTATTCAGAGATGCCCAACTATGAACGGACAGTTTGAGACGTTTTACTTTGATTTCTGATCCGTTTTCGACATGTCTCAGAATGAGTAAAATCTGGCATTTTGTCACCAGGTATCTGTTGTGTTCCTTTAAAGGTGCATCATTTCCAGCTCGCCTCCTCCAGTGATTTCCAGGCACGTGCGGAAAACCTGAGTATAGAATAGGAGCCCTCAGCCACCGTCTCCGGTTTGGTCTCGTATTCCATGCACGGAAAGAAAGACTCGTTCTTGTTGCATGAAAACTAACACTTCTTTGGAAAGGCTGAAAGCTCACCTTACTGTGGCCCATTTATCTAGGGTAATATGAAGGTGGAATAATAAAGTAAGTTATTTGCAATGTACTGCTCCAGAATGTTGTAGGGAATCGCCCTCACCTAGTTAATATTATCTCTCCAGTATTACATAGAAGTGCTTCAGATGAACGTTTGTACTGACAAATGTTCATCTGAAGTGTAATATTCGGTAACGGCCAGGACCTTTTCCAGGCAGTGTTCCGGAGCAGTGTTTGTGGTCTCTAGAGAGCACCGTCAGTAGTGTCACCGGAGCGCCATCAGCAATCTCACTGGAGCACCGCATGTAGTCTCACGGGAGCACCGTTTCGGGAGTTCCGTTCTCGACATTGTTAGCATGGCGGAAACTGTGTGCTACCGTTCCGGGGCGCTACCACGGCCAGAATGTTCGGCTGCGCAAGATCAGTCTGCCGATGTCGCAATTCATCAACATGCCGATCGGCTCTTTCCAGCAATTCCTGGTGAGTAGGGCTGGCGCAGCACCTCACCTTCCGCAAACGCAGTGCACGACACGCAGTATCCCCCGTTATGTCTTCATCTTCCGTCATTCTACTTTGCTTGAAATCCCCAGCCTCCACCCCACCCCATCCCCTCTTCATCAGGGTTGGAAACACGGCTTTCTCCTTGATGTTTGTCATCCGGAACATTGTCTTCTCCGAAAATTATCCACTCCTTTTTTCCAAAAGATTGAGTTCTTTGAAGATTACTGGAAGCTTGTTGCAGCTGGATTAAAATTGTCAAGCCCGAATGAAATGTACAAAGAGGAATTTTAGTACGAGAAAGAAAAGGGCATACTCTCTTAATTGGAATACCACCGAGTTTTCCTTTCCGCATGCAGGATTGCAACGCACAAATCCAACCCTGCCTCCATCTCTGCCGGCATTTCATAGGGAAATCGGGAAGAGTAGCGGGAATTCGGGCCGCGACTTGCTCGCTGTGGTGACTCGCGATCGGCGGTTGCCCTCGAGGACCGCTATCACAGCGTGACGTTGATGGCGTGTCACACCTTGCTTACCGCTCACCGGCAGGGTGGGATTTCCCCGCGGTTCACCGCGCGTAGCGGCCGCGCGCCGTCGTCCAAACACACAGAGCGGCGCTGACAAGGCCGCCCGGTAGCTCATCTGCGGCCTTATCGGGCCAGCGGCCAACGGACTCTCCCAGCCGGGGGCTAAATGTGAGCGTGTGAAGCGACTCGAACCCTGTGTTGCCATCAGAGGGCAGACCAGTGCAGGCCAGCGCTCCAACCAACTGAGCTACTTTGACGGGACGGCTTTGACTACTTTGACCTCGTGTTTTGACCCATCCGTGTGTACGAGTGTTTTGTGATTGTTATCCATGTGATAGACGATTTCTTCTCCGAGAACAAGTACTCGACATTTGGTTGATTGAGGGTCCAGAATGGCCTAACCTACAGCAGCAAAGGACTGAGAGAGGATGCATGTGAAGGTAGACAACCACAATAGCCACATACCTTCTCCACCGAATATAAGCATCATTCATCAGTACATTTGAACTAAACCAGCATTCATAGCTTCAGCGAATCATTACGAACAGTTGAAGTGTAACCCTATATGTAAGAGGGTTTAGAAGCTTCCGATAGTTTTTGTTCGACGTTTCTTAACGCGGCACGCTAGAATTCTTAAATTTCGCGATGTCTCCTAAAGTTCTTTTCGGCGAATGATGCCGTTTTTTTCTTATTGATGCGAGTTGGCCCTAGACAGTGAGCTTGGATGTCAAGGCTGGCTATTTTTATGCAGCGTGATGAGCTTTCAAAGCCAGACAGATATCCTATAAAGACAGACATGTTATGTATATCAGGACTAGTTTTTTTGACAACACCGTTGGTGAAGAAAACATACACATTGATTGCACATTTAACGTCACTAGATATGTGCATCAATGGCAGCGGCGGTTCCAGGGTAACGAAGTAAGGAGGTAGTGGTGGTTTCAAAATGATAATAAACCGAAACCTGGACATTGGAAATTCGCATGGCAATGGAAGCGGATCATTTCCGAAATGGTGGATCAAGGCCAGTTTTGGGGCCATGGACGATAATTGGCCGTAATTGACCAAACACGTCCGCCTGAAGTTCAGCTACAATGGATGCATCCATGGTTCTGTAATTGAACTGCATTACAACACAAATAATGCATTAATAAATTGGACTCAATTAACAATAACTGGATCTCAATGTGAAATTAGAGCTTTTGTGAAACCAAAAAAGTCATTAATTCACATTCTTTTCCTCCCTCACCCGTCGTTTTCGAAATTTCAGCTTTGTTTACAACAATATTGCAGGCAATGTTACAAGCTTTCAAACGATATCTTTCCAAAATATTGACACATGCGTTATCGAGATCTGAAGAGGGGTTAGAAGGGGCGGGGGGAATAAGCACCCACGTAACATTGAGATATATTTTCATGCCTTACACAATAATGTGAAGCTACCAACCACAATCCTGGCCTTACTCCTTCTGTAATGGGCTATGAGGGAAACTCAAGTCAATCATTAAATGATAGTGTGTTATTTTATCACTTACGGATTATGGTCTGATGCAGACGCGTTCCCCGGAACTTCTTCTTCCCTCCGCGCTTAGACTTCCCGGTCAGTGAGAAGAGGTCAGATGCGGCGCTGTCCATGAGAGCCGAACAACACAGCCGCAATACTGCCGTCACGGTGTCACCACCCAAGGTGGCCAAGTAGCACGCCTGGAGACATGAGCAACCTTTATTTATCTGATTGAAGGGAACATATTAGGGTGCTACATTGCCAACTAAATCAATGCGCCCTGAAGTCAACATAATTAACTTAGATTGCAGGTGACGGATGCTGACTGTGAGACTCATGGCATAAACTGTTTCTGGCACTAGAATTGACTCATGCATGATACTGATTGTGAATACCAAGCTTAGCATTAATACTTTTTTTTGTAGTTATTGTTATCCGTTTTTGGTAAATAACTTAAGTATACCTCATTCTTCACTGACTGGCAGCTGATAAGTTGACAATTGTAATGCTAAGCATTAATAATTATACTGTGTTTTTACTCCCTACCTTGTGTCATGGCATACTATTTACAAAGATACATGCTTTATATCATTTGTTCATAACTTGCATTTGAGTCGCAAGACTCAAATGACTCATTGTGATTCAAATGATTGACTCGTGATGCAACTCATTTAAAAAAAGAAGGATGTGATTCAACTCGCGACTCAAGATATGTTTTTTTGGAAAAGAATCGATTCAACTCACGACTCATCCAAAAACGATTGATTCATGAGTCGATTCTCGATTGAACTCGAGTCGAGCACAAGTCTGCTCCGGAGCGCGTGTTATTCGAGCTTGTCCTCAATTATGCTTGCATGCTAGATTTAGGCCACTTAATCTGCTGATAGGAATAATTTGCAACTGATGCGATGCTCAAGATAAAGATAAAATACAACCATGCGTGTAGAACACCAGATTATTACTTAAGGGGTAGGAAATTGTCCGACTCATTTGAAAGCCAGACAAAAGAACAGCGAATGCAATTTTCGTATTGTTCCCTTCTATCTGTGCGCAAGAGTTCACCACCCACGTTTCCTCTGTTGCTCATATATCAACGAACAAAGCTACCTTACAATCTACGAGCGTACCCACGCATGATGGCACACTATTAATATACGTAGGCAAGACACCCATAAATACACCCAGGTTGGAAATCTGTAGGAAAGTTCCTATATCGGCTACGTAATAGTCTAGTAGGATCTCGCGTCCGCGTCACTCCGGTCGTAAAGTTCCAAAGTTCTCTGCACTATCTGTATTTGTGCAGCGGCGAATAAATGGCAACAGTCGAACAACAGACAATTCTTACATAGAATGTTCCGCGCTGACGAACGACGGTGATATTTCCTAACGTTAAATTTAAGGCCGAAATGGGTTATTAATTTAGAACGCGTGGCCGCCAGCGCTACAGAACCGCGTCGCCTGGCTGTCCAGAGACGACTGACTGACGGGGGCCGCCGGCTCTCGGCGCCCGATTCTACGCCGCAGTGGCAGCGTTCGTCGGCCCTGTAAAACGCTGACTAGCAGCGGCCGACGGCCGATAATTGGATCTATGACCCAACGTCCGGTCTCTGTCGCGGCACGGACCGGCAGCGAGCCGCCAGCCGGCTCAAGCTCGTGAGGCGTTACATTTACTGTCGGCTGGCTTATGGGGTCACATCATTTACAGTTACGGGACAGCGAAAAGTACAATTTATAGAAACTCTGTTACATCACAAAATGAGGTCCGAAGATCGAATTAAATTTACAGATTAATTCTGAGCTCCACTCAGACAAATCACGGCCTTCTACAATCACACACGAATCAACAAACACTTACGATACGGCAACAAATTAACACAATTTCCGATTACACACAGTCCTACGTGGGTTAGTCTAGGGGTCTTTAAGGGGTACCCACACCCTGATCCATGTTAGTAAACTAAACAATGTCACTACTACGCGACACTCGCATACGATTTATATCACACATTCTCGTTGATCACTTTCGCGCGCGCACTGTAGAAACGGCTTCGTGACGAGACGCTCACGGCGTCCTAATAATGTTCAGTCCGGTTCGGGGAGGGGGACGTCTGAGCATGGGTGACCTTGCCATGCTGCAGATCGTCGGCCGCCCTGGGTGCGACACTCGCCGGCAGCGCTCACTGATCGGCCTTGCAGCATTTACCGCATGTCCCTCATCGGGCTCGCTATCCGACTTGTTCTGGCGCTCTGCCAGGGCGGGTTGGTTACTCGGCCTGTTCCTGCGACGTCCATCCATATACTCGTGGAAGTTATGTCTCGTTCGATCATGTCCAGCTGCGAGGGCGGCCGGTGAGTCATCCATATCACCGCGGTGGCTTCTGACCCGCCACTCGCACGCTCGGCTGAGTCATCCATATGACCGCCCATCGCACCGGCAGTGCTCGCGTTCTCAGGGACGGCGCTCGTCAGTGCCTCTCCGTGGTGGCGCTCGTCAGCGCCTCTCCGTGGTGGCGCTCGTCAGCGCCTTTAGCAGCGGCGCTCGCGTCCGCAGCGGCGGCGCTCAGGTTACAGCGGCGCTCGGTTCCTCGTCGGTGCCCGCTGGCACCGAGCCAACGGACCAGTCGTCGAACTGGCCGGACGAAACGGCCGCTGGTGGGCTCGTGTTGCAGGTGCTTCCTGGGTCTCTGCACAGGGTGGCCGCAGGTAGTCCACCTGTCGGTGTCCTGTGGCAGCCGGCGTGACCGTCTCGTCACGCCCGATTGTCAGGTCGTGTTGATGCTGGCTCATGGCCAGCACGGACGATGATGTCTTCACCGAGCGGGATGGGTTGGATTGAAGGCTACTGCGGGTTTCAGGTACAAATATCGGTTCAAAGATGCCGAAGCATAGGTCCGGCGTTTGATTTTGACCACCAAAAACATGTTTCTAACAGTTGACAATATGTCACACAAGACATCAGGACAGGTGACGTCACAACATCACATCAATATCATTATTCCCATATGGGGTTCCATCACAATGGCGCTGCACGCACCACATCAATCACATCGGCAATCATCATTCCGGTAGGTGGCGTTACTCCGTCACCGTTTGTGGCGTCACTGCGTCAACAATACAGTTACATGATCACTTGAGGCGACTCACTGGCACACTCTCAACGACATATCTACTTGAGCCGTTACTTAAACATCGATTGGAACATCATCATTTGTAATTTGAACTGCTTCATCATTGATTCATTTTGCATCTCCACAAAGCTCGCAAAGGCGCTAGCTTTACTAGGCTTGACGTCGACTCGGTCGACATCAGCTTCGTAATCAGTGGAAGTAGCAGACTCATCGTGAATTTGAAGTTTGCATGGAGGACGATCCTCATCAGATGATTCCACCAAAGGTCGTCTTTCAGGGACTAGCCTCACTGGGCTTTCAGTCGAGTCCTACAAGCGTTTTGCTAATTCTGAAAGCGGAATTTCATCTTCCGATTCGCTAATTGGAGGTTTTGAACGTTTCGCCAATTGCGATTGTGAAGTGTCAGGATCTGAACCACTGGACGTGGGCAGGGGTCGTTTTAGGCGTTCTACTAATTCTGAAAGTGGTAAATTGTCTTCTGAATCGCTCGAAGAGGGAAGTGGACTTTTGTTTCGTTCAACTAGTTCCGAAAATGGGGCATCGTCGTCTGACTCACTAGTCGGCGGCAACGGCCTTTTGTTTCCCTGAACTGGTTCAGACAGAGGAATGTCTGTCTCAGTATCACTTGACACCGGTGAGGGCTCAGCTACATCTGCTGACTGGGTGAGAGGTGATCTCTCCAGCAGGTCAGACTCGACCGGCGGTGGTTGCACGGAGCCAGGCATGGGCTCTGTCAACTCAGCGGTTTCATCATCCTTTGTTCTCTGTGGGCTGCATACGTCCATGGACCAATCCTCACAGGGACTGTAATCAGGGCCGGCCTCGGCCCGTTTGGCTGACCTAGAAGGCTGTACTCGTTCAGGGGTGGTACCATCTACTTTTGACGTTTTCTCTAAATATTTTTGGTTCACTGTTTCTTCTTGGTCCTTGGTGGGTTCCCATGCTGTGTTCGGGTCGGCTAGCCGTAGTTTCTGGACATGCACCAACCGGGTCTTACCGGAGGTCTGATTTCTGATCACATAATTTACTGGGCTAGTCTGCTTGATAATCCGAAAGTATGGTTTCCACGGCAACGAGAACTTTGGCGACGTGCCAGGTTGTACCGTTATGTCGTAATAATATACGGGATGTCCAATTTTGAAATTCCGCGGCTTGGCTTTGCGGTCAGCGTACTCCCGGTTCCTCTCATGGCTCTCAACGAGGTGTGTCTTTACATGGCTATACGCTTCATGTAAGTTGGACAGGATTTTTTTGGACATAGTCTTCTCCGTAATATTTCATTTTAGGCTGAAGTAAATTGTCCAAAGGGAGAACGGGGTCTCTGCCGTACATTGTGAAGAATGGCGAAATGGTTCCAGAGCTTTGATCAATTCTGGTCGAAGCGCCCTAAAGCCCAAATAACTAAGCTTCCAATGTTTGCGGTCCGATAGGCGGCAAGAGTGGCGGGAATTTTTGTGTCCCAATCATCTTGATTTGTGTTGATTGTTTTTGCCAATATGTCGTTTTGGCATCGATGGTAGCGTTCGCTCATAGATAGTCGCACATGCGGTCTATACCAGTGCGTATAGACCGCAAAGTAATGGGCGCTGCGAACGCGAACGCCACTGGCGGAGGGGAGGGGGGGGGGGCTGACGCCGAAAACCGAAAGTTGGCCCCCCCAAACCGGTGGGCTAGATCCGCCAGTGAACACTTGTAGGGGCAATTGAGTTAGGTACATATCAGTTTTCCAAGGACTTAAACAATTAAAATAACTGATAATCCCTGTCCTATATTCCCCGGAGATTAACCTCAAAACCAAGTTGTTTTGATTGTAAATGCTTGGAGAACTCGTCTGTTACACACTCCGCACAGAGGGTATTCCTACACTTGTGCTTGATGGTGTTCCAGTCATGACCCAAGGGGCGGGTTTCTGAAAATTATTTGGAGAGCACAATATACATGAAGGCAATGGGCGAGGGGATACAAGTGCCTTAAAAAAGCACACAATAGCTGCATCCCTCGTCATGGACTTGCTCCAGTCCCATGTTAAATCAATGGAGTTATTTTTTGTCGTCTGCTTTTTGGCTCTACCATTACTTTCGCTAGGGAACGTCCACTACGAAGACAGATGACCAAACCTTATCTGTAAGAACCTTGCCTTAGTTTCCCATGCCGGACGTGTTCTGACCACCGTTCTTCTAGATTGGTTCTGACGACACAGTTAATAATTCATAGTTGAGAGACACTGGGTCTGTTCCCGTGGCTCCACCAAAAGGAACTCAGTGGAGGTTAGCTGAGGCTAGTTGAGACTTACCCACGGGAACGACCGGTGGAGCTTGGTGGAGAAATCAGCTGACAGCGGTGTGAATTCCGCGACAAAAAGGAAGCATTTGGCGCTGTGTCATAAGTTTTCCAAATTGCCCTATAAATGTTTGTCCAGATGATCGCACAATGCACATGGTATGCCTTGTTATACAAAGTCCAAAGTTTGTCTTTATTTCTGGCTATGTATGTGTCCTCAGAGACTGCGGGGAGCACAGATGTTCTTCTCGACTATGGGATGAACCAGGCAATCTCTTCCCTTTCGGTGAGCACTAGGCATCGTGTCCCCCTGTTTTGCGGTTGGTTACAGCCTGCCTTCTTAACGTACAGCATATAATCTCGTGTCTGGACCCGCCGCGCTCCCTCGGCCCCGAGGCGCTTCTCTACCCGATGCTGACTTTTCCTCATCTCAACTTGCCCGACCTCGTCGATCGGGCTTGAGTAGGATTTTAGTCGGCGCCGGGAGAACGGCGGTACTTCTGGGCACGGGAATTGCGGCGAATCCGACCGGTAAAGGAACCCCTAAGGCCGAATGACGTAGATCAAAGGCCTCAAAAAGGATGTTTTGTGGTCTGCATTTGTTACTTCGATTATTGTTCATAATTGTAGTAGTAATTTCAATTTTCCTTTGCGAAGGATGATCCTGGTATTCAGTTGATGCATGAGGATGAGATTCATAGGATGGAGGACGTTGTTTACGCGCAAATAGATGGCGCAAGTGCGCCGTGATTGAGCTCAACTGAAAAATCACAATTGAACCATGCTCCTGGGCTGGTGGAGCTTTTGCTCCACTGGTGGAGGTTGGTGGAGGAAAAATCTCCACCGGTTGCGACGGGAACGACCAGTGGAGGTTTGTGGAGGTTAGTGGAGCCACGGGAACAGACCTACTGACTAACGAAAATAATGAGAACTGCTGACCTCCAGGTGTAAAGCTAAGACATTTACAATGCAACAAACTGGCTAATACGGATATTTTTAGTGTATTATGCTGTCCCTCATGAACAATAATTATAACGAGAATGCTTATTTTCTGATCAGACTGCATAATAAATTACCTTTTCCCCCCAAGTGAGGTGGGATTGCGTAATTCATACGGCACCAGCTGACGCAGCTTTCTTTGTTTACAATGAGATTACGTTTTGGTCAATCCTAGGTACTGCGTCGTTGGCGTCATTTGTTGTCGCGGTTGGTTGCGGTTGGAGGTGTAGTGGTTCATGGTTTAGTGGTTCACGGGTAGACATTTTATTGCCTGCTTGTCTCCTGTTGTTCGGTCCACTAACAAGTCTGGAACGGATTACGACTGATCGCAGCTGCATAATTTCCAATCTAGGTAAGTACAGGGCCTATGCAAACAAGTTGCATGTTAAGTGCAGGGCCGTGACAATGAGGGGCAATTGCCCAGCCTGGCTACAAATTAACTAGACTGTCCACAAAATAGGTAGGCAGGTAGGCAGTTCGTTAAGTTTGTGCATTCTTGTGTTTTTTAATTGTTTAATGGCATGTTTATGAACATGATTAGGATGATGTGACCCCTTATTTCCTCCGCAAATGCTTAACTAGGTACCTAGGTGCCTACCTACTTTCAGTTGGTGTCATGTGTATGATTTGATGACATCATAGACACAGTGATAATTATTCATGAAATTGGGTGGAATATACCACTTTCTGAACACTGAATCAACATCCCTCCTGGAAAAGTAGGTATCAACATTATGATTCATGAAGAGTACATTTGGGCAAATTTATGATTAAAGGTGTTTTTATAATTTTTGGAATTCCCTTTCAGAATACTATGTTTATGAACATGATTCAGAAGATGTGACCACTTGTTTTCTCCACAAATGCTTAACCTCTCAGCTTATCATAGCTATAATTTATATAATGGGTATAATTGGAGATCAAGGTCATTTTGATTCTTTGGAATTCTTATTTTGAACTAATGGTATTTTAACGTAAAAATGACGGTAAATTTGGAGATCAAGGTAAATTTTGATTTTTGGAATTTTTTTTATTTAATAGGATGCTTTCTGACGTGATGAAGACGATGCGATCACTCATTTTCACCGCAAATGATTACTTTTAAGTCAATGTGTTGAGCTTCTTTATCACATCTGACATACCAGGTACGGATAATTATACGCGATGTGCTATATTTGGTTTATTTTTTTAAAGGTGTTTTTGGAATTTTGGGATTTGTTTTGCGGAATACTATGTTTATGAACGTGATTCGGAACATGCGATCATTCGTTTTCTCCGTAAATGCTTACGTCTCGGTTAATCTTAGCGATAATATATATAATGCGCCATATATGCCACACCGCTGTTCTTTGTTGCATAATTTATCCATCCCTCACCTGGCACTTCTCAGACGTGATCGAAGGGACATTCAACACTTCACGCAGTTGATTCGACACTTTTTCATGTCGAAAATGCTTAATTTCTGCCTCTGCCACATAGATGACACACCACTACTATTCCACCACAACGGCAAAAAAACTAAACAGCACGGCTAAGAGCCGGCTTCTGCTCGGTCTCGTCTTGCCTCACGACTTCCAACAAATAGTACGATAATTCATAATTAAATAGGAAAACCTATCCTAACCTAGTCTACCCTGACGTAATACAATCTACTCTTATCTAAACTAATGTAAACTCATCATAATTTAAAAACAAGCGTAATACTTCTCGTGACGTCATCCGTACATCACGGCCTGGAGCCGTGCTCTGCTTAGTTTTTTTCGGCATTGTGGTGGAATAGTAGCTGTGTGTCATCTATGTGGCAAAGAGGCGGAAACTAAGCATTTTCACCGTGAAAAGGTGTTGAATCAACTGCGTGAAGTGTTGAATGTCCCTTTAATCACGTCTGAGAAGTGCCAGGTGAGGGATGGATAAATTATGCAACAAAGTACAGTGGTGTGGCATACATGGCGCATTATAGATATTATCGCTAAGATTAACCGAGGCGTAGGCATTTACGGAGAAAACGAATGATCGCATCTTCCGTATCACGTTCATTAACATGGTATTGTGAAAACAAATCAAAAAATTCCCAAAACACCCTTTAAGAAAAAATACCCTATATTTTTAGAGTGAAGATTTTAATTGTTTATTTCTTTGCCAATGGAAAAGTAATCATTTGCGGAGAAAATGAGTGGTCGCATCGTCATTTTGGTAAATTTGCAGATCAAGGTAAAATTTGAATCTTTGGTAGGTATTTTTTGTTTCAATATGATGTATTTTAACATGAAAAAGACAATGTGACCACTCATTTTCTCTGCAAATGATTACTTTTAAGTCAATAGCAGTCAATACAACTGATGACATCATAGGCATGATACAGAGGAAATGTGCTACAATATCAACAGTGTTTGATGAGTTAACTGGAAACATTTGCATACTTTAATGGGATTGTACAGGCTGTGTCTTATCTGTTTGTACCTCAATGGTGTTGGACTGACCAGCACGGTGCTCTGACTGCAGCTTATAAAGCTTTGATGCTTCAAGAAGGAAATGATGAATCTTGTGGCTGTGGAATTCCTTAAAAAACATACTGGCAGACCTTGGAACAATTTAAGCAAATAACCTCACTGGGAACAACACAGTGTTGTTGGAAAAATTATAAACGTACATGTTTGTCCTCAAAGGAAAGCTGAGTAATTTTTTAAGGTACTGGAGTGCAACCTGTACATAGCAAAGCTAATCTTACACCGATGCTCATGTCGCACATGGGTGTGAATGTTTGTCTACCTACTACTAAATACATAAATCAAAAGAAATGAAATAACCTAATGTAACCTAAACTAGATGAAGATGACAGCATAATATACAAAATATATTCAAGCATAATATAATCTAACCTAACCTAACCTAACAGGAAAACCAGAATCATTCCAAACAAACTTTTCCACCATTATGTCATCAAATCCTGCTAACATTGTTAGCTCTGCTGTTAATATTAACAGCAAAGCAAGGAACTTCCAGCCTTGATCAAAGGTTACAGCCTTGTGTGCCTGCAAATATTCTGTTGTTAAAAATAAACAATGCAAATACAAAAACAATGCAAATATTCTGTTGTTAAATGTTAAAATGCATCATATTCGGAAAAATTCAAAAGAATGAAAATTTACCTTCATCTGCAATAATACCGTTTGAGTTAGGTAACGTAGCATGAAAAGAAATGTTTTAAAAAATAAATTAATAATGCAGCATAACCTAACCTAACCTAGCCTAACCTCCCTTTGGAGAAAACAAATTATAAAAAGTAAAATTAGAAAACATTAAAGCAAAATATTCAACATTAAAGTTATTTTCTGGAGATTTTCCAAATGAAAAACCTAACCTAACATAAGCTGCTTTTGAAGAAAAGTAATTTTCTTCTTTTGTATTTTAAAAAATATTTCAACTTAAAAAACCTAAACTAACCTAACCTAACCAAACCTAACCCACATCTGCTTTTTGGAGGCAAATGTGTGTAAAAACTTGTATTGTTACCATCAAAGCACAATAATACCAATGAGTCTTCATGAAGTCTTCATATCCAATTTCTAACAGTATCTTGTTGGTAAGTATGATGCCTATGCTCACCATTTCTCATTGTGATGCACAAACATCTCTAAGCATTATTTCAGGTAAAATGATTACCTATGGTGTGGTCTGTTATGCAATATTTGTTGACAAGGATAGGTATTTTGTATCATTATCACATGATTCTTGATGGCATATGGCATGTTTCTTGATGTTTGCTTGTGAAGCCTTTGCACCTTGATTTTAACAGTACCTTGTTTGTAAATGGCATGCTTATGCTCACCACTACCCATCATGATGCATGAACATCTTGTAGCAAAATTCCAGGCAAAAGGATTGTGTTTTGTACAATATCAGTTTGTAGCATAGGTATTTCTGTCATTTTAATGAACACAGGTTATACTTGTACATAGGTTAACATACTTGTAAGTAAGCAATTGGCCCAAAATTGAGCTTGAATTAGTTAAAAGACATTTTAAACAGTATTCATTCCATGGCAAAGTTTGACATCCTACTGTACTCATTTCAACATCTTACACCTAATGAAAAACCATTATTTTAACACTGCTGGACATTTCCTAATCCTCAGGTCCACAGGCAAAACAGTGTGGGTGGTGCCATTAGCCATGATTGTGCATAAAGTGTGTCCTAAACCAGTCAATAAACAAACATGGTGAATTTCAACGTCCAGCATCCATTTTGACATATTGTGCCTGAAGAAAAACCATCATTTTAATACTGCATAGGCATGGCACTGAGGCATGGTTTGTTCAGGGTGATTCCAGTTGTGCCACAATATCTACAGAAGTTCACAATTTAATGGTAAAAACATTTCAGATACCTACCTCAATGAGATGGTCCTGGCTGTTGCTGTGGGTCAGCCAGACTTCACAACTTAACGTCTTAGGTGCACAACGCATTTCAGAAACTTCCACCAATGTTTATTCTCTTGAAACCAGCAATCCTTTGCACAGTTGGGGAAAATCACTTTGACCAGGATGCTGGGCCTTTTGAAAACTGTAAGCTTCAGTGATTGTTCCCAAAACAACGTTGAATAATTTGTTGCGGAACTGGAACACAACCAGCACACACTGAATGCATCCTTGCACTCATGCCCATACTTTGGAGTCATATGGTTGGTTGGTTATTTGGGCTTACGGGCGCATCAACTGCGTTGGTCATACAGCGCCCATTGGAGTCATATGGATAACCATTCTGCTTCTGCAGGCATTTCTGTTTTGGCTCATGAATTTCAAGAATTTCAAG
This sequence comes from Ashinkailepas kermadecensis, assembly GCA_034440615.1. Classification (NCBI taxonomy): domain Eukaryota; kingdom Metazoa; phylum Arthropoda; class Thecostraca; family Neolepadidae; genus Ashinkailepas; species Ashinkailepas kermadecensis. The sequence goes on along the minus strand of JAOTOM010004569.1, from coordinate 315,260 downwards.
AACTTCAGCAATAAATAATACATCAATGCAAAACAACCTAACCTAACTAGAAAAGGCCATGCCACCATTATGTTGTCATCCATCTGTCCTGTCCCACTAAATGATCACACTTTTTGTTTGAGGTGCCCTAAACCCAAATAACTAACTAACTGTCGTGTCCCAGTGAGGGTTGGAAAAAGAGGCTGTTTCTGGATTTTTGGCATATGAAACATTCCTTTCCAGAAAATTATCCCCCCTTTTTTCTCATTTTGAGGTTGAATGATGCCATTTGACAATGGGCTGCTCTGTAATAAGGTACTCAAGATTGACTGGAAAGTGCAATCCAACACACCTAAGCCTCTTTCCTCTTCAATGACATCCAGTTCCCTACCTCCCATTGTGTATCCAAATGTCTCACCTCCAGACCCTAGATGTGTAGCCTTACACTTTTCATAGTTGACAGACATGCTATTGATGAGTCCACCTTTTTAAGTCCTCCAAGATCACTATTGTCAGCCACTCCTACCAGCTTGATGTCATCAGCAAATTTGAACACCCTATACCTCGGCTCTACCTCAATGCTGAACAAGTTCTCCCAGATTGAGATCCATGTTGAATATACCTTAAAAGTTACTCCTATCAAGATGAGTCTGAAAATTATCCTTGACCAGTGTTTCTAGTACCTCCCAAAGTAGTGAGGTCAAACCGACTGGCCTGTAGTTTCCTACACACTTTATACTTTCATTTTTGGAAATTGGTACTACATTTGCATTTTGCCAATCTTCAGGTATTCCAGAATACTTTATAGACTTCTTGAAAATGACATCTATGTTAACTGCTAATCCTTGAGCACACTACTAACATACTAGTACATATATCATGATGTCCAGCAGCTTTATTTGGTTTTATTTTCTTCAGTTGTTTCTATACCTTCTGGTTATTGTAAGATCTTCCAACTTGTTTTCCTCAGAGTTGAGATCCTTTAGTTTATTAATTGCCTGCTCCTTTGATCCCAGCAAATGTTTTACTTTCTTGGTCAGCCATCAAGGGTGCTTAACCTTTTTTTTTACCCTAGGTTGCCTATTGGGAGTGAGCCTGTCCTGACCTTGAAGCAGTTTACCTTATAGCATTTTCCTCATTTCATAAGCATCAAAACCTGACAATAACTCTTCCCAGTGAATTTCACCCAGGAAGATCCGGAGCTCGTTGTAATCCCCTGTAGCAAAATTTGGAATCGATATCTAGTTCTTTCCTACATTTCCAAAATATCAGGAAAATTGTATATTGCAATGCTCACAATTGTCAAAGGTCTCTCCTAGGTTTGCATTTTACACAAAATTGTCCTCACATTTAAGCACTAGATCTAACATTTAATGTCCCCATATAGGTTCATCTGTGATTTGAATGTAATAAATTTGTCTAAGCAGTGTAAAGCAATTCTGTATAGTCTATGGCCGAAGGGTTGTGCACCAAAATGCACTGACTGCATATATATTTACTGCCTTTTGTCATACCTAATATCACACCAACGCAGCCACAATATGTTTACACACCAAGACATCCTTATGAGGTCCAATCTATCACATTTGACACCACTGTGGACAATTACAGGCGATTAGTAATGCATGCACTGGCTTCCACTGCATTATGCACTGTAAAAAACTTGATATTCATTTTCACTCATCATGCATTTGGAGGAAAGCGTGCATTTGGAGCAGAGGATAGATACATTAGTAAATAGTGTAATTGACACCATGGACGTGGACATTACACATCTTCTCTATAATACAAAGCTGGGATGCTTCACTAAAAAGCACATAAATGAAAAATATTGAGATCTGGTAGACAGAGATAGGAATGCTGACGCCATATCGCGGCTTCAGTATATTCTGCCCATTCCCTCTCGGTGCGTTGAGGGGATTATCTGGGTTTCCACAGTGATGTGGCGGAATACATCTTCAGTGGGAGATATAGTGATGGAGTCATGTGGTCTTGCGTGTGGCCGCTACATTGGAGCCGGTAATGTTCTGCTCGACTGGCGGCCTCCCAGTGGGTGTCCGTGCGTGTTGTGGCCAACTGGGCACCAGGCCGGCGTCCGCTAGCGCGTGAGGCTGCCAGTGCGGTCCAAATCAAGACTCGTCGGGCGCAACTGAGATATGGGCTATCATTGTGCGCGATAGTTTGGCCGATAAGCGTCTCTGGTGAAGGTGTTGTGACCGCGAGTGGCGGTGACTTGCATGCCTCTGCCGAACAGCTTTGTACGGGTGCAGGTTGTATCGAGCAGCCGTCTTGGTTGCCAGCCGCTGTGGAAGTGTGTCGTTTTCTGACCGGATGTTAAGGCCTGGTGCGGCCCCGAGTGTCCTCGTGCCTCATCTGTATGGCGTTCTCTTGCGTGTCGTTGTCGTGCGCGTCCTGTGTGATGTTTACCTCCCAGACATTAGTGGCTGTGAGCGGTATGGTCGGTTGAAGATAATCTCATGTGGCGGCTGGCCATTACTGGTGTGCAGTGTGGAGCGGTGCCGTCGCGGCAGTTGGTGCACCTCATGTTTGGTGTGGTTACCCTCGGACCAGGCCATCCTTATTATCGCCTTCGTGAAGTTCCGACGGATCCGTTTGCCCCAGGGTCCTGCGGACCGACTTCCCGGTGCGAGAACTCTGCCCACCTAGCATACAGGCTGGAGTCGTTCCCGTTGAATGGAGGGCCTCGTTCGTCTTCACGACCTCGGGTATGCCGTGTGGTGGAAAGGTATTGTTCAGTAACAGATTGGCTGCCTGTCAACTGGTGCTGGCGGGTATTTCCACGCCGGGGTAGCGGATATAGTCGTCTGTCACGGCCAGCAGATGCTCACAACTGGACCACGGTCCCCAGAAGTCTCCTTGCATTGGCTCTTTGCCATGGTTGGTTTGGCAGGCTCCTAGGTTTGAGTCAGTCTCTGGTGGGAGTTTATGTTGCTGCCTGGCATGTAGGGCAGGATGCCAGGGACACCGGACAATCCATGTGGAAACCGAGCCCCCAAGCGTAGGAGCTTCTTACACTTGCCACACCCTGGTGCCCCTTGTGAGTGAAACCAGTAAGGCGTCTATGGAGACCTTCTGCGGGTGACGATGACTTCGGGATGCACGACCTGGTGTTCCGATGGCGTCTACTTCCCGTGGATGGGCGGATGTTCCGGACTTGGAGAATGCCCATTCAAACCACGCCACGCTTGTCTTCCCGAAGTTTCACTTCTCATTGCGCGGCATGAGGCCCGGTTCTTTCAATTGTTGCAGCCACGCCGCCATGCTCATTTGCGACATGTTCATCCACCGTTTATCCCAGACAAGGATGTTGGCAATAATGGGCGTGCGCCCTTCTACGCCATGTAATGTCGCACTAATGCGATCATGGAACATATTTGGTGCTGGCGATACGTCAAAGAACAGCATCTTGTTGAAATTTGTGTAGTCCTTCGTGAGTTGGGAAGGTGTCCACCGACTGGAGAGAGGGCTGATAGCATCCATGGCTCATGCCGAGTTTCGAGAAGGCAGCTGCTCCCGCCAGTGTGTCATTTATGGTGTGGTTGTGCGATGGCGGCCTTGTGCGTGGTTGAGGGGTCAACTTATGTATCGACACATGCTGTTTTTGCGAGTTTGCGAAAGTCCCGTCCGCCCCACAGCAAAAAGAGATTTAGCTGCTGTGTAGCGTTTGTGATTTCGATGCAGTCCTCCAGAAAACTGATGTGCTATGAGTTCTCTGAACATGCCAGGGTACTTGGGCTGGGTCATTTCCCAAAAGTCAGGGCATGTCTGCTGTGGCGATGCTGGCATCAGTGCCGTTTGCCGTCCTGGTCCAAGTGTAAAACTCCAATTACCTGTCTTCAGTCATGTATCGGGAGGCCAGCATGTATCTGAAGTGGGTGGTAGATACATTGTCGAATAGTGCAATTTGCACAACGAAATTTAGCGGTACGTCTACCACGCCATGCTCACGTGAGGACCAGTATGCACCGGCCCATGACGTTGCATGTTGATTTTATGTCAGTATAAGCAAGAATATCGTGAGTATTTTGAAGACTGGAAAAAGCTGCCACTGATGCACCCAAACCAAGTGGATGGTCATACTTACCAGAAGTGCCTGCTTCCTGCCACACCAAGACCATTCAATTATACACTAGTTATTGTTCAAGCAGGTTTGCATCCAACCCATGATTTTGGTGAGCGCTGCCGCTGCTCATGTATTTTGACGTGCTTAGCGAAAAGACAGCATTTGTGAACAGTTCATTCTTTTGTGACGGTGCATTCCATGTGCCTACCCTCATCTAAAAGATTCAGGCTTCGGGTGGTGGCGGTCTGCACAACACTTCAATCACAATCCAGGAAGTAGCATCGGTGCTGGCTACATGGGCAAGCTACGCATGTGTCTTTAAGGTCAAATTCTGCCAAAGCTTAGCCAAACACACCAATATTTTTCCAGATGTTAACAGAGACAGCAAATTTTGGCTACGCTCACTAAACGTACTCACCCATTGGAGGTATTTCATGGCAGGACATTCAGAAAATATAATAACATTTCTTGTCTTAGAATGGCATTGTCCGTGCGTAAGGAATCCAACATCGGTAGGTTTTACATGATTCAGCTTCTTTAGGTTTTGTGTGATCCAATACCTGTAGGCTTTATGCAATCCAATATTCACAGGTGTCACGTAGTGTAGCAGAGGTTTTGCATGATCCTCTGATGACCTGGGAGGCTGGCGACGCTGTACGACCTTGCAGTCAAAAGCGTCGTTGAAGAAGCAAGTTTTTTTTTCTTGTGAACATAAATAGCCGTGCAGGAGAGCATCCGTTAAGCAGCAGCAAAACTGGCAACATTTCTGCAATCCGCAGCTGAGCGGTCGGCTGTTGCGTGTGCTTCCAGTGTAGGAGCTGCTTCAAGTGCGATCTGCGGTAGACGTTGTCTTGTCGTGGCCCTTCTAAGAGATGCCGTCGCCTGGGGAGGGTTTGTGGCGTCGCAAAATCAACGTCAATATGCTGCAGGGTTGGAAACACGGCCATCTCCTTATTTTCGTCAGCCGGAACATTTTCTTCGGAAAATTGACCACTTCTTTTTCACCCCCGCCCCCTCCCGTCCCCCGATTTTTATTTATTTATGAACTTGTTCGAGCATGACTGCAAACATATCGATGTTTATGAAATATGCCCGAAACTGACAAAAATGGGGAGTACATAGGGACTGTTTTGTCTTCAAAAAACGGAAAAACTGACTTTCCCGAATGGCAGTTCGCCAAATGATTCACTTCAAATCCAGGATGCCAAGACAAACCCAAGCCTGGTCAACCGGTGCCCACGGTATTTGGTGTTACTGGTTCGTGGACACCTTCATTGTCACTGATATCTGATGGCGACACCCATGTCGTAACCGGCACCACTCCCCGGCGCACGACCCCACCTCGCGTCACCAGAGTGCCATCCTCTGGTCAGCAGGCCTGAAGAGTCGGCTTAGTACCCGATAGGTGCTACGCAGTGGCGAGTGGCCCGCGAGGGAGCCGGGAACTAACGTGCGAGGTGGCGCACGCGTCTGGGCATGCACATGGAGATATGTTTACAAAAGCTGCAGCGGGGGCCATTTTACTCGCCGAGTGAGCGTTGAAACCAGCTTGGAGATGGCAACGCCCTGTACATAGAAAATGTGGGGCAGGAGCAGGGAACCACCCGAGGCTTTGCAGCTGATGTGCCCCTGACCCCAAATAATCAATCAATCAGGCGGCAGCAGCTGTCCCAAAAAAGCGTTTTATTGTTATTTGACTTGGGTCAGCTTGCAGTTACTAAGCTTGTATTGAGGAATGCGATTAGCGGATACTCCACCCTTCCCCCAGGCCTTTGGGGTCTTCTGCATCTCTGATTCGGGACAGTATGCAAAACAGGTTGTTTCTGGTCAATTAATCAATTTTCCTCACTTGTTCTCAAGTATTCTCATGTTCCCGATACGCCACAAAGCCCACATAACTAACTAACTCATCAGTCTCATTTTAGCACGGTTAACACAACTGTCAAACGGAGCAAAAATATATCACACAGCTAGTTCACGTAGGTTCTTGCTGGTTGTTTGAACAAGTTGATGGCAATGTCATTGTATGGATTAATAAATCACGATAAATTGATATGTCGTGTTAACAGTTAGCGAACAGGAAACTCTATTTTGCCTGTAAGAAGATCATTCTCAATTTCGTTTTAAAATGGTAGGAATAGTTTTTCTGCATTATGGCGTGTAAGAATTCAGAATCAGTTTCTTGTATCGACGCTTTTGGTATGGCTTTTGATTTTGTTTTCAAGAGAACAGCTTTATAGGCTAGCAATCAAAATATATTGAGTTAAACAATGCATGTTGAAACGGCCTTCGTTGGACACCACCTGCTATCACTAATCTCCCAAAGGCGGCGAAACTGTTTGTCCTAAGCGTGAAATCATGGGTGTTATGTGAAATTGCATTGCCGGAATATTCCTGGGAAGAGAGGATCCCATATCCACGTGGAATAAATTTCACTAGTGTAAGTATATTTTCCTAATGTACTCAATTAACTTGTGCCATTTTTTTGTTAACGAAACGTCTCGTTGATGTGGCGGTATTTTATCATTCAGCGTTCGTACGTCAAGCAGTAGATAGATGCGTAGTTTTATTTGCTCGGCCTCGCGCATCCGCGAAAAGGCAGGAAATACTCTAAATGATGACTTATTGCCAAGCGGTTACATTACCTGATAGGTGCTAAGGATTAACATGTCGCAGCAATGAAGCAATGAATCCATTGAGGTGTTGCCCGACGATTGCGGGAAGCCACACTGACGGCAATGACACCTCCACGTGCTACCAGCACCGCGTGGCCGACAAGCGGCCAGTCTGCGACCAACTGACAGCAGCGTTCCGTCTGTGACCGACTGACAACAGCGGCCAGGACGACACATGGAAGGGCGCGGCCGGTCTCGCACTCGGCCGGACAGCGACACAGAGCCGCAGCCGGACAGCCGGGAGCGGATCCGACGCGAGCTGCAGCGGCGCGGCGCGCCGACGCCGCCCGCCGGCACCTCGCTCTCGGAACACGTGCGCTACCACGAGCGCTACGTGTCGGCCGCGTGTCCGCCGACGCCGGGCCCGGCGCCGCTGCCGGCGCGGCTGGACGCGGCGCGCGTGCTGCCGCTGCTCAGCCTCTTCTCCGGCTGGCAGCTGCACGCGCTGCTGGAGCGCTTCTGCGACCAGTACCCGGCGCTGGTGCGCTGCTGCGGCCCGGCCAGCGGCCGCGACCAGCGCCGGCTGCGCGCCGAGCTGGCGCACGCGCTGGCCGAGCGCGTGGGCCGCGTCAGCGACGCCGAACTGGCGGCCGCCACCGGCGCCGTGCCGCCGCTGGCGTGCGCGCGCCTCTTCTGGCAGAAGCAGCTGCTGCTGCGCTGGCTGGGCATCGACGGCGACGCGGCGCCGGCGCGTCACCTGCTGCGCGACGGGCGGCGGCCCGCCTGCGCGGCCGACCCGGTGCGCTCGCGGTCGCGCGAGCTGACGTTCCTGGTGTCGCGACGCAGTCGACACGAGCTGCCGCCGGGCGGCGACGAGCGGATGGCCGAGGTCGACTGTGTCGGCGCGACGCACGCGTCGGTGCTGGTGAGTTTGTCGCCGAGTGACCCGCCGTCGGCCCGGCCGGCAGCTGACCTGCCGTCGACCCGGCCGGCAGCTGACCTGCCGTCGACCCGGCCGGCAGCTGACATACCGTGGACCCGGCCGGCAGCTGACCTGCCGTCGACCCGGCCGGCAGCTGGCTTGCCGTCGACCCGGCCGGCAGCTGGTCTGCCGTCGACCTGGCCGGCAGCTGGCCTGCCGTCGACCTGGCCGACAGCTGACCTGCCGTCGACCCGGCCAATGGCTGGCCTGCCGTCGACCCGGCCGGCAGCTGGCCTGCCGTCGACCCGGCCGGCAGCTGGCCTGCCGTCGACCCGGCCGGCAGCTGACCTGCCGGAGGTGTCTGCCGACGTGACGCTGCTCTGCGGCCAAGTGAACATCAGTGCCTGTGCGAGGGCAGGTGGTGCGACGGCGCGCTCCGTGGCCCGGCTGGCGTGCCGCTGTCCGCCGCCGCCGCCGGCTGCTCTCGACTTCGTCCGGGCCGCTCCGGCGCCGACGGTCACGGCCCCCGGTTCGTCTCCTGGAGCCAGCTGCGACGCGGACGGAGCGGCCGCCGCCGAGACACGGCCCCGACAGACGCCGTCGCCGCCCAAGCTGGCGCGAGTGGAGCCGGCGCCTTCCAAACTGGCGGCTACAAGAGTGTCGCGCATACGGTGGAGCCCGCCGGCACAGGACGTCCAGGTGCCGCCACTGCCTGAAGTCGCCGAGCCGACTGCGTTCCCCAACCTGCCGGCTGGTCAGAGTCTGCTGGCGTCCGACCAGAGGCGGTTCTACGCCGACCAGAGGCGGACGTACGCCGGGCGGTCTCATGCCGACCAGACTCAGGGGCACTCCGAGCGAATGTTGCTGCCCGCAATGACGGACCATTCCACGTCTCCCGATCCGCCGGCGGTCCGGGGATCGTCGCGGGCCGACCGAAGGCTGCCGCCTGCGGTTGCAGACCGAGCCACGTCGCCGGACCTGCCGGTCGAGCCGACGCTGCCGCTGGCGCCGCCTGACGCGGCCGCGATGGAGTCGCGTTCACGGCGGGACTGCGACTGTGCCGTGTGCGCCCACGGTCGGCGGCCGGCCACGCAGCGCGACGTCGGCCAGCAGGCGGACCTGCAGGCGGGCGTCGCCTCTCGGTGGTACACGGCCGGCGTCGGTTCTCCGGCGTCCACCAGCGGCACTGCTCCTCCTCCGAAGTCGTCCACCGCCGTCACGCTGCCGACGGTGGCCACGGTGGCCGCCGAGGAGGACGTGAAGTCGTCACACAGCGACGACAATGAGTGTAGGAAAGTCAGCAAACGGAGGAAACCCAGGACTGGTGGCAAGGCGAGAAAGAACGCCGGCGGTAAGAAGCAGGGTAAGGCGCGAGTCGGTGTGGCAGCGCCAGCGTCAGGCAAGTCTCGCTGGCGCCGCGGCAAGGTCGTCAATGTTGAGGCTGACCTCGGCTGTGACCCGACGACGGAGGGGACAGGCGCTGTTCAGATGGCACGGACCTCATCCGCTGCCGCACACAACGTGCCGCCGGCCGCAGGCAGCAAGGCCACGCAGCACGCAGCGCCCTCCACGGCAGGAAATGAGGTGACGAGCACCGACACCGCGCCGGCAGTTCGCTACAGGTGGGCGGACTGCAGTCGCGTGTTCACGTCCGGAGCGGCGGCGGCGGGCCCGAGCGACCCGCCCGCCGCCGCCGACCTCCACGGTCAACTGCGGGATGTGCTGACGCTGGGGAGTCCGGTGGCGCCGGCTCAGCGCGGGCTCTCGCCTGACGAAGAGGTGGTGCTCGGTGCCGGCCGGCCGTCGGCGCGCAACACCGACTCGCAGGAGACGCTGCCGTGCGAGACGGCAGCCGCGGACGAGGCCAGCGGCGAGCGCCGGACGAGTGCGACAGACGAGCCGGCGCCCGGCGGTGCCGAGCTGTGTCTTGTGGAAGAGGGCGGCTCGCTGCGGCTGACGAGCGACTGCGAGCGGTGGAGGTCGGCCTGTGACGGCCACCGTCGTCCGGCGGCGGTCGCCACACGTGGAGGAGTCAGAGAGCCGAGCGCCGATCGAAGCCTGGAGCGAAGCGAGTCGTCACGAAGGGAGTTCGTGCGGTTGCGCGACGCGACGCCGCACGATGATTCCTCGACAGCGTTTTCGCGTCGATTAGCTGCCGGCGGTGTGGATGCCAATCGAGCAGTACCCGATCCTTCGACGGAACCCATACAAATGGCGAGCCAGGGTGGGGAGATGGTTAACCAGGGTGTGGAGACGACTGGCCAGGCTATGCAGATGATGAACGAGGCCGTGAGTACGACGGGCCTGACTTCGGAGAGGATTAACCAAGGCGTGGAGACGACAGACGAGACAGTGGGGATGATGAACGAGACTGTGGGAGCGGCGAGCAATGCTGTGGATTGGATTAACCAAGGCGCGGAGACGACAGACGAGACTGTGGAGATGATCGACGAGGCTGTGGGAACGGCGAGTCAGGCTCTGTATGGGACTGGCCAGGGCGTTTGGAGGACAGACCACGCTATGGAGATCGTTATAGAGGCTGTGGCGACGACGAGCCATGCTATGGGGAGGATTAACCAGGGCATGCATGGCGCAAGCCGGCCTGTTGAGACGACAAGCCAGGGTGTGGAGACCGCGGACAACGCTGCTGATATAACAATCCATGCTGTGGAGATGATTGATGAAGCTGTGGCGACTGATAGTCATAGTGCAAACGCGACCAATCAAGGCGAGGGTGCACGTCAAGCCGCCGAGGTGACAACGCAGACGGTGGAGATGGTTGGCCAAGATGTAAAGACGATGTACCATGCTGAGGAGATATTCGGCAGGGGTGTTGGGGCCACAGATCAAGTCGTGGGGACCGCAGGTCGGGTCGTGGGGACCACGCGCCAGGCTGCGATGGCAGACGAGGCTGTCGATCCGACGAGCGAAGCGTTGCCCACGACCAGTCGGATAGCCGTCCGAACGAATGACATCGCGAGGGAGGGGCTGCGTGCGCGCGGCCGGGGATCCCAGCCACCGCGCGAGGCGACCCGCGCCCAAGGGCTGTGCGTGTGCTGCGGCCAGAGAATCTCCCAGGTGGCCGTGCCGCCCGGCGCAGCAGTCGACCCGCTGCCGCCGGCGTCGGCGCCGTTACCGGGGCGGACGTCAGCCGACGGTGTCGGGCGGCCGGCGCGCCCGCTGCACCTGCTGCTGGAGGCGTGGGTGTCGCCGGCGGCGCCAGGTGGGCCGGCTGGCGTGACGTCCGTGGGGCCGGCGGCCGCCCTGCCTGTTGACCACAGCCTGTGCGGGTCGGCCGCGTCGACAGACGACGCCGACGACTCGCTGTCGACGTACGCCAGCGCAGAGGACGCGGCCTCTGTGTGCTCCAGCTCGTCATGCGTCGCGTGTCGGGTGAAGCTGGGCCACAAGGTGGTCGACATATGAACGCCCCGTTCTAGTGCGTTTTGTCCGGCCGTTACGGAACGTGTGTTGCCAGCCAATGCACGATAAACAGATAAGTGATCTCGATATTTCCCGATGGTGCCTCGGTATCACCATTAATGTAAAAGAAAACCACAGTTCGTTAGATAAAATGCAGGCCTGTAGCCAGGATTTTATGGTCCGAGAGCGGTTACATGTGCAGAATTTAGTGGCAGGTGTATTTGCACCCTATGGTGCGTATCGTTGAATTCCTGTGTGGTTGATCATTCTCCCTCAGGCGTAGTGGTGCCGCTAATATAATTATAAACAATCATGAACTGCTAGACCACGTAACGCGCCATTCGGTAGGCGTCGGCTCCTGATGGCTATTACTGGGCCTCGCACCATTCGGAAGGATTTGCACCCGCAATGGACGTTTTGTGGACTGAATTCGGTTTGGTTGGGGTATGCGCAGGCGTTCCGCAGGAACTGCAGTCTGCTATTTTTGCGTGTGACTGCAGAACAGCTCGGCAGCGTCGCTATCGGACGTGCCGCACACCACGATCCACCCACGCTTCGTGTGCACCGATTGCAAAGTGATGTCGCTATGGCTATCGGGGGCCAGAGTGCACCGACTACAAAGTGATGTCACCAGCGTTATCGTGGGCCGTCTGTTGGTGGGCAGATCTCGACTGTCGCGTAAACTGTGACGGATATCCAGCTCCACACCACTGGGCGTGGTGGTACGGGTCGTCCCGCTGTCTGCTACACCGCAGTGGCACGGCTGTCGTTTGTTATCAGATGTGACTGCCTGCTGCACTAGGTACCGGTGGCGCTGCCAAGCCAGAGACAAGGAGAATGTCTCTCTGGGTTGATAATATTTTCACATTTCCAATGGCAGCTGGCTGCCGGCTACAAATCCCCCCGCCGTTTCTTCTTTGTCACTGGGTTATCCTCCCTGAAAAATAGCTGTCCGTGCGTTTCATCTGTATCACGGACCGTGCTGTAGTTCCGCCTCTTTGTCATGTGGTCGTCATGCTCTTGACCCGAGGCACAATCTCGACGAGGCAGATTGCTTACGGGTTTTTACCGGTGTCTTAAGCAATATGGCAATATGATCGGGAAGTGCGGGCAAAAGATGATCATCGTTGGCTCAGGTATATCCCGGTATTGGCGTCAGGTATATCCCGGCACGTCATCAGCTGACTGGTCAGGTCACCCCCGGCACGTCCTCAGCTGAGGGATCAGGTCACCCCCGGCACATCCTCAGCTGACGGGTCAGGTATCTCCCGGCACGTCCTCAACTGACTGGTCAGGTCACCCCCGACACGTCCTCAGCTGACGGGTCAGGTCACCCCCGGCACGTCCTCAGCTGACGGGTCAGGTCACCCCCGGCACGTCCTCAGCTGACGGGTCAGGTATCTCCCGGCACGTCCTCAGCTGACGGGTCAGGTCACCCCCGGCACGTCCTCAGCTGAGGGATCAGGTCACCCCCGACACGTCCTCAGCTGAGGGATCAGGTCACCCCGACCCCAGCTGACGGGTTAAGTATCTCCCGGCACGTCCTCAGCTGACGGGTCAGGTCACCCCCGACACGTCCTCAGCTGACTGGTCAGGTCACCCCCGACACGTCCTCAGCTGACGGGTCAGGTCACCCCCGGCACGTCCTCAGCTGACGGGTCAGGTCACCCCCGACACGTCCTCAGCTGACGGGTCAGGTCACCCCCGACACGTCCTCAGCTGACGGGTCAGGTCACCCCCGACACGTCCTCAGCTGAGGGATCAGGTCACCCCCGACACGTCCTCAGCTGAGGGTCAGGTCACCCCCGGCACGTCCTCAGCTGAGGGATCAGGTCACCCCCGGCACGTCCTCAGCTGAGGGATCAGGTCACCCCGACACGTCCTCAGCTGAGGGATCAGGTCACCCCCGACACGTCCTCAGCTGAGGGATCAGGTCACCCCCGGCACATCCTCAGCTGACGGGTCAGGTCACCCCCGACACGTCCTCAGCTGACGGGTCAGGTCACCCCCGACACGTCCTCAGCTGAGGGATCAGGTCACCCCCGGCACGTCCTCAGCTGAGGGATCAGGTCACCCCCGACACGTCCTCAGCTGAGGGATCAGGTCACCCCCGACACGTCCTCAGCTGAGGGATCAGGTCACCCCCGACACGTCCTCAGCTGACTGGTCAGGTCACCCCCGGCACATCCTCAGCTGACGGGTCAGGTATCTCCCGGCACGTCCTCAGCTGACTGGTCAGGTCACCCCCGACACGTCCTCAGCTGACGGGTCAGGTCACCCCCGACACGTCCTCAGCTGACGGGTCAGGTATCTCCCGGCACGTCCTCAGCTGAGGGATCAGGTCACCCCCGACACGTCCTCAGCTGACGGATCAGGTCACCCCCGACACGTCCTCAGCTGACTGGTCAGGTCACCCCCGGCACATCCTCAGCTGACGGGTCAGGTATCTCCCGGCACGTCCTCAGCTGAGGGATCAGGTCACCCCCGGCACGTCCTCAGCTGACTGGTCAGGTCACCCCCGGCACATCCTCAGCTGACGGGTCAGGTATCTCCCGGCACGTCCTCAGCTGACGGATCAGGTCACCCCCGACACATCCTCAGCTGACTGGTCAGGTCACCCCCGACACGTCCTCAGCTGAGGGATCAGGTCACCCCCGACACGTCCTCAGCTGACTGGTCAGGTCACCCCCGGCACATCCTCAGCTGACGGGTCAGGTATATCCCGGCACGTCCTCACCCACCCAGCCTGCGTCGCCACACGTTGGCTGGATCCGCACTCTGCTCAGTGTGGCCGGGCTGCGACTGCAGCGCCACCGCCGCATCGGGGCGATGGTGGCGCACTCTGCTCAGCACAAGGGCTCTGCTAGAAGGTGCGTGGTGCTTGGTCCGATATAGAGGCGTCGAATCAGGGGACAGTGGTGGTAGTTGGCCTCTTGTCAAAGTGATGAGGATTAATATCGTGTATTTGATCCCCGTTGCGGACACTCATTGTGTGTGCATGATTCAATTGAGACGGGTCTGTATGGGCGCTGCATGACCTCTGCAGTCGATGCGCCCCTAAACCCCAATAACTAACTAACGAGATGGGTCTATCTAAGATATAGGGGACGGGGGCAATGTGGGGATTTTAACTTCGTATGTCTCCCGACACAAACAAAATATCGGAACCTATAAAAAATGTGTTGCCTTCAAGTTTGGAAAGTCTAGTCACATTCTGTACTTAGCGACCCACACAATTCTGCTTAAGCTCAGTGTTGGTGCAAAATAGACCTTTCATTTTGTCATTTTGTCCCACCCGCGGAGTAAAATGAGAATGAGTACAGGGAAATATGGGGGTAACCAGCACATGCGCAGTGGCGAATAATGCGAGACGTTCGTTACTTTGGTATTAACAGTTTGTTTTACTTCAATGTCCTGGAATTCATTTTTCGTACAGTGAGAAGTAGCAGGTGAAAGTCGAGGCAAATTGGCAACAGGACAGCAAATAGTGCAGGCAAAATATGCGATTGACAAATGAACACGGAATCTGGTGGCAAGGTTGCGACGGCACATTCCTGGAATCGAGTATGGTGGAAAAGTATCAGTTGCATAAGCAGTAGCAGTTGTACGGTGCGAAGTACGGGCAAAACTGGTGCGTTATTTGTCCCCTCCCTTCACCTACCCGTTATTCCCCAAGCGACAAATTTGGTTAGTTTAGCATACCGTGTAGTTTGCGCACAACACCAGAGAAAAACGTGTTGTGACAGGGGGACCAACGGAAAAACTTTTAGTGCAATATCGGTATCAAAGCAATAGGTGAATTACCAGCTTTCCATCAGGATAATCCATGGATGCCTAAATAACATTAGACCCTGACAAAAAAAAACTTTACAAACGCGTGTTATGCTAACTTCAAGCCGCTCGGTCTCCTTGTTACACCAGAAAAGAACGGTAAATGGGAGTTGTTTTAAATGAATTGACAAGAATAATACCAGGACGCAACACTATTCAAGGAGTAATTGCGAAATTCAATGTTGTGCCGTTACCACATGTTGCCCTTCCCCTATTTCAAAACGGAGAAGGTGACACTCTGTAGACTGATAATTGGTAACTGTTATACTACCCATTGTTATCTGCTGTGCAGAAGCGAGCCACCGCGGTGCTCTCGATGCCCCGCACGTTTGACGGTTGCGCCATGTATTGTATTCTTGCGGAGGTTATGCTGGGGGGCGCGTGCGACACTGGCGATACTGCTCGAATGCTGACTATTGCAGTTATGTTGAACGCAATGGCAAGGTCTTTCACTTTCTGTCAGAAGTAGGATTCGAGACGACCTACCACCAAAATGATATCGAGACGACCTATAAGATGGCCTACCCTGTTTTCCTGAGGCCATAGGGCCCCATACGGGTCAAGTGGCTGGTCGCCTCGGGCCGGGGACCTGGGATTCTTCCCTGTGTCTGCCGGCCCGGCCGGCTGGGGTCAAGGGGTGGGCGGCGCTGGATCCCGGTCGGGGTGGTGAGTCTCTCTCCCGGCCGGGCGAAAGCGCCGCCTGCCCCGTATAGCTCGGCGGATGTTTGGCGTCCTGCTGTCACGGCAGTAGGCGTCCCCACCCCCGTAGGGCCATTTGCGGTGGAATATCTCGCGGAGCCGAAACCTACCCACTCATGGCTACACCAAACACTACGACTCCCCCAGGACCTTCGCAATAGGTCCAAACCACCGTAACACCGGGTGGCAATCAGACATCGAAACCAACCCCAGCTGAAGCATACCGTCGGTCTCCTTATAATGTTGCGGACTAGCGCGGGTCTCACAATACAAACATCTCCAGTGCTCCCCACCACGCTAGCCCAGCTAAGGCAAGGCTACCTGCCCCACGAATACTTATCTTGAAGTATCGTGATCCCGAAAAATCTCTATCACCACTTTCACCATTCTGGGAAAATGCATGTCTGTGAGTGGTTAAGCACCGGCAATGTTTCACTGAAGAACATGTATGTGGACATACCCCAAGTTAAGTAGAGTATTTCCAACTATGCATGTAAAGTAACCCTACTTCATTTTGTGCATCGCCACTTACGTTCGGGATGCCCCAGTGCATGTGTCACTAGTTGCATGACGAGGAAGAGTTATTTGGTATCGTGTCTCCCGTTCACGTCGTTCGTGTTATGGTGGCTTTTAAGACATGGATTGTCTGTTTGTAAGGAGCACACATGCCCGCATGTTATGTCCCTGCGTTGTATTTTTCGGGGCGAATGGTAGCTAATGATCACAATGTTTTCCTCCTGCGTTTGAAATAAATATTTTGTGAAGCCACCCGAGGTTGACATAAACCGGAAAAGTAGTTGATAAAATCGTTTTTTTCTGGATGAAGCTCACTAGGCATGTCATTGGTTCCTATACATTGAAAACGGCTGTAGGACCTGTAATGTGTTATTATGTATCTCCTGTGGTATTATTAACCTGCCTGTGTTTGCTCAAATATATAAACCCACGGACTTAAAACACTGCCATATCTTACTTTAATATTAAAGTTTATTTTTGCAACCATTGTTTTTGAGTGGAAAGGAGGTTTGTTCACGTAAATTAAGTCAGTTTGTTCTCAAGTATTCTAGCTAGTGTAAACAGCTGGTTTGCAGAAAACAGCTGGCATTTGTGGGTTGTATTGCGCTTCCATGCTCACATGCCTTGTTTCATATATAATTGTCGAAGGGTTTTTAGTAAGCCGATGTATTGTCCAGTTCCCACGGCAAAATGGATTGAGTCAATTCTGTTTGGCAGGTTAAAACCATAACCGGTTTGAACCACCAGGTGAACAAAATATACTGACCCTGTAATGACATGACCCCGTGTGACTGGCCCTGTTTATCAGATCGGCCCCGCCCAGCCAGGCCTGATCCTCACGCTACTGACCCTGTAATGACATGACCCCGTGTGACTGGCCCTGTTTATCAGATCGGCCCCGCCCAGCCAGGCCTGATCCTCACGCTACTGACCCTGTAATGACATGACCCCGTGTGACTGGCCCTGTTTATCAGATCGGCCCCGCCCAGCCAGGCCTGATCCTCATGCTACTGACCCTGTAATGACATGACCCCGTGTGACTGGCCCTGTTTATCAGATCGGCCCCGCCAGCCAGGCCTGATCCTCACGCTTTTGAAGCCGAAATAATTTGTTGCAGCGTTTCGCATTGTAATTTCCTCAATCATACAGTCAGGTCTGCTCTTTTAATCTTTGTTGTTACCATTTGTATCCCAATATTATTTAGGATTTGTTTTAATCCTGCAAAGAAATAATTGCAGCGGATTGTGCGCTTGCAGGCACCGTTCAGCAGCGACTCGTGATGTGTATTTCAAGTTGTATTTTTTCACTCAGACCCAGCTCTGCTCTATCGCTGCTTGGATTTTCCGGCTGCCACCACATGTTTCCTGGAGCGATGTAGTGATGGATTTGACTCCTCGACTCATCCTTGCACGAAGCATGGCCTTGCGGTGGAATTTCCGTGCTTGGGCAGGTGGTCATCTGGTCTCCAACTTTAGCTGGCGCACGCCATTCAGCCCTGGTGGCGAACATGTCCTGAACCCGCTGGACACCGCGCCCGTTTTAGGTTTTGCGGCCGTCCGACATCTGTCTGGAACGGTGTGGAAAACAGTCGAGAATCGCGAAAGTCGACAGTCGAAAGACTGAAATCCTCTTCTTGTCAGTCGATTTTGGGCGAATTCGGAACCGTACTGACTCCCCGAATGTTAAGAAAAGTATAGAGCGCCAGTGCGTCACATCTCCCGATGCTTTAATGATGCTCCATGGGGTCCCATGTTAAAAGTTTGAATTATTGGGACGGGAACAAAGCCAACATTGAGGTGGCACATGCCCCCTCAAAAGTGTACAAAACAACTCCCATGGTCCCAGTTATCGTAGGACGTAATTTATGCCAAGGACTTGTTTGGCAATGCACCGCCGCGAGCTTGTTGTGGGGTTCTCCACGCCAAATATGTGCGTGAGTGTTGCTTGCTCAGGGCTTGGTGAGCAGTTATTGGTGCGGCAGAAGTGGAAGCCGTATGCCGTCGCTCATCAGGACGTGCGGCGGGACAGCCAGTGTGTCTGTGAACACAGCACGACTTTAGACCGAACACGGCTGGCTCCGTCCGGTGGCGTCAGTCCTGCTAATGAAGTCTTCGGGGCAGAGGCCGACCATTGTCAGTCCTGCGACACGGTGAACACTCACCAGCTCTGCTGATGAAGTCTTCGGGGCAGAGGCCGACCATTGTCAGTCCTGCGACACGGTGAACACTCACCAGCTCTGCTGATGAAGTCTCCGGGGCAGAGGCCGACCATTGTCAGTCCTGCGACACGGTGAACACTCACCAGCTCTGCTGATGAAGTCTCCCGGGCAGAGGCCGACCGATCAAAGCCAGCACGTGACCAATCATTAACCAAATGGTCGCAAGATGGCCAACGTAGTCGATGCGCCTGCAATGTGTCCTACCAGTGGTGTGTGAATCGGTCAGCGAACTGCTGATTTCCGATTACACCGCTTGATGGCATCGAACCTGTTGTTTGGTTTCTATTATATTGTTTTATTTTATTTCGGGGCTGCTATTGTATTGCATGGGTGCTATTGTTGCTGTTGATATTGCATTGCTGCTGTTTATGATATTGTATTGCTACTATTGCTATTGATGTTCTCACTGGTATTTAATATTTTTGTGTAGATAAACAATGACCGTACCTTTTTCGAACAACCGTTATTTGTCCCACGTTTGTGCCTGTTTGCTGGTTGCGTAATATCTGATCCGTGGCACGTTTTTAAGCCCGGTCGATGAACATTTCGAAGCGGTCGATGGTGCCGGGTCCCCGCTGGCGGAACCGCCAAGCCGGCGAATTGCGCACCTGCACCCTGGCTCCGCCTACGCGGTCGCACGCTGTGTGGCCGGGTGGGGGAGGTGAGCGGTGAGCGGCGCCGCGGTATGTGCCGGCGGCCGGCGGCTCGGCGGCCATGTGGCGTAACCGGGTCGTGCCGGGCCGGGCCGTGACCGGCGGGCGAGAACGTTGTCGTGGCGGTGGCCGCCAAACCAGACCAGCCGGTCGCGCGCGCACGTGTATTGGCAACTGACTGAGACATCGGCGGCGGCAGCGGCGCCTCTCGCGGTCGGAGCTGACATCCGCCGACCGGCACAAGCCACGCGCGCCGGCCGCACGCGTCGACGCACGCCGAGCAACATGTCAACACACACACACACACACACAAGTGGTCGGCGCCCTGCGGCCGCCGACTGGTCCCTGGTCGTGGAATCGGCAGTGCCGAATTGGTCCCGTGACGTCACAGATAAGTATCCAGTTGGCACATTGAGAGCTGCCGTCCCGAAACAACGCAACGACGGCGGACAGGCGCGAGATCCATGCGGCGAGGCGGATTATCGTGCGGCACGCGCAGTGCCGATGCCGGTGTGAACCGGCTGGCATGCTCGGATTTGCGGACATTGACAGGGATGCTGCACCGTCTGCGCAAAGAGATGTAAGGGAAACACGACCGCCGGCTTCGCAGATACTTGGGCATGCGAAGGAAATAAACTACCTTGAAGGGTACACGATATGATGACAGGACGCTGAATCCTGTCAGAAAGCTTGTTTACCACAACATCGCCCTACAGTCTAGCATATGTAAGCGTTTGACGGCTACGCGCGCCGTAGATGGCGGCATCTGCTGCATCGAAACAGCATGCTGATGAGAACCTATGTAGCCCAGAGCAGCGCTCATTGTGCGCAATCCGCGCGCCGAGATTGATGACCCTCCGACTCTCGCCGGCCAGCTCTTACCGTATGAGCGCCAGGTACTCCTCGCGCGTCTTGGGGTCGTCCCGGAACACGCCGAGCATGCAGCTGGTGACCGTCTTGGCGTTCTTCTGCACGCCGCGCATCATCATGCACATGTGCCTGGCGTCGATGGTGACGGCCACCCCGCTCGGGTGGATGGCCTCCAGCAGGGCGTGCGCGATCTGCTTGGTGAGCCGCTCCTGCACTTGCAGCCGCCGACTGAACACCTCCACGATGCGCGCTACCTTGCTGAGGCCGAGCACCTGGCCGCGTGGCAGGTAGGCCACGGACACGTGGCCGGTGAACGGCACCAGGTGGTGCTCGCACATGGAGAACATCTCGATGTCCTTGACGATCACCATCTCGTCGTGGTCCTCGTTGAAGATGGCGCCGTTGAGCACCTCGGCGATGGTCTGGTCGTAGCCCTTGGTGAAGTAGAGCAGCGCCTTGGCGGCGCGGTCGGGCGTCTTGAGCAGGCCCTCGCGGCCGACGTCCTCGCCGAGCGAGGTGAGCAGGCGGCGGTAGCTGACGGCCATCTCGTCGACCAGCAGCTCGCGCGCCGTCGGCCGGTGGTCCAGCTCCAGGTCGTTGTGGAACATGCACTTGGCGTGCTGGAGGGAGCTGCGGCGCCGCTGCATCGGATCGACCGCCGCCGCGCCGTTGGTCTCCCGGTCGCGCTCGTCGCCGGCCGTGCTGCTTGTCGCCGCACCGCTGTTGTCGCCGTTCATGGTGTCGCCGTTCATGGTGTCGCCGCGCCTGGTGCCGCGCCTGGGCCGGTGTGCTGTGCAGACGTGTGCGCCACTCGTCGCGCCGGCCACCACCGCCTGCGTCCGGTATGGCGGCTGTACGGCAGCCGACTGGGTGGGTCGGCGCGTGCGCGGCGGCCCGACTATCGATCCGGTGGCTCGCCGGGTGACTGCTGCTGCTGGCCGGCCGGCGGCCGTCATTATAGCGGCGGCTGCGTCCGCCGACCCTGCGCCCGCGCCGGGTAGGCACGCGGCCCGCACGTGGGCCCTACAGCCATGACTGGCATTTGTCGGCCCCGGTCGGCAGACAATGGCCGCGCTACGCCAGAAGCACAGTTTTTGCATGACAATTCCATTTGCAAGGACATGTTTACTAGCATTGCACCCGCGAAGTAATGTGTAGAATACAGCCATAAAATGGAAAATACCAGTGTAAATGAACTTGAGCAATACAGATTTCATGATTTTTCCACGCACTGGTTGCGTTTGAAATGAGCGCTTAATCATCCATGCGGAGTAAGTGAATGGTGATGGTGATGGCGGAGCTGTGATATCAGGCTAGCCTGAGCAGTTGATGCGTCGTAACACTCCAATAATTATCATGCAACGATGTCAACCAGCTGTTCGTCACGATGCGACCGAACCTATACATACATACTAGTTTACCCCACTTATCGCGACACGAATTGAGCGGGTTTCAATTTATCACGACAAATTGGGCACCCCTACAGTCTGCAGAATGTGGTGGTTGTGATTTTACGACGCATTTAGCAGCTGAGACCATATGGCGTCGCATGTCTCTCAACCTGGCAGGAAGGGCGGGTACCGCGGTGAATCGAACCCCGTGCCTCTGGCATGCCAGACGCTCAGCTTAACGCTGCATGACCGACGCAGTCGATGCGCCCCTAAACTCCATCCAACGCCCAGCTTGACCACTGAGCTGGCGACGCCCCAGTCTGCAAGATGGCACCTCAACAATTGTAGGGGCACTGCAGTCTGCAGGGGGCACACCGGCCATTGTAGGGGCACCTCTGCAGTCTACAAGGGGCACACCGGCCATTGTATGGTCACCCATGCAATCTACAGAGGTACACACCATGCTGTCTGGAGAGGGACACCACAGTCGTCATAGAGGCACCACTGCACGCAGCAGAGCTCCCCAGACATTGCAGAGGTGTTCATCTAGTATAGATGACTGGTGCTCTGCCAATAGAGGCATCCTGGCCATTTTAGTAGCACTCCAGCCGTTGTAGAGGCGTCCCTGCAGTGTGCGGAGTGGCTCAGTCATTTTATGGGCGCCCAGGTGCACAGGGGCACCTCAGCCTTTGTGGGGACACCCCACAGTCTGCAGAGGGGCACTCCAGCCGTTGTAGGGTCAAACATGCAGTCTGGAGAGAGGGGCATCCCAGCAGTTGTAGGGGCACTTATGCTGTCTATAGAGTGGCATCCCAGCCGTTGTAGGTTGGTACAGATATTTGAATGACACTGTCAGCGTTTACTTATCCTTAGGGACGGAACAAAATGCACTATATTAATTTGTGCGTTTAAGACTTATTTTATTTGCATTTTTGACCATTCGGGCTAAAATCGAAGATTCTGGCTAAAGTATGCACTTTATGTCGGACTACGTTTACTTAAAATAACGTTTCTCGGTGTGCTCTACCCATTAGAAAATAAAAGTCGAAAACACAAGCTTTTCCAAATTAGAAATTATTCCTGGGTGGGCAAACATTTTGTGGCCATGGTCGATTTCGCCTTCCTTTTCTGATTTCAAATAAGTTTTGTTTTCAAAATCCTCCCCAAAATGAACTCACAAGAGCCAAAAGCATGGCGTCAGTCGTGACCTCATAGCCCCCTAGTGACGTCACCTGTCGAAGGGAAGCTTTTTTTTGATGATTTCTGGTTCCATATGGGCACAATGTGGTCATAGTTGCGGACGCGCCCAGCCCAAATAACTAACTTGGATGGTTTCTGGCCCTACTCGTCGAGCGCTTTCCGATGATGCCTCTTTCGTTTTTGTGTTTTTGTGCGACGCCTAGGTTGCATTTTAGAGGGGTTATATCGTGATTCCCCCCCCCCCCGAGACGGGGTGTGAGGATCTGATCCGAAAGATAGTTGTAGGCAGTGGTATTGCTTTATATACTTTTGAAGGGGCAAATGCCCCCTCGATGTTGGCTTTGCTCTCTCAATTATTATAACTTTCTACATGGTGTGTGTCCCCATCCATTTCGGGCTGCCCATTGCCTTCATGTATTTTGACCCCCAATGATTTTCCGAAATCAGCACCCGTGGTTATGGGTGCTGCTTCAAATTCATTCACAGCACCCGTGGTATACCATGTGCTTCAAATCTAGTTCATGACACGTATATAGTATTATCATCTCAACTTGGTTCCAGCCATATTCTACTGTTCGATACCTGGAAAGCTAACCGGCATTTTTGGCCTTATTGCAGTTGCAAGTGTTCTGCCACCACTATCTGCCACCACTAATTGAGACATTGGCTGCGATATATGGGCGGCACTCCCTCCACTAGTGGTCACCATTGTGTGGCCGTGATGCACGCTGAGTGGCCCAGCAGTGCATTGCGCCGCCGCCTGCTGTTGACACAATTACTGGCAGAGTGTCGTGGGGAATGGTGCTCCTGACAATACTGGCGCAGTATCGTGGCGCACGGTCGTGCTCCCGACAATACTGGCAGAGTTTCGAGGAGCATTGTAATGCTCTCGGCAATGCTGGCAGAGTATTATGTGGATGGTAGTGCTCCTGACAATATTGGCAGAGTTTCGAGGAGCATGTTGATGCTCCCGACAATACTGGCAGAGTATCGTCGGGCGTGATGGTGCTCCCAACAATACTGGCAGAGTATCGTGGGGATGGTGGCGCTCCCGATCTGCCACCAGTCACGGGCACTGCCGAAAAGACAATGTTCTGGAGGTGTGACATTTTTATCATCGTGGGGTGGGAGGTAGTTCTGCGGTGGGCACTACTTGCATTTCTCTGTAGAGTGACTTGGTTTGCACCGCTTTGGTTGTATGGCTAAGAGAACCAATGTGGTTAACATAACCAAACAGCCCCTATACACAATACCCGGGAATATCCCCGCCTATTTTTGGGACACTGACGGATCCAAGGGCTCATTCCGGCCGTGGCCCCCGAAGTGCTTAAAAGGGGGGGCATGGTGTCTTGCCTCTCCCCCGCAACCAACAGAAGTGAATTGAAGTGAAATGCAGTAACCTTTGCTGAGCAAAAAGAAAGCGTTCAGAATGAAAAAATCTCAAAATTTTACAGTTGTTTTTAATAGTTTGGAAGCCCAGTACGCAGACTTGTGCTCGACTCAATTTTGTTTAATCGGCTCACATTTGACTCATAGGTCTTGAGATCCGATTCAACTCATGATTCACAGCAGGTCAAAATTATTTGATTCGACTCAATTCAGACTCAGAGCTACAGAGATCCGATTCAACTCATGACTCAAACATAAATTTGAATCGATTCAGATCCGACTCAATGGTATCAGATTCATAAGCCATATGATTCATTGTGCACTGCCCACACACACATATATATATATATATATATATATATATAATGTGAGGTGAAAACAAAGTTATAGCAAAAATAATTCATTCAACAGACAGTTTGATGTCAATGCATCTTCATCTGTGTCCAATTAAAGAAGGGAATTAGTATTTATCTGTTGAATATATTATTTTTGCTATACCTTTGTTGGGGACGAGTGGTCTAGTGGTAAGATGCTCGTCTCACAATCGAAGAATTGTGGGTTCGAATCTCACCTGTCGCTACTCTTCGCCCGCGACCAATCGGCGTGAGAGATTGGCGACGCTATATGACTCAACGGTCGACGTGTCGTAAAACCAATAACCACCACCACCGCTATACCTTTGTTTTCACCTCACATTATTTCTCATCCGTCATGCACTATAATGGTTGGTATATAGGATATATACAGATAATTGCATGTGCATGTAGTAATTGACTAAAAAAACATTAACAAGATGAATGGGTGTCAATGCATATGCAAAGCAATGAGTGTACTTCATACTTCAATCCACATCAATACTTCAATCCACATCGGCATGATGCACAACCTGAATCATATATACCTGCCACACATCACCTAACTTCAACATAGCACCCAGATCCTGCACTGCAATAGGTATCCACACATAATAAAATTGAGTCGGTTTGTGGCTCCCACAAAGTTGGTTTGGTAGTGGGCTTGAAGGTTTCCCTTCACCATTGGTTTACACTCAATTTTACCAACTTTCTCTATGCTATCTTGCATATTTTATGGAAATATAGGGTACTTTGATGCATTATAATTGAAAGACCTATTCTTTAGCTTCAGCAAAGGGTTTGAATGACCTAAATGACCCAGTAATAATTGTCCTGCCTAACACTGTGCCATTTCCAGAAGGCTCACCATCAAGCACCTCCAAAATAAATGCATTGTTCCCGATATTGGCAGGCTCCCTGCCAATATCGGGCAGGGAGAACACCTCCATTGTATGTGTTCAAGTTGTTAGCCTCGTTCAAGAGCAGAAGAAAGGATAGTCAGGGGGGCTAAGTGCACCATAGCTTCTTCTCCCCAGTAGCAGGAGTTTCAGTCGAGTTGCAAGTTTCATGAGGGCATTCCTAGATCACAATGGTGTTGTACATAAATGTTCAATTATGCATGCATGATCAATAATCCATGCAAGATTCATCAAGGAAGAATGCATCATGCCCTGGGTCTAGCTGGCCTAGAAAAAAAAACTTTTCAACAACTGCTGTATGTCAATGTAGGTAGGTAGGTATATGTTTTGAAAAATAGGCTAATCCTAGGTTTTTGGGTTCCCGAACATGATCCTCTCCTGAAAATTATTTGTCTTCTCATCTGGAGGTTGAATTTCCGGTATAATTGGAGATCAATGTAAATTTTGATTCTTTTTAGTTTTTATTCAGAATACATGGTATTTTAACGTAAAAATCACGATGCGACCACTCATTTTCTCCGCAAATGATTACTTTTCAGTTGGCAAAGAAATAAACGATCAAAATCTTACTCTACAAATATAGCACATCGCGTACAATCATCCGTACCTGGTGTGTCATAGACGTGTTAAAGAAGAAATTAAACACTTTATGCACTAGATTTAATACTCTTTGACATCGAGAACTTTATGCTTCTGCCTAATTCGACATTTATTTCCGATAATTAATACTCCAAAACCGACGCGTCCACAACACGACCAATGCCGAAAATTCCTTGCGAGGCTGTAATATTTAAGGGCAGTGCTGTCCAACACATCCTCGAAGGTTTAGTATGTATATTTAGTAAGAGGGGAAGTGTGTTTAATAAGAATATTTACTAAACTCCTTGAAGTTTAGTATGTATTTTTACTAAAGTTACCTATACAATGTCGCACACATTTGATGACGTCATGGCTGAAAAATTTGCTTCGGAGGATTCTGGTTTTCCGGTTAGGTTACGTTAGGTTAGATTAGGTTAGGTTATATTATATTATGCTATGATACATTTTATATATTATGCTACATTATCTTAGTCTAGGTTAGCTTAGGTTAGGTTACTTGTGCCTATGACGTCATCAATTGTAGCGACCGACATTGACTTAAATGTAATCATTTTAAAATGAGTGAAATGAGTGATCGCATCGTCTTCATCACGTCAGAAAGCATACTATTACATACAAAAATTCCCAAAAAATCAAAATTTACCTTGATCTCTAAATTTACCAATTTCCTAAGTTATTAACTTTTGACAACGAACCGCTGTGATCAAGTAAAAGTGCTCAAAATCCACTGAACTGTGCGCAAATTGAGTTACGATGCATGAGGTTTGAATAAAAATATCCTCCATACCGGATGACTACAAAATGTTCCTCTCCACATTCCCGATTACAATGCACAAATTCAACCTTGTCTATGCATAAGAATAAAATGTGTCGGGACAAATGCTCACTAGAAAGAATGGGTCAAGATTA
The DNA here is from genome assembly GCA_034440615.1 of Ashinkailepas kermadecensis. Classification (NCBI taxonomy): domain Eukaryota; kingdom Metazoa; phylum Arthropoda; class Thecostraca; family Neolepadidae; genus Ashinkailepas; species Ashinkailepas kermadecensis. The sequence goes on along the minus strand of JAOTOM010004569.1, from coordinate 288,688 downwards.
TGACTCACCTGGTGAGCAGAAGACAAATATATTTGTTAGGAAGTAAATTAAAGTGGCCATTGCGTATGATTTGATAAAAGTCTTCTGCAACCAAATTGATACCATACTTTAAAAAAAACTGAATGACGTCACGCGGGCTTGAAGGAAAACTTCTATCTACCTTCTAGTAAAGGTACCTTGGGTTTGTTATTGTCACACATACCAACGCAATTTTATTCAGTGCAAATACCTGTTGCAAATGCCAGGGTCGTTTCGGTGCTATATTCTTTTTCACAATCACATCCCATTTCTGTGTTGTGTTCCTGGCACTAGGATTGACTCATGCATGATACTGATTGTGATTACCAAGCTTAACATTAATACTTATTTGTAGTTATTGTTATCGTTTTTGGTAAATAACTTAAGCGCTCATCATTCTTTACTCAATGGCAGCTGAAAAGTTGACAATCATAATGCTAAGCATGAATAATTATACTGTGTTTTTACTCCCTACTTTGTGTTATGGCATACTATTCACAAAGATACATGCTTTATATCATTTGTTCATAACTTTCATTTGAGTCACAAGACTCAAATGACTCATTGTGACTCAAGTGGTTGACTCGTGATTCAACTCATTTAACAAAAAGAAAGATGTGATTCAACTCGTGACTCAGAATATGTTTTGGGGAAAAGAATTGATTCAACTCTCGACTCATCCAAAAATGATTGATTCATGAGTCGATTCTTGATTCAACTCGAGTCGAGCACAAGTCTGCCAGGACGGTGGCATGGTAGATCCCCAGCAACCCCTACAAGAGCCAGTGACTCAAAAATATACAAATAGATATAGGCCATTGACAAAAATGGGCTGGAGCTCTAAACACATCCTGAGAGGCCTGGCAGACACCGTAGAATCGCACGAAGTGTGGCTAATGCGTCGAATGCGCAGTGCGTACACATGCAAGAACGTTGGCGTGGCGGCGACTGGACGTTATGAAATGGAATGCCTGACATTGGAAAATTTTACATTTTGAAGTGATTTGTACAGGTGTAATTTAATTAGTGTGAGGTGACTTATCAAGGGATACCAAAATAAAACCTTTGATCAGGGTGGGGGAGTTGGGGCTGAATTCCGGAAACTCAGAAACGATGGTGGTAGATTTGGCTCCTCCACAGGACAATTCATTTTGTCACTAATTATATTTTTAATGGACCCCTTTGAAAAATAGTGGTCGAAATACGGTGCTTTTAAACCAAAAAAAAGTTATAGGTTCGGCACCCTCAAAATCCGTTTGCCCCCTCCTCTGACGCAAGTGCTAGGCACGCCATTGGCGGGGGGGGTGACGGGGTAGGGTTGGGCTGGTGCCGAAAGTTTCCCCCCCCACCCCACCCCACAAACTGGTGGGCTAGATCCGCCAGTAATAGGGGAGGCATATCTCTTTGTTCGCCTCTTCTTGAGGGCTGTGCGTAGGTGAAAGATGTGTATGTTGCAAGCAGCGGTTGCGTCTGGACGGACGGTTTCATCATAATTATTAATAACACAGTGGTATTACCCGTCCGCGTATTACCCTGTTGGTGTACAATCGTTGTTGCAGGGAAGACCGGACTAACCTAAATCCAAAACTCACCGCAAAACCCATTGCGCCCCGAGAATTTGACTGCCAGAACCAGCATGGCGCAGCGCGATAAGCGTGCAGTGAGGATGAGGTGAGTAGCGCACTGACAAAATTACTCACCTTGAGAAGCAGGTCAGTATTGACTATTATTAGTAGTAACATTAATATCTACAGCCAGTGTTAACTTTCCAATGTGATTCATCCCCTCATGTCCCAAAGGTTCATAAAAACCGGTGTTCTTCGATGCAGAATTTACGAACACGGTTCCTCCTGCAGTGCTTCTCCATGCGCCTCCAATTAAAACACATCGGAACACAGTCAAACACGTTGGAACATTAACGTGGGAAGTGTCGCCACAAAAAGTTGTTTTGAACACGAAGTGCAGGTATTCGATTGGAAATAAGGTTATCGAAGCTGGTAAAAGTTGAAGGGCATGTCTGATTTTAGGCGAAGGAAGCAGGACTTGAAACATTGTCGTATACACCTCATCACGGCTTGACAACCGAACCGTGGCGGCTTCGTTGCGTCGAATCGCTCGTGCGAACTGTTGTGCCGTGTGTGCACGACGGTCGACTGGTCGGACTTTACAGTTTACCACAGTTTATCAGCGTGCAGGCTGACCGGCCTTACAGCCTGGCACGTGCTGGTACGTGCCAACTCGCACATTGGCGTGCCGCTGTGTGTGCTGCATGCTATGACATTCCAGCAGTCAGACAATCGGCTGCGGTGTATTTGTCCGTGAGCGTATGCTGTGCTGTTTGTGTTGTTTGTACTGTATATTATATGAGCGTATCGTGTGTTCTGCACTTGGTGCTCCTGCGCCACTTCGGCCGCGGGTGGGTGATCTGGCGGTGCTGGGTCAGGCCAAACTCCGGCTATCGATTGGCACTGGATTGATTGGCACGGCAGCACCCATGCCAACAGTCGGTGGCGTCCGGCTCAGGGTCAGGGTCAGGGTCAGGATCAGATCTGGCCCTGCTGCAGGGTCGTGATGAGGTCAGGGTCTGGCCCTGCCGCAGGGTCGTGACGTGGTCAGTGGTCAGGGTCTGGCCCTGCTGTAGAGTCGTGGCGAGGTCAGGGTCAGGGTCTGGCCCTGCTGCAGGATCGAGACGAGGTCGGTGGCACTGGATTGGTTGCGCCGGCGGCGCACCCATACCAACAGTCGGTGGTGTCCGGCTCGCCGCGAAAACACGGCAGGAAAATCCGGCCGATGGTGATGAATTCAGAGGTTTGGGTGAACTCTTGGGAAGGCATTGACCCGGAGTAACCACTTCTCTGCGGCTTTGCACAGGATCCATTAAATTGGAAGCTGCTTCTGTTTTGAAGTGTACGACCTGATACATTGCTTGCCCCTCCTACCACCAATTTAGTTGAAAATATATCTCTGGTAGATCAATTGGGATATCTGCAATGTTTCCATGTGCTGGGTAACATTTTGTTAGCGACGAATGGTTGGATTGTGGTTTTACGACGCACTCAGCAGTTGAGGCCACATGGCGTCGCCTGCCTCTCACCTTGGCAGAAAGAGTGGGCATTGCGGGGAATCGAACCCCGTAAAACGGGGTTAGATTCCCCGCTTCCGATTCCGACGCTCATCTTAACACCACTGAGCTGCCGACGCCCCTTAACAAAGGATGATGAACTTCTATGATACCGAAGGCAAACCCACGTGGTAAATTGCAATTGCAGACGGATATTCGCCTTGATGTGTTCGCTAGTGAATCCCAATCGAGGTGTAATCAGCAGGTCAAGTCTGAGTGCGGCACTGGTCAAAGATCATCCGACGGTGTTTCTCGAAAGCATGTTCATGCTTGAGGTATTCATCCATTTCATATGAATTGTATCGAACTACACCTGAATTTGTTTTTTTTCTGAAGGTTGAATGACTGAATGCAAAAAAACAAGATTGACTAATAGTGCAATTATACATAATGTGATAGTATATATATATATATATATATATATATATATATATATATATATATATATATATATATATAATGAATTATCATGATACTAATAATACGTGAATACAACTCCCATTGTGGCTGACCGCCCCTCCCCCTTTCCCTCCGTCCCTACGTCAGATTCCAGTTTGTGTTTGTCACAAACGTGTGCATGCACAGATTAGACATTGGTTCGCCTGGGGGTAGTGTAGCCATGTACATTTTGTTTGCTTTATACTACACACGAACGTTTTTTGCTTCCCTACCAAGCATTGGCTTTGTTTGTATCTTTTATGGCTTACCAATGATTTACCAATGAGGTAGCATTTTGCCATTTTGAATCGTTGGATTCAGATGTCATGTCATGAAGTATTCAGGCTTAATAAGAGCCACAGGGACCATCTGGGCTACGCCTATAAAGTGAAGATACTATAAGACGAGAAAATACCGTGGCACCCTAGCCAATGCTTTATCCCGAGTTCTAAAGAAATTATCCAGCCCATCGTGCTTCCATGGCCGGCCTCATTAGTATTACATTATGCCGCCATATCGTTGCAATCGTTCGCACGACCAGACCTGAGCCCCCCCCTGGGGCCCCTCGGTTGACCATGGGGGAGGGGGTCAGTTACACCAGGAGACCTGCTGGAGGGTCGGGGGGGGGTCCCCGGCACCAGCAGGCCTTCTGCAGGGTCGTGACGAGGTCACCGGCCCGCAGGCCTGCAGTGTCCTCGTGTGACGAGGTCGGGCACCAGCAGCTGCTGCAGGGTCGTGACGAGGTCACCGGCACCAGCAGGCCTTCTGCAGGGTCGGACGGGTCACCGGCACCAGCAGGCGTCTATAGGTCGTGACGAGTCACCGACACTAGCAGGCCTCTTAGGTCGTGATGCTCTCGTGTGACGAGGTCAGTTACACCAGCAGACCTGCTGCAGGGTCGTGACGAGGTCACCGGCACCAGCAGGCCTTCTGCAGGGTCGTGACGAGGTCACCGGCACCACAGGCCTGCTGCATGGTCGTAACGCTCCCGTGTGATGATGTCAATGCAGCCAGCAGGCCCGTTGCGGGGTTGTGAAGCGCCCGGTCGCCACCCGCTGCATAGTTTCCGCATTTTAGGATGGCGTACACGCAGAACCCTACCTCTTGTCGGAAGAAATTGGTGAATAAATTTGGTAGAAAGCTGCGTCAATAAAAATAATGCTGGGGTGACTGTATGGACCGGGATCCAATTGCTAAGCAGAGCGTATTGCGTGAACCCTGGCCCCACCACTCGATTCGTGAATTGCAGTTCGATGGCAGTATTTTGACCGAGAGGTATACCATGCCGCCAATGCACCGACACGGCCGCCCGGGTAGCTCGTCCCTGGTTGTGTCGGGTCAGTTCCCAACTGACACTCGGCCGAGGACTAAATGCTAGCGCGTGAAGCGACTACAACCCTGTCCTGCCAGGACAGGGCCGACCAATGCTGGCCAGCGCTCTGACCAATTGAGTTACCGGTGGCGGCTGGGATAGAAACGTGTGTGAACCCCTGGCCCTGGGATGCCTGCTGTGTGATGATGCGGGATATATATGCACAGTGCGCGAGATGCGGACGCCCTCACAGCAGTCGAATGCTTTGCAGAAGAACCCATCTTCTTTGGAAATCCCCATGCATGCATTGTCCCATGAATGACTCACTTTTGTGCGCAGCCAACCTTGGCTATCGAGTGGCCAAGAGCTCTGGTCGTTTGAGATCATGTGGAAGCCGGTTCTGGTGTGCTTGTGTGTGTGTGTGTGTGTGTGTGCGTGTGTGCGTGCGGGCCAGCTGACTGGTGCGCCTCTTGGGCCAGTTTGTGAAGTCAGATGCGTAGCAGGGTTTAGAGGTGGCCGACTGACGGTGGGGTTTTCCGACGTGCCTGCTGCGTGATGGATTCGGTGCTGCGGTGATATTCATATTGCGTATCGGAGCCTCGGTGCAGAGCGCGTCTGGAGCGCGTAAATGACCTACTGAGAATCGCCGGGTCATTGTGACTCGGCTGCTGCTTGGAATGCAGAAGAACAGCCGTTTCACCGACGCCAGTCGTGCTGACCATTACCATCATCATGCTGACTACAGCTTTAAGAGTGGAATCCCGACTAGACCACACTAAAGTTGTGCACGTCATCTATATATTTTAGTAGGAAAAAGGGCTTAAAATGGTATTTCGTCCTCCTCCAGTAATACAAACAACGCAGGCAGCCGCCCGAAAATTCCTGTATTTTGGAACCTCATATACTGCTGTCATCACCGTTGAGTCACATCACATCACTTGTCGCCATATCGTCCTCTCTGGCACGTCCCAACAAGTTGACGGAGTCCCGCAGGGATGTGTATTGAGTGTTGCATTGTTTGCTATTGCCATCAACGATGTGGGTGCTTCATTTGGAACTGCCGCAGGGAAAGTGCTATTCGTGGATGATTTCGTCGTGTGGCGTTCTTCGCGCACTGTGCACAAGGTAGAGAGACAACTCCAGCTGGCTGTCGGGACTGTGCAGGATTGGTGCGACAAAACAGGTCTCGCTATGTCCATGTCGAAGACCACCGCTGTTCACTTCTGCCTAAACCCTTTCTGGCACCGATCCGGTGATTATGATGAACGGACACCATATTCCATTGAAGCCAGCTGCCAAGTTCCTAGATGTGTGGATGGACCGCCGACTAACATACAGCACCCACATCAACGACCTTGCGCAGAAGTGTGCAGAGACTGCAGGCGATGAGCACTGTCTCCAGATGCTCGTGTGGAGCAAACAGATCCATCTGTCTGGTCGTTATATCTATCTATATATATATCTGGATGCTTCGTACGATCGGTCGTTCGTGCGCTCTAAAATTAAGGATGTTTTATTTTTCACCGGTCGCTAGCCTGGAAGCAGAGGCCAACGAACCTTCGCTGGCACTGAGACGAGAAATGCTAGGCTTGCGATATGCTTGCAGGCTGCGTCAGTTTCCCACACACCCGACATAAGAAGCAGTCTTCTCCCGCCGCATCTTGGCGCTCTTTTCGAGCGGGCGGAGTCAGAGGACAGCCCCATTTTGCATTCGAATGGGGCTTCAGGAAAAGTCGAACCAGAATGCACCGAGTGATAAGAGCCCAGAAATTACTAATACCACCCTGGAAGCTGATTTCGCCTACAATTTATTTATCCATGTCTGTCATGCGCAAAGGGATTGATTGATTTATCCCTGTCAGAACTTAGCCTGTCGAGAACAATGGAGCACCTGGATGCTTACCGAGGACGCACACGGATTTCCACCGATGGCTCCAAGAGGAGCAGGCTGTGCTTTTGTTTGCGGTACCGATGTACGTTCCTTCAGTTTGCCCGCCTACGTCTCTGTGTATAGCTCAGAGCTAATCGCGATTTTAAAGGCACTATCATTCACAGAGATATCACAGGACACCCTATATGTGATCTTATCTGATTCTCTTAGCAGCCTTTTGGCGCTGACCGAATTTTATTCCTCTGACCCTCTACTACTTGACATCCTCATACGCCTTACTACATTAGAGCGACACGGAACAAAATGTTCGCTTGTGCTGGATCCCGAGCCACATCGGGGTGTCCGGCAACGGGCGTGCGGACGCTGCGGCGAAGTGGGCAGCACAGAACCCACGCCCACGCACTTCCTGCCAGGGATCACTTCTCTGGGATCACAAGTTTCATACTTAACAAGTGGCAAAAGGCCTGGTATAGAGAAGCTAACAATAGATACGTGCAATTAAACCTCACCTAGGACATTGCGCACCGTGCCTGCGTGGGTCCAGATCAGGTGAGGTTACACTGTGTAGGATGCGCATCGGGCACACCTACGCTACCCATCGCTACCTCCTCTGTGGGGAGGACAGACCGCAGTGTCCCCGCTGTCCGGAAACTCTGACCGTGCGCCACGTACCACTCATCGGGCACACCTACGCTACCCATCGCTACCTCCTCTGTGGGGAGGACAGACCGCAGTGTCCCCGCTGTCCGGAAACTCTGACCGTGCGCCACGTACCACTCATCGGGCACACCTACAATACCCATCGCTACCTCTGCTGGAGGGACAGACCGCAGTGTCCCCGCTGTCCGGAAACTCTGACCGTGCGCCACGTACCACTCATCGGGCACACATACAATACCCATCGCTACCTCTGCTGGAGGGACAGACCGCAGTGTCCCCGCTGTCCGGAAACTCTGACGGTGCGCCACGTACCACTCATCGGGCACACCTACGCTACCCATCGCTACCTCTGCGGGAGGGACAGACCGCAGTGTCCCCGCTGTCCGGAAACTCTGACGGTGCGCCACGTACCACTCATCGGGCACACCTACAATACCCATCGCTACCTCCTCTGTGGGGAGGACAGACCGCAGTGTCCCCGCTGTCCGGAAACTCTGACCGTGCGCCACGTACCACTCATCGGGCACACCTACGCTACCCATCGCTACCTCTGCTGGAGGGACAGACCGCAGTGTCCCCGCTGTCCGGAAACTCTGACCGTGCGCCACGTACTACTCACGTGCCAGTACTTTGCACGGGAACGCAGAATGTTTTACGGGAGTAACTTGAGTGGTCTGATATATGAAGACATTCTGGGGAACAATTCAAAACTAGCACATTCGAGGAACTTGTTCCGTTACCTATCAGCGGTTGGATTCAAAACCACCTACACACCGAGGTAAAAGTCCTTTTCAGCAATGAAGCATTAGTGTAAAAGTTATGGGCGTGAATGATGAACAATGGTCGAAACGCCCTAAATTCCAAATAAATAACTAATTAACTAACTGCAAGCTCTTTATTTTATCCTTATTGACCGGTCCACAAGCCACGTGGTTTTCACCACTAATTCCTCGAGCAGTCCTTGGGCAATTAATTAATTAATTGAGCAATCGGTCTTTCAACCAGTATAGCTTGTCCACAGGATTTTACGGGTCTTCAAATCCATAATTTGCCTAGACGAAACTATCGTATTTTGCTGGATCCCCAGCCATGTTGGACTTGATAGAAATAGAATGCTGATATAGTCGCTAAATACGCTATCAGCAATGACATTGAGTTTCCTTTACTGCTTCCTCCAGCAGGCTTATGTCCTATATTATCAGACGGTCAGAATGGCAACGAGCCTAGAACTGTGTATTCAGCTGAGGGTTCTGAAGCCGGCACTAGGACTGTGGCAATCCTCGCACCGGGCACCGCGATGTGAGGAAGCAATGCTCTGCCGATTGAGGATATAGAATGCCTTCGCGACGTATATCTACATGCTGACTGGTGGTGACCGACCTGTACGCCCACTTTGTTTTAACTCGCTTGATGTACGTGATATACGTATGTCACGTATATCATGTTTTGGTAGGTGGCTTGCCGTTGGAATCGCTACGACGGCGGATTTAGGATGGCCGAACGCGGACATTTCTTTGTTAACGCTACTAGAGAACGACTCTGAGGTCGTGGCGTCTGGAGACATTTTTACCTTCCTTCAACAAGCACGTTTTGATGTGATTACCGCCCCCACTGAGGATTAGTAACTGGCTACTATTGCAGCATTGCCGATTGTCTGTAAACACAGTTCTGAGGCGAGTTGCATGAATAAATAACCGTGACTGATGTAAAATAGCATTCCCGTCACGGAAAATATACAGTGTCTTATTTCGGGTTTCATAAACATTCGCCACTGATGGAAAATCGTGCGTTTTTCTGAAGTGCGATATATTTTTTCCCTCACGAAACGTGCGGCATAATGGATGACATACCCAGCAACAAACTTGTTGGGTATATGGAAGTTATATTATCATTATATTTACACGCATTTCATTCGCTTCCTTCGCCATTTATATGGTATGAATCGTCAGTTTGAGTAGATGATGAGTCATGTCATGGCTTATCTTATTCGACATTTGTATTGAGTCCGAATCCTTGCTGGGGTGGCTTTATGAACCAAGGTCCTATTGCTAAGCAGAGCTTGTTGCATGAACCCTGGCTCACACTACCGGATCCATGAATTTCAGTTCAACGGCAGAATTTTGGCCGAGAGTTTAACGTGCAGTCAATGCACCGACACGGCCGCCCGGTAGCTCGTACCCGACCTTATCGGGCCAGCTGCCAGCTGACCCTCCCAGCCGGGTGCTAAATGTGAGCACGCGAAACGACTCAAACCCTGTCTTGCCAGGACAGGGGAGACCAGTGCAGGCCAGCGCTCTAACCAACTTGGCGACCGGGCCCGCAAATATCTGCGATTGTACCGAAAGTTCCCTCTATTATCTCTAGATTCATACAAATACGGAACAATATAAATGCAACCTATTACATCCAAATCTAGGAACATAATTATATATTCATGTTGTAAAATCAAGATTTGTATGCTCGCTTTTTACTGCTCTTCCCATAAAATGTAAATGAAATCCCATACAATATAATGACAACCTTGCCATTGTTTAAATACGCTCTCACAAGTAATGGAACGAACCAAGTTTCGCGTTGGATAGCACAATGCCGACATCCTTTTCAACGTCACAAATGAACACGACCGATTTGTCAATAAAACGAGAACAAATAAGGCCTATGACGTCACCACAACGTAATGCTCCATCGTACCTAAACATGCTCCATTCGTACCTGAATATTTATTCAAATGTACCATAGTTTGCCTGCGCCAAACACCCTCGAAAGTATTGAGCGACATTAGCGGTTATCTAAAACTTGAACGATTGCCGTCAAATATGCACAAATATCGTATTTGCGGCAAATGTGGCATTATTATCATTGCATTACGTCATTATATTATTATATAGAAAATGTATGCACGGTAGTACAACCACTTCATATGCACAAGATGTATTCAAATTTGCATGGCGGCACACAAATAGTTTCGGAGCTATGGCAAGAGCAAAATGGTGGTAAGTCAAATGACACCCCCACCCCACCCCCACTCATAAATGCGATGTTTGCAGATAGCCATTGTGCTGGAGGGTATCAATTATATATGCCAAACGCCTTGTTCCGTTGAGCTGATTAAAAATGTCACCTCACACATGCTGTTTGTCCAGAAATATGAAGTTTCATCATTCACCACCAGATGGCTGTGCAATCGAGAATGAACTTGCTTAATTTGGCCTTTTTGATGCGAGTATCACCAACTTTCTGTTTTCTGCCGAAAGATATGTATTACCTGAGAAATATTTCGTTAAGAAAGTTGCGAACCGAGATAATATTTGTGAGTTTTTACCCTTTTACCTTATATAATGTCAAAGGGTCAAAACTTTATCTCTGGCATGCTTTCTTTTTTCCAAGTTCTTTGACTTTGGGATTTCCAAAATATATACGTTGATATGATTATGTCCATTTGTATTGTTTTTACGAGCCTGAAACGATGCTGAAATCATCCGAAACATTAAAATTCCCTCGGGCCATGACTTCTGACCTGATGGTCTGAATGACTTACGATTATTCTCAGTAAATTCCGATGCAAATATGACCCCGGACATCATTTTGCGTCGAAATCTGAAAGAAGGGTGTTGAATTCCATGCCCGCTCCTGTTTTTGTTCAGTTAATGGCCCAACTATGAACGGACAGCCCCAGAGCGAAAAGTTTGAGACGTCTTACTCTGTGCGGAAACCCTGAGAATAGAATAGGAGCCCTCAGCCACTTTCTCCCGTTTGGTCTCGCACGGAAAGAAAAACTCGTTCTTATTGCATGAAAACTAACACTTCTTTGAAAAGGCTGAAACCTCACATTTGTGTGGCCCATTTATCTAGGGTAATGTGAAGGAGGAATAATTCAGTAAATTCTGTCCAATGTACTGTTTCAGAATGTTGTAGGGAATCGCCCTCAGCTAGTTAATATTATCTCTCCAGTATTACATAGAAGTGCAGTACAAGTGTTCATCTGAATTGTAATATTCGGTAACGGCCATGACCTTTTCCAGGCAGTGTTCCGGAGCACTGTTTGTGGTCTCTCGAGAGCACCATCAGTAGTGGCACCGGAGCGCCATCAGCAACCTCACCGGAGCACAGCGTGTAGTCTCACTGGAGCACCGTTTCGGAGAGTTCCGTTCTCGGCATTGTTGGCATGGCGGAAACTGTGTGCTTCCGGGTGCGCTACCACGACCAGAATGTTCGGCTGCGCAAGAAGATCAGTCTGCCGATGTCGCAATTCACCAGCATGTCGATCGGCTCTTTCCAGCAATTCCTGGTGAGTAGGGTTGACGCAGCACTTCACCTTCCGCAAACGCAGTGCACGACACGCAGTATCCCTCGTTATGTCCTCATCTTCCTTCATGCTACTTTGCTTGAAATCCCCAGCCTCCACCCCACCCCCATCCCCTCTTCATCAGGGTTGGAAACACAGCCTTCTCCTTGGTGTTTGTCATCCGGAACATTGTCTTCTCGGAAAAAATGACAGCATCGCCGCACCGTTCGACGCCTCAGCCCTCCTGGACGCCACAGTCACAGTCAGCCAGATTAGACGGGAGGCACGTTCGACTCCCAAACTTCTAGTACTGACTTTCGACTCAACACCTACCATCACACGTTCACATACACAACAAGGCCTACGAGGTACGCCTCTACGTGCCTTTGTCACTACGGTGCCGGTTCTGTTTGCGTTATGGACATGGCGAACGAGCATGCGCGTCGCCAACTCCAAGATGCAGTCAGTGTGCCGGTCACCACACGGCATCCGACTGCAACTCCTCCGAAAGGAGGTGCGCATGCTGTGATGGGCCGCACCCCGCCACCGACCCCGATTGCCCCAAGTGGGCATACGATAGGGAGGTGTGCCGGTATGCGGCAACTCACAGGGTGCCACATGCAACAGCACGACAGCACTCACGGAACACCACCACCACTGACACTCCCACCTCCACAACCGCACCTCCCCACGCCGCACCTACCGCCAGGCGAAGGTACGCAGCGACGCTCTCCACACCTAAACCCACACCCCTCGAACACCAGCTCCCACCCGCCCGACCATCCCACCAGCAGCCGGCTCCCGGAGCCCGGCACACCCTTAACGCTCCGCCGACCCTCCCCTCAACCGCCCCACCGATCCCCGACTTACCCGTCCCACCGCCCCTCGACCTCACCAATCACCACTCCTTCCCACGCCACCCCACCCCGAAACTGGCCTCATCCTCATCCACTCCTCATCACCTCATGAGCCTCAACACCTCATCCACTCCACTTCAGACCTGGCCCTTGTCCACATCCCCTTCACCCTCGACCCGGCCTCCTCCCACACCCTTTCCACCGCGGGCCCGGCTTCCCACGTCCATCCCACCGAGGACCGGGCCTCCTTCCCTTCCAACCCCACCTCAGACCCGGCCCATGCCCACCACCATCCCACCTCAGGCACGCCCCCCCCCCCGCATCATCCCTACTCCAACACCCATCAGATCCGGATCCGATCTCCATCCCATCCTCCACCGGTACCCACCCATCCCCCACGGGACCTGGCCGTACCCCTTCGCGTCACCGCCTCCAACCGGCCAGGGCCTCGGCCCCTACCACACCCATCCGACCGGCCCAAACCAAGGCCTAGAACCAATGCCACCACAACATCCACCCAGGCCACCCGCAAGTCCACGGCCACCATCTCCTGCCAAATCCAACCCCCACCACCTCCTGCACACCCACCCAAACCCACTCCAAAACCTCGTCCGAGGCTAGCACTCAGACTGAACCTACCACTCCTGCCAAGCCAGTCGAACCCACAACTCCAGACCAACGAATCCCGCCCGAATCCACCGCGCCTCCCATGCACAAATCCCTCCGCCACCCCGCCCAATCACCTCCCAGGACCCGTGCGACCAGGTCCAGGCTACCACCCCTGCCTGGGTCACCTCCCAACCCTCTCCGTTCACCGGTTCAACCTTTCTCCCCAACTCGACACCGACACCACCCCAGTATAGGAACACCAACAGTCACTATCAGGTTCAGCAATGGGACTTTTCTGCAGCGGAACACCGGTGACCTTCCAAGTAAGTTCATAGAATTAAAATCGGAATTCCTTCAACAAAAACCATTACCAGCTGCGCTCCAAGAAACTCACCTTCGAGATTCTGACTCCACTTGGAACAAAATCCCAGATTACACTTGGCATGTCAACAACGTAAGCGGCCCACATAGGAAATGTGGCGCAGCCGTACTCATTGCAAACAACATACCTCATCGTCGAGTAGCGTTAAATACTCCCCTGAATTGCGTAGCAGTCAGCCTCAAAATTTCCCATTGCCAAACCAGTCATCTCACTATACATTTCGCCGTCAGCTGCAACCTCCACATCACGGGAGCTGAACGACTTGCTGCTTCAGGCTCCTCCATCAGTCTCAGTATGGGAGACTTTAATGCAAACACCTCTCCTGGGGAAGCGACCAGACGGACACTAGAGGGCGCGAGCTTCACCAGTTTATTTTGGACCACTACTTAGTACTTCTTAACACCGGGGCCGCCACCCACAACAACCCGACCTTAGGAGGATCGGAGGAGGAGCATTGACTTAACGTGCTGCTCCCAACGACTAAGCTCACTATTTGACTGGTCAGTTTCAGACGTTCCCGGATTGAGCAACCACTACCCAATCACAATTAGGCTCAGCACGGACGCTATCCACCACACTAAGCTATTTAGACCATCTTGGAACTTGAAAAGAGCGGACTGGGCTAAATTGGAGGATCAGGTGGACCTCAACCTAGCAACTTCAGATACCAGCAATATCGAGACAATCCTAAGGGCCATCAGTTCAGCAGCACAACACTCAGTCCAAAAAAGTAACATACCTAGGAAAAAGCATCTACGCCATGGTGGACCCCGGACTGTCAAAGGGCAATCGCCACACGGCGCCGTGCCCACAAACAATTCAAAAGATGCGTGTGCGAAGCACACCTATCAGCATACATACAATCTCAAAACACTGCCGGTACACAATTCGAACAGCACGCCAAAACTGTTGGCAGTCTTTTGCCTCTCAATTCAATAGGTTCACCACTACCGGCAGAATCTGGGACCTGATGAAGCATTTCAACCTGAAACGCCCGCCACCAGGCCCCTTCCCCAGCTGACGGTGAAAGGACAGCTCATTGTAATATAGTCTTTCGACTCAATAGGCGACGTGATATCCTAGGGCCTCGCGTTCGCTTCACCCCGGCTGTCCGACACAGATCGTCCACTGCACGGTACATTGAGCAATTTCGGTAATCAACACGCAAACGTTCAATCAAATTTAGGAGGGACAAGACGTCAGCCGAAACTACGAGAAAACGACCGTCATTCGAAGCACACACACACCAGCGCACAAAAGGACCACAGAACCGCGTCGCTTGACCGTCTCCCGGCGACTGTCTCGGAGGGACTAGAACACGCTAGTATCCCTCCGCAAACAGCTGTCCATTTGCTTAAGGCGATTCGTCTCTTTCTGATTGGCTAACATAATAATGACGTATTTGAGCCCCGATTCCTATTGGTAGTTATATGGCGTATTCCGCTGATCCAACTCGGCGATCTCTCCACCGCTTCAGAGCAAGTCACGTGAGTTCATCCTCCGCGGGGGTTGGTGAATGCCCGAAATGCGGCCAGCCATTGTTCAGCTGGCAATTTAACACTGACGTCCGGTCGCTACATTGCGACAGCCGGCCGAGATGCCGGCATGCCTCCAGTGGAACATTACTGCGGCAGTACATGTATAAAACGGTATTATTAGAATATGCATCAATTTACGGCCAGAACAGCACATCTATAGAAACTTCGTTACAGCACACTTGAGGTCCGTGGATCGAATTAAATTTCCAGATTAATTCTGAGCCCCACTCAGACAAATCACAGCCTTCTATAATCACAGACGAATCAACAAACACTCACGATACAACAACAAATTAAAACGAGTTCCTATTACAAACAAAGTCCTACGCGGGTTAGTCTAGAGGACTTATGGTGCCAATAACCTTGATCCATGTTAGTACACCTTATGCAAATTACATTAATTTCACTACGAGTTCAGGGGACGAGTGGTCTAGGGATAAGATGCTCGGCTCACAATCGAAAGGTTGTGGGTTCGAGTCTCACCTGTCGCTACTTTTCGCCCGCGACCAATCGGTGTGAGAGATTGGCGACGCTACATGACTGAACGGTCGACGTGTCGTAAAACCAATAACCAACCAATCACTACGAGTTCCGAAATCACCTTTCACGCGCAATATCACTGATATATGTCCATCTTTCTTGACGCTCACGGCGTCCTTGTAATGTTTTGTTCGGATCGGGGCGTTGGAACATGGGTGACCTTTCCACGCTTTCAACGCTCGGTAGTGCCATACTCACTGCACCATCACTTGTTTCGCTCACTCGCGGGTTGGTTTACTGGTCGGGGTCACGACCCGGCCAGCTGCGACGTCCCTCCATATACTCATGGAAGAGCAAGTCACGTTGGGTTATGCCCTCCGGTATAGCCGCGGGCAGCTGCGAGGGCGGCAGGCGAGGCTCACCCGCAGTGGCTTCCGGTTCGCCACTTGCCAGCTCGGCTGAGTCATCAATAAGGCCGCCAGTCGCACTCGCGGTGTCAGTGCTCGGGTTCTCATGGGCGTCGGTCGTCAGAGCCTCTGGTCGTCGGGTCCTCAGGAGTGCTAAGCGTGGCGGCAGTCCGAGGGGTCGATCCACAGGGGCCGTCTGCCCCGTGGCTTGTGACGTGGCCGCAGACGTCACACCAGTCACCATAGTGACTGTATGCGCGCGGCTTCTGAACGCGCGGTCCCGGCCGTTCCTGCGGCCAGTACCCTCTCATCGGTAGAGTTGCACCTGGGGCCGCCAGTCTGAACAGAAGGTCGTCTGGAAGGTAAGCAACCTCCTCCCAGGTCGCCTCTGGTGGAGGGAAGCCTTCCCACTCCACCAGGTACTCCATGTCGGTACTGCCGCGTCTGACAGCGAGCACGCGGGAGATCTGGAACTCCATGTCGTCAGCGGCGGGAGTCGGCGTGAGGTGGCGTGCGCACGGTCGGTGTCCTGTGGTAACTGGCGTGATCGACTCATCACGCCCGATTGTCGGCTCGTGTTGATGCTGGCTCATGGCAAGCACGTATGACGATGATGTCTTCATCGAGCGGGATGGGTTGGAGGGTTTCGGATTGCGTTGTGGGACAAGCGGGGACAGTGCTCTGTTTTCGTTGCACAAGACAATACACGATAACACCTGTTACGGCTACCAGCATCAATACCACTGGGATAAACAATGCCGCAAGACGTAGCACTGCATGATAGCGGAGTCCACGTGTTGTCTGCAGTTGATAGCTGAGGCTGGAGATCGGAATGTCGAGGTCGGGTAACATCGACAGGGCTGCTGTCTCGGGGCCGCTGTCAAGGCTAGGTAGCTGAGTTCGAATGGTCTGCTCCGTCAGCTCGACCAACTAGGACAGCTGTAAGCGCAAGGAGTTCACATGGTTGACGTCCGTAAGGGACATTTTATTTTTGTAGGTGCAGTGATTTCACACCGGACGCTGTCGTCGCTGTGAATTGTTCTGTACTGTGAAAGTGGCAGAAGGGTAGCTGTTGTTGCAAGCATATGCGGATATCTTCAGATATCTCCATAAAGCGGGTGTTGTCTTTGCTGATGGTAAAGTATTTTACGTTTCCTGTTTCAAATTCCGTTTCCAAAGACAAGTTGCGGCTATGTAGGTTCGCATTGAGGGTTTCAAACACGTTGAAGCGGTCAGGAATGGTTACGATGGGGATTGGCAGCGTCATATAGGGGTTCGATTTCACGACGGTCAGCGAGGTATGAATGATCCGGTAGTACTCCTCGAGTTTGTCGGTCCGGTAGGGTAAAGCTTTACCATTGGGTAAGGCATTTTTGATGTTCGAAAGAATTCTAAGGAGTTGAACTGGTTTTACCAATGATCGAGACAGGATGCCATGAACTAAAAGGCTGAGTTGCATCTGCAATTCCGAAAGTTGAGTGCTTGCCTGTTGAATGATGGCTCGGGCGTTTTCAGTCACCTTGGCAATTTAGTTTTGAAGTGAAATGTAAGTTTCAAAGTCTTGTATTTCGGTATGTTCCAGTTTTGAGACCTGGTAGGTCAGATTGTTCACTGGCTGGTTGATCGCCTCGCGGTTTGTTTGTACTTCCGCGTTGATATGGTTCATGAGGGATGCATTTTCTCCAAGGATGTGAACTATTTGGTCTTTTTCATTTTCTAAAGTATCAAGTCGGCTGAGGACGGCTTCAAGGTCGGCGTCGGTAGCTGTGCCGAAAAGGAAGGACAAGGCATTTCCAACGATGGGTAGGACGGATCGCTACCCTCTACGATTGTTCGGAATGATTTATTTGGCTGTCAGGACTGTATGAGCTAAATTTACTAAATTTATTCTAAGTGTTTTCAAGCTATCCGTCAGCTGGAATTTTACGTTGTCGGAATACGGAAAGCGCGGATGGTCAGTGTGATATAATAGTTATATACGTTTTTAAAACACATGTAACGTGTGGTTCACATCACTCAGAGTGGTTGGCACATCATACACATCATACACATTCCAGATTTAATGGGTTGATTACAAGACACCGTGCGGTAAAAACAGAGCTCCGTAAGAGGTTTCAAGTACAAGGAGCAATATAATAGGAATGATTTCGACCACAGACATTTTGTAAAATTAAAGACCTGTGTCACACTAGACATCAGGATAGGTGACGTCACAACGTCACACCAATATCATTATGCCCATATGGCTTTCCATCAAAATGGTGCTGCCCGCACCACGTCAATCACATCGGCAATCATCATGCCGGTAGGTGGCGTTGCTCACGTCACCGAATGTGGCGTCACTGCGCCGACAATACAGTTACACAATCACTTGAGGCGACTCAGTGGTACACACACTCAACGATACATCTACGTGAGCAGTTACTTAAGCATTGACTGAAATATCATCATTTGTAATTTTAATTGGTTCATCATTGCTTCATTTTGCTTCTCCACAAAGCTCGCGAAGGTACTAGCTTTATCAGGTCTGACGTCGACACGGTCGACACCAGCTTCGTAATCAGTGGGAGTAGCAGAGTCATGGTGAATTCGAATTTTGCTCGGGGGACGATCCTCATCTGTTGATTTATCTAAATTTCGTTTTTTTCAGGGACTGGCCTCACTGGGCTTTCAGTCGAATCCTGCAAGCGTTTTGCTAATTCTGAAAGCGGAATGTCATCTTCCGACTCGCTATTTGATGGTTTTGAACGTTTCGTTCATTGCGATTGTGAATTTTCAGGGTCTGAATCACTGGACGTGGGCAATGGTCGTTTTAGGTGCTCTGCTAATTCTGATAGGGGTATATTGTCTTCTGAATCGCTAGAAGAGGGGAGCGGTCTTTTGTTTCCTTCAACTAATTCCGAAAGTGGGGCATCGTCGTCTGACTCACTAGTCGGCGGCAACGGCCTTTTGTTTCTCTGAACTGGTTCAGACAGAGGAATGTCTGTCTTGGTATCACCTGATACTGGTGGGGTCTCATCTACATCTGCTGACTGGGTGAGAGGTGACTCATTATCCGGCAGGCCAGACTCGAGCGGCGGTGGTTAAACTAAACCAGGTATGGACTATGTCAACTCAGCGATTTCATCATCTTTTGTTCTCGGTGGGCTGCATGGGCCAATCACGTCCATGGGCCAATCCTCGCATGGACTGTAATCAGGGCACTCGTCGTCCCGTTTAGCTGCCCTCTTGGGTTGTACTCGTTCAGGGGTGGTATTGTCTGCCTTTGACGTCTTCACTAAATATTTCTGGTTCACTGGCTCGTCCTCACCCTTGGTGGGTTCCCATGCTGCGTTCGGGTCGGCTAGCCGTAATTTATGGGCATGTACCGGTCGGGTCTTACCGGTGGTCTGATCTCTAATTACATAGTTCACGGTGCTGGTCTGTTTGATGATACTAAAGTATGGTTTCCAGGGCAGCGATAATTTTGGTGACGTGTCAGGTCGTACCGTTGTGCCATAATAATACACGGGATCTCCAATATTGAAATTTCGCGGCTTGGCCTTGCGATCTGCGTACTCGGGTTATCTCATGGCTCTCAACGATGTGCGTCTTTACGTGACGATAAGCTTCATGCAAATTAGCCAACATTTTTGGGACGTAGTCCTCTCGATAATACCTAACTTTTGGCTGGAGCAAATTGTCCGAAGGGAGAACGGGGTTTCTGCCGTACAGCGTAAAGAACGGCTAAATGGTTCCGGAGCTTACAACGTTTGCGGTCCGATAAGCGGCAAGAGTGGCTGGATTTTTTTGTCCCTGTCATCCTGATTTGTGTTGATGGTTTTGGCCAGCATATCGTTTTGGCAGCGATGGTACCTCTCGACTCTCCCGTTCGCTTGTGGCCGATACGCTTTAGTGGTGATATGGCGAATATTTAGGCACGTTTCCAACTCGTCCACAACTGCATTTCTAAATTCGGATCCCAGGTCAGAGAGGATGACACGTGGACAGGAATGCATGAAATAATGTCTTCCATGAGTGTTTTTGCGACGGTATAAGCATCCTTTCGTTCAGTTGAAAAAACAACTTTCAGGCCAAGAGGAAGACAAGTCGATGATGGTGATTACGTATCGGTTACTTTTTTGCATTTCAGGGAATGGTCCAAAGGTGTCGATAGTAATAATTTCAAAGGGATAGTGAGGTACTGGCATCTTCTGCATCTGCATGGGTGCTGCCTTGGCTCTGCGTCCTGTGCCAGGCACGCATGCTTTGAGGTAGGCCACTATCTCCACATTCCGTTCCAGTAAAATCTAAATTTAAGCTATTCGTAGGTTTTGGTGAGTCACGTGACCTGCAAAGAAAACTTCGTGCATCTCCTTCAATACGTTCTCTCTCAAACATTTTGGCACCCATAGTTGTAAGCCTGGAAATGGTCCACAGCGAGGTCCGTCGCTAATTTTGTAGATGAGTGTACAATTCCATGTAATGTAAAACGATGTCTCGATAACCTGCGTGATTTTTGTCATTCATGATTTTTCGAATATTTGCTATGTCCTCATCTGCCTTCTGAAGTTTCTCTATGTTTTCCCATTTTACTAATATGTCCTTAATTTTTTCTTCTCTGCTAAGCTCTTCCTCTGGTTTCCTGAACTCGGTTTGGCGGAGATCACCCATGGGAACATAGTCTGAATCGATGACATTCACGGCTTGGTCGGTTTCATGTATTCTACTGAGATGGGCTGCAATGACATTTTTGCTTCCTTTAATGTGAATTACTTCACAGTCGTGCTCTGAAAGCATGATAACCCATTTCTGCAGCATGGGATTCTTCATTTCTGACAGGTTCAAGAAGGTGAGCGAACGGCGATCGGTCAGAATGGTGAATTTCGATCCTAACAAATACTGTCGTAATTTCTGCACGGCCCACACACAGGCGTAAGCTTCCTTTTGTACTATTGGCCATTTACGTTGTGTTTCGTTCAATTGTTTTGATAGGAACTGTACCACTCTTTCATAGTCACCATGCTCCTGAACAAGAACTGCTCCAATGATATTTTGTGGAGCGTTTGTGTATAATTTGTACTCCTTCGTGATGTCGGGATATGCCAGTACAGGTGCGGAAACTAATTTTTGTTTGAGAGTTTCGAAAACATGTGCACACTCGTCGGTCGAATCAAATGTTGCATGTTTCTTAGTGAGGTTTGAGCGGCGCTGAGATTTGACTAAAGTTTGGAATGAAGCGACGATAGTTGGAACACATACCGATGAATGAGCGGACTCCCTTGACGTTGGTCGGAGCTGCCATATGTTGAATCGCTTCAAGCTTCTCGGGGTTTGGCTGGATGCCAGAAGCTGACACTATGTGTCCTAAGTACTGTACTTTTTATTTCAAGAAGTCACACTTCGAAAGTTTAAATTTCAATTTCGCTTTACGTAGTCGGCGGAAAACTTCTTCAAGATGGCCCAAATGTTTGTCAAACGTTTTCGAGTATACTATTATGTCTTCGATGTGGGCCGTTGCAGACCGATTTTGAATTCCAGACAACACTTTGTTCATCAACCCCATGAATTTCGATGGCGCATTACAGATGCCAAATGGCATTTTACGAAAGTTCCAGATGTCTAGAAAACATTTCAATGCTGTTTTTTTATGCTCTCCTCTGACATCGGAATTTTCCACTGACCAGCTTTCAAATCCAAAGACGAAAAGAAGTTCGCACCTCCCAAAGAGGCGAGGATGTCCTCAATGAGGGGAGTGGGTAGCTGTTTTTCTTGGTCACCTTATTTAATTTTCTAAAGTCAATTGCGAAACGGTTGCTTCCGTCTTTTGTGCGAACAAGTACAATCGGGGCCGCCCAGGGGCTGTTTGATTCTTCAATGATCCCGGCTTCTAACATTACTTTGATTTGTTCCAGAATTCATTAATTCATCCAGGGAATTCATTGTGGAAGAATTCCCTTAACGTAAATGTCCACTTGCCCGCACCTTGATTGCAAACACTCGCCTTTATAGAGAGACATTTAACCTACTCGCTTTAAAGTCGGCGCAAATGACATTTATGGTCCGGCACGCATAAAAAAATCACTCCCCCCGCGCGCCGGCTCGTTGACACTGGTCGCGCTCCGACAGAACCGCCAGCTGAACCTGAGCAGCAGTCATCTGATGAGCTACTGCGACGACGAGGGAGACAAGGTGGGTGGAGTCGGGCCGCCACGCGTGTCGGTTGCGGCCAGCCGTGTTGTTGATGAACTGTTTATTGTTTGCTTGGTGATTCACGACGCGTTTTGATGCACATTCACGGCTAATGGCGCCGCCCACACTGTTTTGCCGGTAGGACGCGGGATTGGGAAGTGTCCCGAGCGGTGCGAGTGTTAAACCCGGGACCTTTGGTGCCCAGAGCTCCTTAACCACTCGGCCATTCCCGCCGCTTGTCAATGTATTGGACGGAAACACGTCGTCACGGCATCACGTCGACATTCGTAAAATATCGGTTCTTTGTCAACCATGGAACAGTTCAATGCTGATTTTCAAGGTTATAAGTCACGGAGACTATTTAGCCTGTTTTAGATTTGCGCATATAGGACTAGAAGGTGTTGTGTATGATATATGAACATCCTTTTAACCGTCGCTGGGTTGAACGGCTCTTGAGAGCTCCTCCTCCCCCCCCCCTCATTTTTCCGCGATAGTGGGCGAATGAGTAGATGCAAAGCCACCACATTTTTAATAGCTTCTTATGCATCTGTTCTGCGAAAGTTTCAGATAGGTCATCAAAGGTCATCGGCCTGGGACACGTCAAGGCAGATAATGTTCCACAATCTTCAAAGTGCCGTCAATTAGAGTAGTTGCAACACATAAGCACCAAACTCAGAGTATGCCGTCTTTTTACCGAGACGAACGATCTCTATCTGGAAAGTGTGATTAAGGTCCAGGTTTCTGACCTCATGTTAGGTCAATTTCCTCGTTTTATCGTATTTAGTGACGAAAATTCAATCTAGAGCTAATGTGTCACGCTGAAAATGATAAAGTCCATGTAAAAAGCATTTTGGATTAAATTATGTGTCAAAGGTTAATAACATATGTGAGGTCACATGTATATTATGTGCAGTGCCATCTTATACAGAATGTTACCCTTGATCGCCCAGTGATATATGAATTATGTTTCAGCGCCGCCTAAATCGTGCGACATGATATTGCATGGCCAACGAATGACCTTAGATGACGTGACGTCGTGCAATCTGACCTTACTTTGCATGATTTGACCTTCTTTGGAATTACTTCCCAAGCAGTGTGCGTTTGGGCGAAGGCTGCAGAGATCGGATTATCCATGTATGCATTGTTTAAGCATGACCTGAGGTCAGAAGCCGAGCAGTTTACAAAGATGTTTCAGTGTCATATGTACAATTTTATACTTCAAAAGTGATATTCCGGAAATATCCAAGCTTGAACTTACTTCATCTTGCCAAAGACGTGACCTGACCTGACCTTAGGATTTTCGAATGTCCATCAGATACCAGCATTTTGTTTGAATGGCTCTGTTAGAAGGACCCGGGACATATATATTCATATTTTCCAGATCATTCTACAATGTGAGGTCTTGTCACTGGGTTGACCTAAAGCCTTTTTAAGCCGTTTGGGTTGATTAAGCCTTTTAGCGTCCTTAGCCTCGTTTTTCACTTGTTTCCACTTATTATTTTTTCTTCAATGCCATTGTTTCGAAAATTGTCATCTTCAACAGTTCTAGCATATTTCCAGGTATATGACATTATCGGTGACCTTAACTTGCATTTGTCACCTGGTGAAGGTTAGATTGTCTCCTGGTGAAGGTTAGATTATGTTTCCAGCGTACATATCATCAGCATTGAAGCACGAAATCGCATTTATTTTACGATCAGGGTACAAAAACTACGTCGAAGACGGATGACTGGCTGCACCCCGACCTATTTGACCTTACCTCGTAGGTCAACCAAAAGAGATGGAGAAAATGTCTCAAGTAACTCGAAACGTTCAAGGGTGTAGCTATATCGTGTGATTTGCCGCATTTCTTTTCTTGCTTAGAGCAAAAGTGCATTTTGGCCCCATCCGCCCTGCGAGGGGTGTACATCATCTTCCTAGCCGTTTTCTGCGTTTATCTATAGATCCTTTCTCGATGTCACGTAAGCTTTTCCCACTGTCCTCGCATCTTGGTTTCTGGTTGAGGGCTATGTGTAGTGCGGCGCAATTATATTCGACCATCGCTCTCCATTGCGATTCGTTTTTTCTACAAGCCATTCCATGAGATGAAATGAGTGTTTGTTGATTATCAAGAAAAATTATCTCCTGGTACTTCACACTTGAGTCGTCTCCGAAATACGAGGTGTTCAAATTATAAAACACAACATTGACTGGGTGGCGGTTACGAAAATTATTGTCCGTGTAAATATAGAAAGCTGTGTCCCATGGGCTGTGGGCAAATATAGAAAGGTTATTTTATTCCAGGCTTTTGGTGCAATAAAGAGTAATGAAAACATCCTGTAATTGATATCGGAAAAGGGTATTTGAAAGTGTTGTCTAACTCTGAGGCCACCTTGTTGATGAAGTTGAAACAACTCAGAAAGAGGTGCTGGTAATGATTGCTTCAGAAAGCCTGGCATGATGTAAATACATTGTTCATCAATTATGTTTAAACTTGAGAACTCTATGCTTAGTGAACAATTCATTTGTATCGTATAAGTAAGGCTTCTTATCAACAATCCTAATAACACGCTTTCTGCAACTTAATAATCTTGTCAAGCTTAGAGTGATACGTACTTCCCCAGACAACAGCACAGTAATTTAGATCAGGCAGTATTAAATAATTATACAGAAGGAGCAATTCACAAATTGATAGAAAGTACCTTGATTTCCCTATTATTCCAATATTCCTGCTAATTTTCTAAGAAATGGCATTGGTATGGTTTTTTTCACGTCATGTCTTCATCGGTAAATACACCTAAATATTCCCTTGTAATATTAGAAGTATTTATTTTCACATGACTTCCTGGGAAAAATTGATATCCAGTCTTTTCAGCATTAATAGATAATCTGTTGGTATGAAACCATGCAATGCTTTTGGGTATTAACTCATCTACTTTAGTTTGTAATTCGAAATGATCATTAGCTGTAATTGTTTTGGCATTATCGTCTGCAAATAGGTAAAAACTTGCCAAATTGGAAACATTGCAGTGATCGTTAATGTATAGAACAAATAGCAGAGTCCAAGAATCAAACCCCGAGGAACACCTAGTGTGATATTTATTGGTTGGAAGAAGGTGTCATGTATCTTGGTTCTTTGAGATTTATTTGAGAGGTATGAGTTTAGAAGCTTATATCTATTTTTCCTAAAGCCGATAAAATACAATTGTTGTAACAAAATGCTGATGCTGACTGTGGCAAAGGCCTTTTTCAAATCCAGATACAGGGTACAAACTAATTTATTATTCACAAGGGATTTAGTTACTTCGTTATGCATCAGAGCAATTAGCATGTATGTGCTGGGTTTTTTTCTGAATCCAAATTGCAACGGGTGTATATTATTTTAATTTAGAAATGATCATACACTATGGTGTATTAATCTTTCCAGCACTGGAAAATATTGGTAGCAAAGAGATTGGCCTATAATTAGTAAATTTATTATTTTCCCCTCATTTATACAAAGGAATTATAACTGCAGATTGTAATGCATCATTTTAATTCTTCGTCGTGAGACAAAGCAAACAACCTCGATGATACTTCATGGGTATTTACCATTCAAGGTTCTTTTATTCCAGGTTGCTTAGTTGCCACACGACGCAGGTATCAAACCTCATAGATTTTCTATGAGTGCAGAACAATCTTACCGGGGTCTCCCCGGCGGGGAGTCCTGCGCATTATGCACACAATATCGCTGACAGCTTCTTAGTTTGAGACGTTGCGTGGCATTCCACTGCTGATTGGTTGTCCTGCGTTGCGTGGTGGTGCAGCATGCCCGCTGATTGGTCGTCACTCGGTGACGTCATGTGTTCAGCTGTAACGCTGCGTGGCCTGCGGCAGATCCCGGTGGTGACTGAGGACGAGTTCAACGTGCTGGTCTACATGGCCGAAATGACGGTGCGCAGCGGCGGTGCCGTGGAACTGCGCCTGCGCGAGCGGCCGTCGGGTGCCGCCACCGGCGGCGACTCGATCACGTCCGCCCGCCAGCTGGCCAAGCGGCGTGCGGCCCTCCTGGCCGCCAAGCAGGCGGCCCGGCGGACGGCGGCGGCGGCCAGCCACGCCGCCAGACAGGCGCAGCGGGCTTTCGGCGCCGGAGCCGGCCGGGCGCCCGGGCAGGGCGGCGAGCCTGCCGCTCTGGGCGGCGAGTCTGCCGCTCAGGGCGGCGACAGCGTGCCGCTCTGGGTGCGCGTCGACAACTGGTTCACCGACGTCAACGGTCAGACGTCGGCGGCGCGTGCTGGCGCGCCGTCGGAGCCGACGCCTCCGCCGGCGCCGCCGCGGCGGCCGTCCGCGCCCGAGCCGACGAAATCTGCCGGGACGCCGCGCCCGGTGTCAACTCGTGAGGCGGCGCCGCCGGCGGCCGTTGCCGAGGGCCAGCGCGTGTCGCGGAAGGATCCGCCGGCCTGGTTCGGCACCTACATGAAACAGGTAGCTGTCCTGATCGTGATGACGATGATCGTTCTGGCAATGCGCTGCGTCGAGACAGGATTGGTGCATTGGCGCGGAGAAAGTGGTGTGCGCGCGCGCGTGTCAGACACGGAGGAACGTGATAGTGTGTCCGGCCAGTGCGGCAGGAAGTGACGATATGTATATGTGCGTGCGTTTATCTGTGCCGGTGTGAAGGTGGCGGTGTGTGTGTGTGTGTGTTTTTTTTTGTTTGTTTGTTTGTCTGCGCCGGTGTGGAGATGGCTGTGTGTGTGTTTATCTCCGCCGGTGTGGAGGTGGCAGTGTGTGTGTTTGTCTGTGCCGGTGTAGAAAACGTGACAGTGTGTGTGTGCGTGTGTGTTTGTTTGTTTGTTTGTTTGTTTGTCTGTGCCGGTGTGGAGGTGGCAGTGTGTGTGTGTGTGTTTGTGTTTGTCTGTGTCTGTGCCGGTTTGGAGGTGGCGGTGTTTGTGTCTTTCTGTGCCGGTGTGGAAGACATGGCGATGTGGTGTGAGTGTGTGTTTGTCTGTGCCGGTGTGGAAGACGTGGCAGTGTGTGTGTTTGTCTGTGCCGGTGTGGAGGTGGCAGTGTGTTTGTGTTGTTCTGTGCCGGTGTGGTGGAGGTGGCAGTGTGTGTCTGCCCGTGTGGAGGTGGCAGTGTGTGTGTGTGTTGTTCTGTGCCGGTGTGGTGGAGGTGACAGTGTATGTCTGTGTCCGTGTGGACGTGGCAGTGTGTGTGTGTGTGTTTTTATGTGCCAGTGACGGTCGGCTGTTCAGTTCTGTGTGTTTGTGCCGGTGTGGATGTGGCAGTGTGTTTGTTGTCCTGTGCTGGTGTGGTGGAGGTGGCAGTGTGTGTCTGTGCCCGTGTAGAGGTAGCTGTGTGTGTGGGTGTGTTTTTATGTGCCAGTGACGGTCGGCTGTTCAGTTCCAGAGCGACGTCCTGTCCGAGGTGACAGCCGCCATCAAGGCGGAACTGCAGACCCTGCCAGGCAGCGGCAGCTGTCTCTGCGCCTGCAGTACCAACTCCGCCTCTGTGACGGTCAGTTGGTCAACCGCCGCCCCCCCCCCCCCCTCCCACACACACACTGTACAGGTCACCTGTCTCAGCCCCCACCCCCTCCTTCCGGGACAGGTGGGTCAGCTTCCGCACGATCTCCCCTCCCCGAGACAAGTCGGTCAGCTGTCTCAGCCCCTCACCTTTCAGGCCAGATGGATCAGCATAGGATAAAAATTGCCCTGTGAGCGCGCCATCAAACACCAAGCCTCCATCGCCGCCGTCAGACGCCGGAATGGTAACCTCTGACCGGTTACCATTCCGGTCAGTGGTTCAGCTACCTCTCCCCGACCAGTGGTTCAGCTGCCTCCCTGGTCAGTGGTTTAGTTGCCTCTCCGGTCAGTGGTTCAGCTACTCTCCGATCAGTGGTTTAGCTGCTCTCCGGTCAGTGGTTCAGCTACTCTCCGGTCAGTGGTTCAGCTGCTCTCCGGTCAGTGGTTCAGCTGCTCTCCGGTCAGTGGTTCAGCTTCCTCCTTGGTCAGTGGTTCAGCTTCCTCCCTGGTCAGTGGTTCAGCTACCTTCCCGGTCAGTGGTTCAGCTTCCTCCCTGGTCAGTGGTTCAGTTACCTCTCCGGTCAGTGGTTCAGCTAGTCTCCGGTCAGTGGTTCAGTTACCTTTCCGGCCAGATGTCCAGCCTCTGCGGCGTGCTGGTCACACCGGCAGGCGCTCGCTTGACGTTCAGTCTCGGCATCGTGATCCCCAGCGCTGAAGATATCTCGGCCGCATGACTTCAGGCTCCCGGCGTGCTGTGGCGCTTGAGTCGGCTGACGTGTGTTGCAGTCGACCGAGCGGAGCGCGGAGGCGGCCTCGGCGGCCGAGCTGAGCGACAGGGCGGTGCAGACGTCGCCGCCGTCGGCCCTGCAGTATCCTGCCCCGCCCGCCACGGCTGCGGCAGTGGCGCTGCCGCCGGCGCCGCGTGCCACTCCGGTCGGCAGCTGCAGCTCCCCGGCCAGCGAGCGGAGTCTGGCGTCGCTGTCCGACACCAGCAGCAGCGGCGGCCGCTCCGTCTGCGACGTGTTCACCGGCAGCACCGTGTTCACCTCGGCTGGCCGCTCGGTGGTGACCAGCGGCCCTCGCCGCGTACAGGCCGACGCGGCCGACAGCGCCGACTACCAGTGCATGCTGGTGATGGTGGAGCACTCGGCCGAGGAGCTGCTGGACGCTCGGCAGGCCGGCGCTGACGTGCCGGTGAGTGTGGCCGAGCGACTTGTCGGGTGGGGAAGGTTTTTGGTTCGAGACCCGGTTTCTGACGGCGTAGTTTTGATGCAAGTAGTTGGTTGCGGCGGTAGGTTAGTGAGGGCGTCGGTAGCTCGGTGGCTGAGCGTCTGGCATGCCAGAGGTACGGGGTTCGATTCCTCGCGTTGCTCGCCCTTTCTTCTAGGGTTAGAGGCTGGCGATGCCATAGGTCCTTAGCTGTTGTGTGCGTCGTAAGCTCACAATCAACCATGCAATCAATTGGTAGGTTTGTGGTATGTAATAGTGCTAAGTGTAGGATCTGTCGCGAAGCGAACCGCTCACTTGAGGTAGTTTTGAGCTGCACTGATCGCGGGTAGAGAAATTCCCCAGCTGTGGTATAATCCGGAGCCGGGAGCCTCTCGGTTTGCAATTAAGCGCGTTCCCACTGTGCCGGCGTGACGGCTGACTTGAACAGGTGGCATTTCATGCTGGATAATATGCGTCAACCACCGCTTAATGCTACCACCCGCTTACTACCCATCGCCTTTGCTGGTAAAGTAGTCTTGAGTGCTGACACGCCTTGCAAGAACTACACGCATCAGCACAGTTGCGTGGCCGCTCCTTGCGTGGTGTCGGCACTTCGGTCTTTTCAATGCTAATGTCAGTCCGCCTGATGTTCCGATGTGACAATGTGAGCGGCATCCGGTATTTCATTGTAGCAATGTGAGCGTTGTCTGATGGTTCGGAGTAGGGGCCGCGGCAGCTCAGTTGGTAGAGCGTCGGACTCTTGATCGCAAGATTGTGTGTTCGAATCTCACAACCGGCGGCATTTACCGAGTCCACCCGCGACCAATCGGCGTGAGGGTTGGCGACGCAATGTGACCTAGCGGTTGAATGCGTCGTAAAATGACCCAAGATGGTTCGGAGTAGTTTTATTTTGCTCACCTGTGTGTCTACGCGTGTTACGCTTCTCACTGCGTGACCCGCATCTCCCCAGCCGAGCTCTCCGACGCATCATCTTCAGCAGCAGACAGCTGGGCGGCTGGCGGCCGTGGGGCCGGATCAAGATCAGGAGCTGGACCAGGAGCTGGAGCCGGAGCCGGAGCCGGAGCCGCTGGACCAGGAGCTGGAACTCCTGATCCGGGTCCTGGACCAGGAGCCGGAGCCGGAGCCGGAGCCGGAGCCGCTGGAGGACGACTACGTGACGGTGAACGGCCATCGGCTGAGTCTGTCCGACGACGACTTCTCGGACATCGTCGTCATCGCGTCGCCGGACGGTTCGGAGCGCTTCGAGATGGTGGAGGAGGAGGAGGCGATGGCGGCGGCGGCGGCGGCGGAGGAAGCGGAGGAAGCGGAGGAGGAGGAGGAGATGGAGGAGACGGTTAGTTAGTTAGTTATTGGTTTTACGACACGTCGACCGTTGAGTCATGTAGCGTCGCCAATCTCTCACGCCGATTGGTCGCGGGCGAAGAGTAGCGACAGGTGAGACTCGAACCCACAACCTTTCGATTGTGAGACGAGCATCTTACCCCTAGACCACTCGTCCCCATGGAGGAGACGGGCCGAGCCGGCGATCAGCAGGCGAGTCGTGGCGGCTGGGTCGCCTGTCACTGCCGGCCTGCCGTGCCGGGTCGGGGCTCGGGTTTGACCGGAGCAGCGGCGCAGTGGTCGGTGCCGCGGAGCCTGGCTGACCCCCCTGCCGGACCCCCCTGCCGGACCCCAGCCGGTCGCTGGCTGCCGCCGGCGGCAGCCGTGTGTGGGGCTGCGGTTGGGCGTGGTGTGTTCTTTTGGGTGGTCGACAGTGTTTGATGTCAGTCATAGGACATGATATGTTCTGGCGCCTGTTCATGTTCTGGGTGATCAGCAAGGGCATGGCGGGCTGAGTTGAAGCGATGTTTTTGGACGGTTGTGGATATGTCGTTGGGATGGCATCATGACGTGTATATGCATGTGTGTATATACATATATATATAATTTGAGCACATGTTCACTCCTGTATTTGTCACCAGCCATGTCAGCCATAGGCCTACCGGCTGGACTGGGTCTCCCGCGGTTTTGGTTTTCCAAAAATTGATGGACCTTACGGGAGTCTTAATCTGCTTGATTTGCCGAACACCATGTCTTCAACTTTTCCCAGCTCCCTATCACGTCCAATGCCTGTTCCGCGTGATCCCGTGCTAGCCTCTGGCTCTGGTCCCACTCCTCTCACCTCTGCGCTGTGTGGCCGGGGTGCCGATTCGTGGCGGCCGGACTAAGTGCACGTCTGTCCTCCAGCACACCCCGAGCCCGCCGACGCCGGCGCCGGCGACCGGCCAGATGGCCGCCTCCGCGTCCTCGGAGCGCTGGTCTGACGCTGCCGTGTCTCTGACCGAGTGTGGTGAGTGCCGAGTGCGTCATGAGTGCCGTGGGCGGTATGAGTGCCGAGGGCGGCATGAGTGTCGTGGGCGGTATGTGTGCCGAGGGCGTCATGAGTGTCGTGGGCGGCATGAGTGCCTAGTTGATGATGGTCGCTGGTGTTGACGATCGGCCCCGCGTCTGATGTGTTCGTGTGCCACAGCGTCTGTGTTGTGAGGCGCGCGGAAACGAGTATCTGTGATGACGGTGGGTGCGTGGTGTCTGAGTTTCGTGGGAGTCGCGTGGTGCGGCGCCAGCGAGGTTGACCGGATCGGGTGCCGGGACGGATTCGTACTTCATAATCCGGGATGTGGAGAGGACAATTTTTGGGTCATTGAATACGGATGGGATATTCGCTTCACACTTGCGACATCTGAATCTCAGTTTGCACTTTCAAGTGAATCTTGAGCATTTGATCACTGAACTGTTTATTGTAAAACAGCTCCACATCCAATATCCGACATCCAAATGAGAAAATTGAGGGATGCCTTCTGGATGCCAAAATCCAGTAACAGCCTAAATAGTCCAACCCTGACAGGGCGCCCAGCGTTATCCTGTCTCCCACGGTGGTGGTGTTGCCCAGAACTGTTCGGCTGTCTGGTGTCTGGGCGGCGCCCGTGCACTGCATTCCCCCTCCCCCTCCCCCTCCCCGTTCCCTTCTCTCAGCAAGTATATGCGGCCTGTAATCCCCTCGTCTCCTCTCCTCAGCAAGTCCATGGCCATCGCCATGAGCAATACGGATCCTTGAAAGCACCCGGCTGGCTGAACTTAATGTACGCCGTTAGTTTTAGCTGGCTTAAGCCGGTTGGCAGAAAGTGCAAGTGATAGGGAATTGACTGCTGGTTATGTAGGTACGGCTGGAACACGTTCATCATGTTTCTGGTCATTTATTCAGTACTTCTAATGACTCGGAAGACGCTATTGTCCGGCGCACAGCACGCTCTGCTCGGCATTACCACTAAAATTTCGGCATTGCCACATAGACGCTGTGGCGTGTGGTCGCCGCCTATCTGGCGTGCTCCGCTGTGCAGAGAACTCTGAAGTCGCCTGCCCGACCTATTGCAATAGTTCTTGCAATAGGTCGGGCACGCTTTGTGGCCAACGCCGTTGAAGCACCGTTACAGCCGAACAGCCACGCGAGTCCAAATCGATGGCTCGTGAGGACAAAGCGGCAATGGGTGGATGTGATTGTCGATGACCGAGTGAGCAAATGCGAAAGGAAGGCGACGTGGGTCCGGGGATGCGTCATCGTCCATGCTCGAGGGACCTGGGCCCAGGCGTGTGCCTGTCTGCGTGGAATCCGTGTGCTGGCAGGGAGGCGAGGAAGTTGAAGTCCGCCTGTTGATAGGCTGACGTTTCGTGAAATCGAGCAATTTCCGTATATAGCGAGGCTGTTTATGAGCGAGTGTCTTCCGCAGGTAGTCTCATCAGACGTAAGCATGTCTCTGGTTCTGCTGAGTTGACTAATTTGTTGGGCCGATTGCAGTTCTCTTGAGCTGGCGATATGTTTGCTGGACTGGCGTGAGTTCTCCAGCGCTCGCTAGAATTGTGCTGAGCTGGGCCGGGGTGTGGGCCTCCTAATTGTGATGCCGCGCCGTGTCGCAGCCGACTCGGAGCCGGGCGGTGAGCCGGGCTGCCGGCCTCCGGACGCCGACGCGGACGTGCTGCTGTCCCAGTGCGAGAGTGCGCCGGCCGCCGACCACATCGAGATCAGCTCGCCGGAGGCGGCGGCGCCCGCCGAGACGGTACGAGGTGGCGCGTGGTGCGGCGGCCGGCTGGCCCCGTCCGTCCGGTTTGTCGCGTGTGCTGTGCGACAGAGCTGTTGTCCGGCTGTGTGTTGTGGACGCTGGTGATGACGGCCGGCACGAGCCGTGTCCAGCAGTGCGAGCCGTACGCGGATGGCAGCCGCTGAGGGTGTTCGCTCTGTGTCGGCTGCTGGGCACCAGTGCGTGCCGCTGGCACTGGCACGCGCCACTGTGTGCCCTGCCCAGGCGTTCCTGCACCGACGGACGCTGCTGTCGTCTCTGCCGGAGCGTGTGACCTCTGTGTGTGCCGTCAGGTGTCACCACTAGCGGAACACATCACTGCCGTGCAGTGATAAATTATTCGTCAAATGGGGTGGAATGTACCACTTAATGAATACGGAGTCGACGTCCTTCCCATAGAAGTATCGACATCGTGCTTC
Organism: Ashinkailepas kermadecensis; assembly: GCA_034440615.1. Taxonomy (NCBI): domain Eukaryota; kingdom Metazoa; phylum Arthropoda; class Thecostraca; family Neolepadidae; genus Ashinkailepas; species Ashinkailepas kermadecensis. The sequence continues at coordinate 255,275 of JAOTOM010004569.1, read as the reverse complement.
TTGGTGTGTGCTTGTGAAGTCTCCATGCCTCGTTTCTAACAGTATCCCGTTTATTAGTACCATGCTTATGCTCAAAATAACGGATCCGGGATCGTGATAACGAACATCCCATGGTGCAATCCCAAGTAAATGGATTGCCTATGCTGTGCAATGTTGTACAATACCGGTTTATAGCCTAGGCATTTGTATCGTTATCGTTGGGTATCCCCAAATTAGTTGCCTCTCAAAACATGCAAAATAGTTATATGTATGCAATTGTCTCAAAACTGGATTTTAAGAAACTGAGTATTTTAAACGGCATTATTTCCATGGCGATTTCGACATCCTGCTGTGCTCGTTTCGACATCTCGCACCTAACGATAAATCATTATTTTAACCCTGCTGTCGTGTGTGTCGCCAGGTGTCGCTGCCGGCGGGCGGCGTGACCTCTGTGTGTGTCGCCAGGTGTCGCTACCGGCGGGTGGCGTGACCTCTGTGTGTGTCGCCAGGTGTCGCTGCCGGCGGGTGGCGTGACCTCTGTGTGTGTCGCCAGGTGTCGCTGCCGGCGGGTGGCGTGACCTCTGTGTGTGTCGCCAGGTGTCGCTGCCGGTGGGTGACGTGACCTCTGTGTGTGTCGCCAGGTGTCGCTTCCGGTGGGTGACGTGACCTCTGTGTGTGTCGCCAGGTGTCGCTGCCGGCGGGTGGCGTGACCTCTGTGTGTTCGCCATCGCTGCCGGCGGGTGGCGTGACCTCTGTGTGTGTCGCCAGGTGTCGCTGCCGGTGGGTGGCGTGACCTCTGTGTGTGTCGCCAGGTGTCGCTGCCGGCGGGTGGCGTGACCTCTGTGTGTCGCTGCCGGCGGGTGGCGTGACCTCTGTGTGTGTCGCCAGGTGTCGCTGCCGGCGGGTGGCGTGACCTCTGTGTGTGTCGCCAGGTGTCACTGCCGGCGGGTGGCGTGACCTCTGTGTGTGTCGCCAGGTGTCGCTGCCGGCGGGCGGCGTGACCTCTGTGTGTGTCGCCAGGTGTCACTGCCGGCGGGTGGCGTGACCTCTGTGTGTGTCGCCAGGTGTCGCTGCCGGTGGGTGGCGTGACCTCTGTGTGTGTCGCCAGGTGTCGCTGCCGGCGGGCGGCGTGACCTCTGTGTGTGTCGCCAGGTGTCACTGCCGGCGGGTGGCGTGACCTCTGTGTGTGTCGCCAGGTGTCGCTGCCGGCGGGCGGCGTGACCTCTGTGTGTGTCGCCAGGTGTCACTGCCGGCGGGTGGCGTGACCTCTGTGTGTGTCGCCAGGTGTCGCTGCCGGTGGGTGGCGTGACCTCTGTGTGTGTCGCCAGGTGTCACTGCCGGCGGGTGGCGTGACCTCTGTGTGTGTCGCCAGGTGTCACTGCCGGCGGGTGGCGTGACCTCTGTGTGTGTCGCCAGGTGTCACTGCCGGCGGGTGACGTGACCTCTGTGTGTGTGTGTCGCCAGGTGTCGCTGCCGGCGGGTGGCGTGACCTCTGTGTGTGTCGTCAGGTGTCGCTGCCGGCGGGTGGCGTGACCTCTGTGTGTGTCGCCAGGTGTCACTGCCGGCGGGTGACGTGACCTCTGTGTGTGTGTGTCGCCAGGTGTCGCTGCCGGCTGTGTGTGTCGCCAGGTGTCGCTGCCGGCCGGTGGCGTGACCTCTGTGTGTGTCGTCAGGTGTCGCTGCCGGCGGGTGGCGTGACCTCTGTGTGTGTCGCCAGGTGTCGCTGCCGGCGGGTGGCGTGACCTCTGTGTGTGTGTCGCCAGGTGTCGCTGCCGGCGGGCGCCCTGAGGCCGGCGGCGGCCAGGCCCTGCTACCTGCTGGACCCGCTGGCGGTGCTGCCATGGACGGCGTGCCGACGCCTGGTCAGCAGTCTGAAGGCGCTGCCGGAGTCGCGCCAGAGGGCGCTGGCGGCCGACATCACCGGCAGGCGGTGCGCCGAGGTAAAGCTGGCACGTGGGTGGCGAGGTGATGTGGTGCTTCCAGAGTCAGGAAATGTTTGGGAAAATTACAGGTGTTGTTGGGTGACAATACGTGGAGATGTTGCATGGTAACTCAGGCAGCTGATAGTGGGCAAAATAAGTATGTATGTTGAGCATAGAGGAGTTTGCATATGCATGTTAATAGCGTGATCCATGGAAATAATGTAGGATTGCATAGTGAAGGATGGTACAATGAAAATTATGGCGTGAGACACTGCACAATGGATGGATGGAGGTTGCATGAAAAGAATGGCTTGGGACATGCATGATTTGTGTAGAGAAAGGTGCTGGAGACTGGAAAGCTGATTTAGGGAAGAACGCATGCAGGGTGTAGGTGGAAAGGGTGATGACGGCTACGGGCACAGCTTGTGTGGTATAGAAGCATAAAGCCTAGACTGAGGCGCTGGGAAACAGCATCCAGAAATTCACGTCAGGAGGTGATGCTCGCCAGGATGTGGGTGGGTCATGCATATGCCACCCACCAGTAGCTTTTGAGGAACTAGGACAAGCCAACATGTACTTGTTCTTCCGCACTGATTTAGAGAATAGAATCTGCACGATTCAAACCAGACATTGTTCCAGTTTCTTGCACAATTGCGGTTTGTTGTGGTCTACCCAGGGAAGTAGACATTGCACTGTGTTGACGTGCAAGCTGAATCAAGTTATGTGGTATAAGCGCATCACTGATACCATTTCGGGTACACGGTATGTGGTAAAATGATGATTGTACTGTATGACTTGACCACAACGGCTTCCATAATTAATTGCGTACTACGTCGTCTCGACTAGTTCCCGCTTGTATTCTTCGCTATGACTGACGACGTTATAGACGTTAATATGACCACAGTAGTCGACGCGCCCTAAAACCCCAATAACTAATTATTATCAGACACCTCACCCGGCCGGGCCAGACACCTCACCACACACATGACGCTACCATACCTGGGAGCTGTCGTGAATGTGGTGCACGACACTGTCGCCGGTGCCCTGACCCGAGTGTGACCTGTCAGAGCTTCTGGGAGCGGCTGTGCCTGTCGGCGCTGGCCAGCGGCCGCGGCCCGCTGGAGGAGCTGCTGCTGGACCAGGCCCAGCGGCCCGGCGGCGTCGGCCTGCTGTTCGACAGCCTGACCGGCCAGCTGCGCGACATCAAGCGCTCGGCGGCGTCCAGCGCCGAGCTGGACGCCGCCGGCGCGCAGGCCGTCAAGCACGCGCTCTGCGTGCTGCGCAGCGTGCTGGTGCGCTCCGAGCTGGCCGACGACTCTGTGTCCGACGCCGACGACGTCGACTGCGAGGCGCCGCCGTCGGTGGAGGTGCCCCGGGTGACCGCCGGAGTGGTCGTCCCCCGAGAGTCGGCCACCGCCCGTCAGGAGTCGACCACCGCTCGTCAAGAGGCGACCACCGCTCGTCAGGAGACGACCACCGCTCGTCAAGAGGCGACCACCGCTCGTCGAGAGACGACCACCGCTCGTCAAGAGACGACCACCGCTCGTCAAGAGACGACCACCGCTCGTCAAGAAACGACCACCGCCCGTCGAGAGTCGGCCACCGCTCGTCAAGAGTCGACCACCGCTCGTCAAACGACCACCGCTCGTCAAGAGGCGACCACCGCTCGTCAAGAGGCGACCACCGCTCGTCAAGAGACGACCACCGCTCGTCAAGAAACGACCACCGCTCGTCGAGAGTCGGCCACCGCTCGTCAAGAGTCGACCACCGCCCGTCGAGAGTCGGCCACCGCTCGTCAAGGGTCGACCAGCACCCGTCAGGTGGACGCGCCCGCGACGGTGGTGGAACCCGCGCCGCAGAGTGCCGAAACTGGCGAGGTCTCTCGGGAGGCGCAGGCGGCAGAGGTCGGCCGAGATATGGCCGATGTGCGCGGAGACGCCGCGAAGATGCGCCGCGAGGCGGCCGAGGCGGCTCGGCAGGCGGACCAGGGCAGCACGTCGCCGCCGCCCGAGTCTGAGGAGCAGCCGAGGGGCGGGCTGGCGGCGCTGCTGCCCGAGTGGGTGCTGAAACTGCTGCGCTTCCAGGAGCAGCGCGGCAGTGTGGCCGTACCCACCGAGCAGGAGGCCCTGGTGAGTAGGCAGGCGGCGCGGCAGTGTGGCCGTACCCACCGAGCAGGAGGCCCTGGTGAGTGAGCTGGCGGCGCGGCAGTGTGGCCGTACCCACCGAGCAGGAGGCCCTGGTGAGTGAGCAGGCGGCGCGGCAGTGTGGCCGTACCCACCGAGCAGGAGGCCCTGGTGAGTGAGCAGGCGGCGCGGCAGTGTGGCCGTACCCACCGAGCAGGAGGCCCTGGTGAGTGAGCAGGCGGCGCGGCAGTGTGGCCGTACCCACCGAGCAGGAGGCCCTGGTGAGTAGGCAGGCGGCAGTGTGGCCGTACCCACCGAGCAGGAGGCCCTGGTGAGTAGGCAGGCGGCAGTGTGGCCGTACCCACCGAGCAGGAGGCCCTGGTGAGTGAGCTGGCGGCGCGGCAGTGTGGCCGTACCCACCGAGCAGGAGGCACTGGTGAGTGAGCAGGCGGCGCGGCGCGCGGCGCTGGTTACACTGCACTACGCTCTGGCTCACGTCGGGATCCGTCGGCCCGGCAGCTCCAACTGAAATAATGCAGAGCCTCATGCGGTGGCGGCGGCTTTTGGATTTGATTGCGATCAAGCCTGTGTTTGCCACATTAATTAGGGAAGAATGAAGTAATAAGTGATAGATAAGTTGATAGCAAGCACAATGTTCGTTCTCGGATTAGGTGTTCAGTGGCAGGACGTGTGTGCCACGCGGTGGAGTAGCTTACGTGTTTATAGTTGGAGGGATCAACACACCATCGTACCATCTTTCAGTTGGTAGCTGTCACGTCAACATAAATGCATGAAGTCGTAGTGTTGAGCTTAATAGGAGCCAGATGGGCCAGTATGTGTTAAACCTAAAAAAGGAAGATGCTATAAGACGACAAAAAGAACTGAAACCCCTTAATCAGGCTCATTCCATGCCAACTCTATATACAGTCTCATCTACAGTCGTACTATATACAGTCTCATACTTTCTCTCTCGCGTTTATTTTCCAATTCGAATGTGTCTTCTTGAACCACAAAGCATGGTAGCATATTGCATGATGTGCTACCAAAGTTTTCGTAGACCGCTACACTTGTCGAGTTTCTCGGCCTGAACGAATGGTAGCTCCTTGTACTTTTCATCGTTCTGGCAGCCGACGAGAAGCGTTTGGTGAATGCGGCGGCGGTTCGATCCATGTCTTTTTTCTTGATTTAAATGAGCTCGAGTCGTGGGAATAAAAATGAATTGGCAATTTCAGAACATAGCGGCAACTATGTTTCAGAAAGGGAGATCGTAAATGTGTTGATTATTGGGATATCTCAGATAAGGTAAACGGCCTTGCTAATTAAGTATTTATCAATTTTCGCTTGGAATGGACAAAATGGAAGTGTTTGCAGCAGCTGGCCCACCCAAGCCTGTACACTGGTGGCAAGGATATCAATTACCATGCTTTCGTAGGACCAATTAGCCACCCGTATTCCAATGCTGTTTAAATTTAGCATGGAGTTATGGCGTTGAATGGAAATATTGGGACGACTATGCACTTTGCTACCACCTCTGCCCATCGCCGCTTCTTTTGCGAAAGTTCCGTTGCTGGCTAGTGGGAAAGTTTATCACAGTAACTTTGCAAGCTCATAAACTAATTATTCAATGCACATCTGTGGCAATTATATCTGTTATAATATGGCGAAGTGCAGTAAATACACAAAGTAGTACAACGATTTCAGAGAAGTGTGCGACTACAATATCTCATTATTAAGAGTACATTAATGGATAATTATAATCCCAGTTCTTATGTACTGCCGCCTGGTGCAGTAACCTCAGCCTGACATATTTCTAGTATTTTGACACGGACAGGCGATAACGAAAACAGAACATTATTTATGCCAGGAGAAGGTAAGCGTAGGTGGTTCGTATCAGCTGGATGGCATTTCCACTGCAACTTTGACAACTGTTGGACAGTGAGCTGACCGGCGGCCTACGCGGCAGGTGATCTCCCAACTGGTGGACATGGGCTTCTACGACCTGGACCTCATCCGCGACCTGTACCGCCGCTACGGGGACGACTGCAGCCAGATCGCCGTCATGCTGCTCGAGGCGGAATGGTAAATTTTTGATAAAAGGTGTTTTGGAATTTTTGGAATACTTTTTCAGAATATGATGTTCATGAACATGACTAAGAAGATGTGACCACTCCTTTTCGGTGCTGATGCTTACTTTTCAATTTGGACGATGACGTCACATTGGTATGTGGTAATGACGTCATAGGTATGGCACTGAGGCTTTGACTGACTAATGCTACAAACGGTTCACATACCTTAATGAGATGGCCAAAGTAGCTTAACCTAAACTAACCTAACCCAACCTAGCCTAGCCTACCCTAACCAACCCAACCTAACCTAACCTAACCTGCTTACCTGTTGGTTTATCATAGCTATAATTTATATAATGCACCATGAGGTTAGGTTAGGTTAAGCTACTTCGACCATCTCATTAAGGTATGTGAACCATTTGTAGCATTAGCCAGTCGAAGTCTCGGTGCCATACCTATGACGTCATCACACCGTACCGATGTGACGTCATCGTTCAAATTGAAAAGTAAGCATCAGCACCAAAAATGAATGGTTGCATCTTCTTAGTCACATTCATGAACATAATATTCTGAAAAACAATTCCCAAAAATCCCAAAACACCTTTTATCAAAAATTTACCGGCGGAATAGGTGGCTGACCGGACGGCGGCGGTCTGGCAAGACTGCGAGCGGTGGCGAGTGACCTGCGGTCCGACCGTGAGGAGTGGGGTGGGGTGGGAGGCGATGATCGGACGGTGAGGAGTGGGCCGGAGTTGGATCCGGCGGAGAAGATGAGACGGTGACGGTGAGCGAGGAAGGTCTGGAGCGTCGGCGTGGGCGGCTCGAGTTGCAGCGGTGATGTACGAAAGTCTGGACCGTCGGTGTGGGCGGTGCGAGACGCAGCGGTGGTGTACGAAGGTCTGGACCGTCGGCGTGGGCGGCTCGAGTCGCAGCGGTGATGTACGAAGGTCTGGACCGTCGGTGTGGGCGGCGCGAGACGCAGCGGTGATGTACGAAGGTCTGGACCGCGGCGTGGGCGGCTCAAGTCGCAGCGGTGATGTTGGCGGCTGACGGGCGTCCTGACCGGGCGGACGGCGGTGAGTGGTTCGTCGGCGAGCCGTGCGCGCGGGCCGGACGGCCGTCCGCTCTCGGCGCCGCCCGTGTCGCACGAATCGGTCGGACCGGGCGACTGTGGAGGAGTGTCGACCACCCCCGGACGGGTGAAGGGTCGGGAGTGGCGAGACGTCTCCGGAGCGGAGTGGCCGGCGGCGGGAGTGGTGCACGCGTGCACAGGTCACGCCCGCCCCGGGCCGCGGGCCGCGCGTGGCGCGTCGCGCCGGCTCCCGTACGCGGTCGTAGTTTAGCGGACGCCGCCAGGGGCGTGCGTATCCTGCTATAGGTGGCATTGTAGTGCCGTGCTTTTAGGCGGTCACCTCGCGACGGGAATGTGTGTCGCTGGATGTGTGCGGGTGGGTGGCTGTCCACGATAAGCTTTACTCCCTGGGGGGCAGGTCTTGCGCTGCTCCCGGTGAGCAGTGCTTGAGAGGCGTGCTCCGCGCCCGACTGGAAATTTACCGCCCAGTTGCCAGATTTTATCCTGCTTCGATTAGGTTACTATGGCTGTGTTGATTTGTGATGGGGCTGTCTGCGTTTGGGCTCGGTTGAATGATACGGATGCCTCGCTGTCTTTCGCACCAGCTGAAAGACGAAGCGGCTCGAGCGAAATCCGTTGTGTTCTTTGCGCACTGATTTTATCGTTGGCTTCAGACTGATGTTCTTCCCTTTTATCCTTCCCTTTTATCTTTGATGTTTGGTAAATGTTTAGGTATCGGGTGAGGTACATTAGGAACCCGCGGCGAAATGTAGACTGAACAAAAATCCGCGAAATCGCGCGGCATGTGTAATGTTCTTAAGCGTTGTTTTCCCCATGGTATAGCCTAAATTAGTAGTTTAGAGGCTCACTGTCGGTAGAGGCCGTATGGGTGTTAAACTCTGAATTAAGATGACCACAGGAAAGCCGGTATTTTACTATTTCGCCCAGGTATGTGGTGCTACTTTGCTCTTGCGCAGGTTGACGGGCAGGTATATGTGGACCGGTGCGGCTACGGGCGCTTCTCGGTTAAGCGCGTGCAATAGCCGGACCGGATCACCACTGTTGGGTGCAGAAAATCTGAACAAAGTTTGCTGTGAAGTTGCGTGCATCACCAGCACCGCATTGTGTGCGCGGATGCACTTCTAGACGTTGCTTAATTTTCGTAAAGCCAACTTTCCCCGCAGGAATGGGACGTTGTCTGGAGTAGCATTGTTCCCTTGGGCGGGGGAAAAATGGCATCCCCGCAGGAAAGGGACGGTATCTGGAGTAACTTTTCCAGCGGCGAGGCGGGAGAGACTGATATCCCCGCAGGAATGGGACAGTATCCGGAGTAATGTTTGCAGGGGCGAGGCGAGAAGCGCCGACTTATCACGCATTGGCAGTGTTTTACAAAGGTAAGGCATTGTCACACAATACTACTTACTTATCCCCATAGTCTAGCGTTGCGTTGAGATCAGGAAAGGGTCCGTAGACAGAGCAAGTCGTACCGGTCGGTGCTAATACAAAGATTTGTGTAACCAACCCAGCTGGTGCGCTCCGAAAACCGTCTGAAAGCTGGCTCCGAAAAATGCTGAGTGACGCGCGCTGCAGTTCTCGGCTAACATGGAATCCCCCACCTCCTGGTTTGTGAATACTAGTTTACCCCAGTCATCCGGATCACTTCGACCCAGACCCGACTGTCTGACGTGAAGCGGGGCTACAGGCGGCGGGTGATATATAACACCATCTGAGGCTCCGGCGACGGGTGATCGCACCATCTGACTCGCCGGCGGCCGCCCTGTCCGGACACTGTCCGAGCGCGCTGTGTCCTGTCCGGCCGGCGGTGTGTGGCCTGTGTGTCGCGTCTGCGAGTAGTCTGAGCCACCACGATGGAGCAATCGATGGTGCCGCCGGGCGACTGGACAAACACACGGAACTGCTGATCGTAGTGTGTCTGAGATGACTGAGCAAATACACGGACCTGGTGCTCTCGATGTGTTGGAGATGACTGGGCGACTGGACAAATACACGGAACTGCTGAGCGTAGTGTGTCGGAGATGACTGAGCAAATACACGGACCTGGTGCTCGCGATGTATTGGAGATGACTGGGCGACTGAGCAAATGCACGGATCTGGTGCTCTCGATGTGCTGGACCAGTCGCGCACGGATCGTCAGAAACGAGCCGGCGCGTGGCTCGTATGCGACTCGTTGAGCACCTCTCACCATGGTGATGGGTGTCTGATGATAAAGCCCGTCCGAAGGGTATCCGTGTCTCGGAGTGCTAACCTTTCCACACGATTGGAGCGGCACTACCCTTAGACGCTCGCAAGCATTGGACGGGGCCGGTATGTCCGTGCAGCAGGGTCGAAGGGCGCGCGCGGTAGTAGTATTGTTTGCGTTTAGTGGTTGCTATGTTCGAAGGCTACTGTGCATTTCCCACACTATGTACGGAGCCCGTCATCGTCGATGGGCTGTGAACATTGCAAGCATTGATCGGCGGGGTTGCGGAAGTAAGTTGTCCAGCCAAACCAGCCCAGTCTCTATGGCCTTTAGTCTTAACTTGCGGCAGACCAGGTTGACACTTATGGTCACTATGGTAATGTGCTCCAAGCCAGCCCCCAGACAGCGTATCGTATCGTTCTGGAATTTGGTCATGTATTCCAATGCTCTACGAGCGCACCTGGCATAAAAAGTATGACTCCGGTGTATTGCCTTTATTCCGGTAAGGTGGGCCTGTCGTTCCACAACCCTCTGTGAGAGGCGCGTAAAATTTGGTGAGTTTGTCTTTTTCGACTTGGAACCAAATAGATAATTTGGTAACCATATCAGAGGCGGCTCCAAGAACCAGCATTGGGAGGCTTATTTCTTCGAATATTTAGGAACAGCATATGCATCTGAATATCTTTATAGTTTTACCGTTCACATCAGTGGTGGGTCCAGGAATTTTCATCATCGGAAGGTGTAGGCACATTTACTCGGCGTTAGGCGGAAAAGTTCGTTGAGCAATGAGGCGGTGTACTCGAGCCTGCTGAAGGGACGCTCCTCTTCGTCTTGAACGGCGCGTTTTCTCTGAAGCAGGCGTTATTATTGGCTGAAAATCCCTTAGCAGCGAGTGGTTGTGGTACTGGAGCATTGTAAATGGGACGCCACCTTTTCATGGGAGGGGGCACATGCCCCCAGTGCCCCTCCCCTCTATCTGCCCCTGATTCGAATTGCTATAATCGGATTTCAACTGCATATTACCTTGCTTGCATTCGGAAATCTTATTTTGAGCCTCATGCCAGTGGCGGATCCAGAGGAGGAAAAATGGCGTAGGTGGGCAACAAGAGGCTGGTTTTACCAAAGCGGTGTCTTACGTTACCATCGGGAAGTTTTCTTGTTTGTATGATTGCGTGATGCACCTGGTACATCCTTACTCATGCTATGCTTCACAACCATGAAGCCAATTTGTATGCCTATTATGCCATATGCCTATCCAGGGAAAATAAATGGATATGGTATCCCAGAAAGCTGCAAGCGTTTGAATATGAGAACTGGGTCGCCATCTTCATCTTCATTCATTCAGTTAGATTAGGTTAGGTTAGGTTCAAAGCCAGTGGCGCAGTCACGGGAAGTTCCATAAGTGGGGGATCCAGGAGTGCTAGTCGAGACATAGGCACTCTTAAATAATGGATATATTTCACTTTGTCGATTTTCTTTGCGGGAAAAATGCAATAATATTTCATAGCCTAAACATAAGTATTTTACTCACAGGATGAGCTTTTACGATATTGTTGAATGGATATGGTTAAATGCTGCAATCGTTCTTAATACCTGGTTGTGTTGACGTCACAGATGAGACGGGGAAACGGCGATGTGCACGGCGTAAGCTTACGCTGAGTGTTCCTGCGCGGAGTTCTTTTTTCAAGCGACCCGCGCCACGGATGATGGAACGAGGGCCCATATTTGTGACCATGTTAGCGTGCTTATGAAACTGCTTGGCTGGAAGAGCAAGCAATCTTGTCTGGCAATAGTGCTACGGTGAACATTTCTTCTTTCAAATGCCAAGGTGTATTTGATTGAACATACAGCAACGCCTTCAACAACGTGTTTGGATCACACTCATGGTTGGCTGTGACCAGGTGCTCTGGCCACCTGTGAAGGTTAGATAGAGTATTGGGCAGGCACATTCAGTGATATTGAGCGTCGCAGCTTCACCGAATGCAATTTGTGGGACGAAGATGCGTTCCGCCATATTGCGCCACTCACACTTGACCACATAGGTGCCTACTAGGAATCTAGTGTCCCCTACAGCTGGAATTACACTTGAAGTATAATGCGTAAGCGTAGCATCTCGCCCGAGCTGTTCCGAATGAAATCGTTGGAGCATCTAGGACACATATGGAGAATAAACACACATTATACCGATGAATCGAAGAGGACGCTAAAGCAAGGTTTGCTTTTGTTTCTGGCGCCTCTGGTAGATGTTTTACTTTACCGGTGTATGCCTCAGTGTCAGGGGCGTTTATTTCTGAAAAGCATTAGTGACAATACATGGAAGCAATGTGCGGGCACAAATGGATTCGGAGTCACCCGATAGAGGTGACCCATGTCCCATGTTAAACGTTGACATTATCGAAGGGCCAAGATTACCGATTTTCATTGAGTGGGCCAAGGCACCTTCAAACGTATGCAAATCGACACCCATGGTCGGTGTAAAGCTCGGAGCTGGTTGCGATATTCGAAGCGCTCCCTATTTCGGGATTTCGGGGATGATTTATGTCGTACTGCTCCATTATCTTAGCAGTCTTTTGGCGCTGATGGGATTTTCCCCATGAGACTATTTACTGCTTGATATCCTGGCACGTCCGACTGCTCTGGGTCGGGATGGGAACACCATGCGTTTATGCGACAGATTCCGAGCCATGGAAGAGCATTGGAAAATGAACGTACCGATTCTGCAGCGAAATTGACAGACCAGAATCCACCAACACGCGTTTGTGTCCACTCCCGACTAGAGCCCACACCCTGGATACATATCAGTTTGGATCTCATTAGGATATACACATCTCTGAATCTCAATAAACGACGTCTTGGAGACTGGTCATCGGGCTGCCCCAGATCAGGGAGTGACGAGGTGATGCTGCGTGGCTTGCGCCTTGGCCACACCAATACCTTCCCTGCGGCGACGAAACACCCAGTGTCCCCTCTGTTTAGGAACCTTGACGGTGTGATAGGCACGTTTCACGTGTCTGCAAGACACGTGGTGCCTGGAGCACTGTGTATCCAGTGATACACAGTGCTCCAGTGGAGCACTGTGGAGCATTGGAGCAAAAGATGTTTCTATGGGAATAGCACACCACGCGTATTGCTGAGATATCGCGACGTGCCAGCAGAAGACTCGGAAGTAATTTATTCTGGAACTTCGATATCCGAGAGCCATCGGATTTCCGGTCATATACTCGCCTCGGTAGCACTTTTCATCAGGCTCTGACATGCCAAAATGGCATTTTGGACGCTAGATGATCGCATATTTTGGTCGATGCACCCGGAAGCTAGAACACTAACTAACTATGCGCACGTCTTGCATGCATCGGTCATGTTTGCATGTGTCATATCTGCATATAGCAGACATCATATGACATATATCGTAGGTATCGGTCATATCTGCATATGGCAGACATCATATGACAGATTCTGCATGTATATGTCATGTGTATTCCTGTAATATTGATATCTATCATGTGTATGTGTTGTTTGTTTGTGTATTGGGTGGTTCTCGAAGCACTTTTTACACGATCACGGCTAATGGCGCCGCCTACACTGTTTCACCGGTGGGCCGCGGGATTGGGAAATGTCCCGAGTGGTGAGAGTGGAACCCGGGACCTTCAGTACCCAGAGCCCAACACCTTAACCACTCGGTCATCCCCGTCCCTCATGGGTATATGTCGTGCGTGTATTTGTCTTATCTGTATCTGTTATGCGCACACATGTCAGATGTGTATCTGCCATGTGTGCATCTATGTATGCGCATCCAACGCATGTGCATATGCCATATGTATATATGTCGTATGTGTATCTGTCATATGTGAATGTGTGTTGTGTGCATCTATAAACTGCGTATGCAATGTTTACACCCATAATACGTGTACATCTGTTATGTGTGCATCTGTCATGTGTGCATCTGTCACTTTTCGTGTATCTGTCCGTCTCCGCGCCCATCTGCCGGTGTTTCCCTGGTTCGGCGCCGACCACCGGGCGGCCGGCTGCCCCTGCCATGGGGGGGGGGGCGGCAGGTGCCTGTCGGCCGTTGGCGACATGCCGCCGACAGTGGTGGGGTGGTGGCGCGGGCAGGGGGCAGGGGGCACCAGATGTCACGCGGCAGACGGCCGGCCGCGTGCCGGCATTGCGTCGCGCCACGCGGCCGCCGCCATTAGTTGGCGTCAGCCGGCCGGCCGGGCTCGGCGGCTGCGGCGGCCGGCTGACGGTCCACAGACGGCGGGTCACATCACTGGCCCGGCCCCAGCTGACGGTCCACAGACGTCGGGTCACATCACTGACCCAGCTGACAGCCCACAGACGTCGGGTCACATGATACATCACTGGCCCAGCCCCAGCTGACGGTCCACAGACGGCGGGTCACATCACTGGCCCAGCTGACGGTCCACAGACGGCGGGTCACATCACTGGCCCGGCCCCAGCTGACGGTCCACAGACGGCGGGTCACATCACTGACCCAGCTGACAGCCCACAGACGGCGGGTCACATCACTGGACCAGCCCCAGCTGACGGTCCACAGACGGCGGGTCACATCACTGGACCAGTCCCAGCTGACGGTCCACAGACGGTGGGTCACATCACTGGCCCGACCCCAGCTGACGGTCCACAGACGTCGGGTCACATCACTGACCCAGCTGACGGCCCACAGATGTCGGGTCACATGATACATCACTGACCCGGCCCCAGCTGACGATCCACAGATGTCGGGTCACGTTACTGACCCAGCTGACAGCCCACAGACGTCGGGTCACATCACTGACCCAGCTGACGGCCCACAGACGTCGAATCACATCACTGACCCAGCTGACGGCCCACATATGTCGAATCACATCACTGACCCAGCTGACGGCCCACAGATGTCGGGTCACATGATACATCACTGACCCGGCCCCAGCTTACGGCCCACAGATGTCGGGTCACATGATACATCACTGACCCGGCCCCAGCTGACGGTCCACAGACGTCGGGTCACATCACTGACCCAGCTGACGGTCCACAGACGTCGGATCACATCACTGACCCAGCTGACGGCCCACAGATGTCGGGGCACATGATACATCATTGACCCGGCCCCAGCTGACGGTCCACAGACGTCGGGTCACGTTACTGACCCAGCTGACAGCCCACAGACGTCGGGTCATATCACTGACCCAGCTGACGGCCCACAGATGTCGGGTCACATCACTGACCCAGCCCCAGCTGACGGCCCACAGACGTCGGGTCACATCACTGACCCAGCTGACGGCCCACAGACGTCGGGTCACATCACTGACCCAGCTGACGGCCCACAGACGTCGGGTCACATCACTGACCCAGCTGACGGCCCACAGATGTCGGGTCACATCACTAACCCAGCTGACGGTCCACAGACGTCGGGTCATATCACTGACCCAGCTGACGGTCCACAGACGTCGGGTCATATCACTGACCCAGCTGACGGTCCACAGACGTCGGGTCACGTTACTGACCCAGCTGACGGTCCACAGACTTCGGGTCACATCACTGACCTAGCTAACGGGCCACAGACGTCAGGTCCCATCACTGACCCGGCCCCAGCTGACGGTCCACAGACGTCGGGTCACGTTACTGACCCAGCTGACAGCCCACAGACGTCGGGTCACATCACTGACCCGGCTGACGGTCCACAGACGTCGGGTCCCATCACTGACCCGGCCCCAGCTGACGATCCACAGACGTCGGGTCACGTTACTGACCCAGCTGACGGTCCACAGACGTCGGGTCACATCACTGACCCAGCTGACGGCCCACAGACGTCGGGTCCCATCACTGACCCGGCCGGGCAGGTCTGCCGACGGCAGTTCTGGCACGGCGCCGGTCCCGACCCGACTCCGCCCGGACACTGAGCATTGACCTCTCGTCAGAAGAAAACACTCCGCCGACCTCTTGCACATCACGCATGGTCGGCGACAGTCGAAAGGAGAGTTCAGACAGTGCTCCTATCCTGGCATTTGTTAGCCTAGCTGCACTTCGCGAATTCAGCATCCAATTACAGGGTGCAGCCCTGCCCCGCCGTAATCTACAAAGATTTCGTGTGGATATGATGCCGAGCCTGGAAATACCCTACGAACAGCCAAGCACACTACACACCACATCCTGACAGCGCTGTGGTCTAGCTTCAGAGACTGCGGACCACGGAACCACGGAACCACGGAACCACGGAACCACGTAGCCGCAGGAGGCCACACTTTTCACATGGCCGCCGACTGCTGGTGGATGTTCGGCGAGGAAGCAGCGGACCAGCTACTCTCCGGCCAGGCGGAACCATGCCAGTGCGCTGACATTGACTGAGGGTGAGATGGCCTTGTCATGCACCAGAGGCGGATCCAAAGGACGCAGGGGGCATGTGATCCCACGGATATACAGTGGCCGTTGACTGGAAAAGGACTGGAAAAGTTACTGGACGCTCGAGTGCAGCCTCTCCCTCTTGATTTTTTCCATTAAAAAATCTGAGTCTTAAAAATGCACCATTGCGGATACAAATGGCGCCCCTGAAGAACGCCGAGTCCACTCCCACCTTGAAGAATGTTCTCAAACCAGTGGCGCCCATCAAAAGAAACGGCACCCTTTCAGACAAGCGCACCGTCATTAAATTGCCTTCGCGCTCCCCTGTCATGGACGAGTACCTGTTGGATTTGGGGACGCGTGAATACTATCAGATACTATCAGATACTATCAGATGCTGTCAGGTATTATGAGATACTATGAGTGGCTGCTGTTTGTGGTGCAGCATGCTGTGCTGAGTCGCTGGCATGTGCGGTTTGTGGGAAGCTATGCCGAGCGTGCGAAGCATTGCGGTAGGCCTCGTGACTTTGCGGTCGGTAGTACAACGCGGTCTGCAGTACAGCGTGGTCGGCAGTACAACGTGGTCGTCAGTACAGCGTGGTCGGTAGTACAACGCGGTCTGCAGTACAGCGTGGTCGGCAGTACAACGTGGTCGTCAGTACAGCGTGGCCGTCAGTACAGCGTGGTTTGCAGTACAGCGTAGTCGGCAGTACAGCGTGGTCGGCAGTACAGCGTGGTCGGCAGTACAACGTGGTCGTCAGTACAGCGTGGCCGTCAGTACAGCGTGATTTGCAGTACAGCGTGGTCTGCAGTACAACGTGGTCGTCAGTACAACGTGGTCGTTAGTACAGCGTGGTCTGCAGTACAGCGTGGTCTGCAGTACAGCGTGGTCGGCAGTACAGCGTGGTCTGCAGTACAGCGTGGTCGTCAGTACAGCGTGGTCTGCAGTACAGCGTGGTCTGCAGTACAGCGTGGTCGTCAGTACAGCGTGGTCTGCAGTACAGCGCGGTCTGCAGTATAGCTCGGTCGGCAGTACAGCGCGATGGCCAACACTTGTTTTTTTTTTGTTTTTTTTAAATAAATATCTTTAGCAGAGGCAAAATGCCATCCGCTAGAGATTGTTACGTTAAAGAAGTAGTTACGTTAATCCGGCTTATGTGGCATCCGGTTATATCAAAGAGGCAAGAGAGGAAAGATGAGACGCCGGCAAACAAAGACCGTGGCGTATAGGGCCGATACATACATAGCATACAGGTTCATACACGGACATACCTACATACATGCACGACAATTGAAGGACACTTGGAGGGTGGGCAGCTTCGTTGCCTGCGGAGAGGCTCCACCGCCCACCTGCAACCTGAATGGCGAAGCGGAGGCCCGACGTCCAGGGCGAGCCGTGGGCGTCAGGCCCAACCTTGTATGTGTAGGTGTATGTTTAAGTTAAAGCTTGGAAAAACCTGAGAAGGGGAAAAACCAAGCTGCTTGGAAACCCGTAGGTAAAAACCAGGCGCAATATTACAAGGGAAACCGTCCGTTTTGGCCAAATTGGATCGGTCCCTGCCTACCTAGTGTGAGATGACCTATTTGTATGTGTTTTCAGCGTCGGAGAGGAAGATGTGTGGAGCGGAGTCATACAGCGAACGATGAGTGCGGCACGTGTCATAGCTTTTAACTTAACATCAATGCAGTTTGGACCAGGTAACGTAAAACAGAGAAATTAGATCCGTTCGGAAAGTTGGGTGTCATGTAGAAAGCGGAAAAGTAACTGCAGGAACGCCGGGTGCTCATCCCCGAGGAGAGCACGAAGCGAAATTTGCGTATGGGTGTTGGTGAAATACTGGGTAATAGCGCGACGTTGAGGCGCATATGCTGGACAGGTAAGTAAGACATGGGCGACAGTAATGCGGACACGACATGTGGTACAAATTTGCAACTCACCAATGATATCATCAATATGACAGCCAGGCCAGTCGGCTGGCTGTGTGGGGAAGTATAGTGTTGTGTGGCAGCGCAGCATAAATTGGGATATATGCACAAGCATACCTCCTTCCGGGCAACCGCGACCTGACCGGACATGACATAACACCAGGTGACCTGACCTGACCGCTCTGACCCCATGACACGACATTATAATTGTTCGCAAGTGGTGTTGGAACATCTGCGACCTTGACCTGATCTAACCCCGAACACCGACCCATGGGCCGTGACCGATGCGACGGGCCTGCCGTGACCTGACCTGACCGGCCGACGCTGCGGACGGTGTCGCGGTGTGGTGTGTGTGGGCGCGGCAGGCCGGCGCGGCCAGGCCTCTCATTACCGGCGGTGGGTCACTCGGACGGCGGCGGCACGGCGGGCTGCCGCGGCCGCTCCATCAGAGCGGCAGGAATTCCACTAATCACGGCCCACCGAGCCGGCCGGCGCCGCCCCCGTTTTAGCGCCGGGTTCAAAGACCGGCGACCACCCGGGTGGACCGGGGCACCGGGACGTGGAGTGCGCTGAGTTGGCTGCGGTGCACCCCCCCCCCCCCATTCCCTCTCCCTCCATCTTCCTCCACCGCCCCCGTTTCTGATACTGGCTGCGGTGCTTCCCTTGACATGTTAGTGGTAATGTGCGTGTTCCCGTTGTTCGGTCTTCCCTCTGGTGCTTCTGGTGCGCGTCAATCGAGGCTGCGTGTGCTTAGCACAACGGAGTGGGTGTGTTACACATGGGCCACGCTCTCCCGCAAGTGATGGAGGACGGGTTGCGCACACTCACACAGGCAAGGCATTGTCCAGCTCGTTGTGTTACGAACAAGCCATTCCCCTCCATACCCTTCTGGGCCTCCACACCTTCATGGTGCAATGCGCTCCGAAATCAGTGACACAATAGAGAGTTGAAAACACGTCAAAGGTTCAAATATATTGCCAGAAATCCAAGGAGCTTGTTGATTTGGAGTGAGGTTGGACATAGTCAGACCCTCTTCTTAGCAAATTCTTGGTCTCGCCCCTGGTAGCCCATAGTGTGCTGTAATTTCGCGCTTATTAACACGTTGTGGTCAACACCTACCATCAGTCCTCGCGCCAGGTGTGTACGGGGTCGAACGCATGCTGCAATTAATTTTTTTTTGTTGGCCGATATGACATGAAACGGGTACATGTTGTTTGTTTAAGGCCATAGAGTGTGTTGTTCAAGCATTCTGACGTCATCAAGCACGCACACACACACACACACACACACACACACACATACACACACACACGATGTTGTTCCGCGCTAGTATCGTCAGACGACATCGGTTCATGTTCTCTGTTTTTGCCTGGGCGAAACACAGAGACGAAACACCGCTGACGACACAACACAGCTACCACGGTCGGTCGACATGAAGTTGGTGCGACACCACCGTGCAGTCTCGGCCCAGAACAGATCAGTGCGATATAGGCTCGGCCCAGAACAGATCAGTGCGACATAGTCTCGGCCCAGAACAGCTCGGGCTGGCCGGCCCTCAGCTGGACGTACAAGCGGATCTGAGTAGGCAACAGATCAGTACGATATTGCACAGTATCGTCCGGCGGCTCGGTGGCGAGTCCATCTTCATTCTGCTGTTCAGTGCCTAGCGTGTCCAGCATCATTGTGCTGTTCAGTAGCGTAGCCAGCATCATTGTGCTGTTAAGTAGCGTAGCCAGCTTCATTGTGCTGTTCAATACGTGCTCAGCATCATTGTGCTGTTCAGTAGCGTGTCCAGCTTCATTGTGCTGTTCAGTAGCGTAGCCAGCTTCGTTGTGCTGTTCAGTGGCGTCTCAGCATCGTTGTGCTGTTCAGTAGCGCGCAGTCAGGAGCAGGGTTGGATTGATGCCTTGTAATCCTGGTTGTGGAGATAAAAATTTGGGGGCAATCAAATATCGAGAGGATGGTTTTCGTCAAACCTGTGGCATCAGACTGTCAGTTTGGACTTCCCAGTGAATCTTGAGCACTTTGTTATAGAGGAGATCATTTGTAAACAGCACCATTCAATATACAAGAGATCAAAATATCAGGATAATGTTCCGGGATGATAATGTTCTGGATGACGAAAATCAGGAAACGGTATATTTTCCAACCCTGATCAGCGGGCACAGCCTGAGATAAGCGGGCGGTCCTCAACGAAGCACGGCTGACAATCGTAGACGCGGGAAAGTGCGCGTCTCCCGGCGGCACACCTGACATTAGGCCGCCACACCCGCCTCGAGAGCACACTGAGCTGCAGCATATCTCCCGGCAACACACCTGACATCAGGCCACCACACCCGCCTCGAGAGCACACTGAGCTGCAGCATATCTCCCGGCAGCACACCTGACATGAGGCCGCCACCTCTACTGACCATCAGACCTGCTCCCGGCCACAGACGGCAGCAGGTCGGCGCCGGCCGCCACACGGAAGTGCGCCGTCCGACCCCACACGCGGCCACGGTGACAAAGCGGCCCGCTTAGCCCGTGTTGGCCGACCCCCGCCTAATTGGCCGCCGCCAACCCCCCGGCCGGACCGGTGCCGGCCGGCGCGGCGGCGGCGGCGCGGCGGCGGCGGACCTTGGCGCGGCCGGCAGGTGAGTGCCGTCCACCTGTCGTCGCGTGCACGGCGATGTTTTTATCTTGGCGCGGCGGCGCGCCGCACCTGCCGCCACCGCGCGCTGGCCCAGTTTCTGGTATGTCAGCGCCGCACCAGGCCGCGCCAAGGCCGCCGGCGCAGCCAGCAGCCGGCAGTCTCTAATTGGCCGCCGCCGCACGGTGGTCGCCACGTGACCGGCGGCGGGTCATGTGGTGGCCGCCACGTGACCGGCGGGTCACCTCGTCTGGCGCCCCCAGCAGGAGCATAGCAGCGGCCGCCGTACGCTGGTCACCACGTGACCGGCGGGTCACCTCGTCTGGCGCCCCCAGCAGGAGTATGGCAGCGGCTCCGTACGCTGTCACCACGTGACCGGCGGGTCATCGTCGGCGCCCCAGCAGGAGTATGGCAGGGCTGCCGTACGCTGGTCACCACGTGACCGGCGGGTCACCTCGTCTGGCGCCCCCAGCAGGAGTATAGCAGCGGCCGCCGTACGCTGGTCACCACGTGACCGGCGGGTCACCTCGTCTGGCGCCCCCAGCAGGAGTATGGCAGCGGCCGCCGTACGCTGGTCACCACGTGACCGGCGGGTCACCTCGTCTGGCGCCCCCAGCAGGAGTATGGCAGCGGCCGCCGTACGCTGGTCACCACGTGACCGGCGGGTCACCTCGTCTGGCGCCCCCAGCAGGAGTATAGCAGCGGCCGCCGTACGCTGGTCACCACGTGACCGGCGGGTCACCTCGTCTGGCGCCCCCAGCAGGAGTATAGCAGCGGCCGCCACACTGTGGCCACGACGTGACCACCAGCGGGTCGTGTGGTGGCCGCCACGTGACCGGCGCATAGCAGCATAGCAGCGACTGAAGATTGCAGTGACTCGAGACTGCGGCGTCTCAGAGACAGCTAGCGGTCACCTGACGCTGTTGTCTGTGTGTGTCAGCAGTGCCAGTCGACAGTGCGACTCGTGGGAACTGCTGGGTCAGGGTGGGTCAGCAGTGACAGTCGACGGTACGGCTCGTGGGAACTGCTGGGTCAGGGTGGTCAGCAGTGACATTCGACGGTGCGGCTCGTGGGAACTGCTGGGTCAGGGTAGGTCAGCAGTGACAGTGGACGTTACTGCTCGCGGGAACTGCTGGGTCAGGGTGGGTCAGCAGTGACAGTGGACGGTACTGCTCGTGGGAACTGCTGGGTCAGGGTGGGTCAGCAGTAACAGTGGACGGTACTGCTCGTGGGAACTGCTGGGTCAGGGTGGGTCAGCAGTGACAGTCGATGGTACGGCTCGTGGGAACTGCTGGGTCAGGGTGGGTCAGCAGTGACAGTGGACGGTACGGCTCGTGGGAACTGCTGGGTCAGGGTGGGTCAGCAGTGACAGTGGACGGTACGGCTCGTGGGAACTGCTGGGTCAAGGTGGATCAGCAGTGACAGTGGATGGTACTGCTCGTGGGAACTGGTGTGCCAGGGCGGGTTACACACACATATATATATATATATATATATATATATATATATATATATATATATATATATATATATATATATATATATATATATATATATATATATGTATATATATACATATGTATATATATATATATATATATATATATATAAATATATATATATATGTGTGTGTGTGTGTGTGTGTGTGTCATTGTGGACTGGCAAACTTAAAATACGGAGAGAGGTTCATGCCATTAGATATGTACGTACTCAAGTATAGAGGATCAATGGGTGACATGATTGAAATGCCTGGAATTGTGAATCGGTTAGATAATGTCAATCTGAGTGATCCTATTCTATTTGGGTATCACATCGGGTTCACCAATTCAGGCTGGACGAGACAATGTGTAAGGCAGTTAAACGCAAACATGTTTACAGTCAAAGGGTGGTGGATCAATGGAATGGGCCGCCTAGTGATGTTGGTGATTATTTTAAGAGTCCGCATTGAATACGTTTAAAAGTAGGTTTGATACATTCTTTAGTTCCAATAATCTTGAATGTCAATTCTAAGATGCATGGTGGGAAGATGGTAACTTGGATGAAGTATGAATGAGGTAGGATTGATATAGGTGATACATGCGCATGCAGCGATCACACGAATGTTGCGCGATTACTCCATCACTCGACTCACGCGAGTATTAAGCGATTGCTCGATCTCTCAACCCACGCGAGTGTTAAGCGATTAGTCGATCACTCGATCCACGCGAATGTTACGCGATTATTCGATCACTCGATCCACGCGAGGATTAAGCGATCGCGTGGATCATTCGATCCACGCGAGGATTAAGCGATTACTCGATAACTCAATCTACGCGAGTGTTACGCGAGACCGAGTGATCAGTTATGCTGGGGTAGATGATAGGTAGATAGGCATTGGTAGGTATGTAGGATGTATAGGTAGGATAGGTATATGTATGCAGGATGTTGGGAGATAGGAATGTATGATGTAACATTGGCCAGGGCATTGGTGCAGAATGCGGTATGGCAGCCATGACGTTTTTGATGACGTATTATATATCACGTCCTCCTTCTTAGAAAAATATTCAAACTAAATGCGTTGTTAAATATTAAGAATTCTTAACATGTTGACATTTATAGTATATAAAATATAGGCATGCAATTTACTTCGTAAGATATGAAAGTAATGAAGAAAAATAAGTACGTACACCTATACCTTATACAATCTGCTTTCCTTTGCCTATTCAGTTATTTCGGAGCCCAGATCTACAACCACGAGACTGGGGCCACTGTCACTTTCATGGTGTTCACTTTGCTCCCATGTGATTATTAAATCTGAAGTGTGTTTCGGGATGCGAAAGGCGGCGCAAATGATCTTCATGGGCCGGGCACGCCTCTAACCCCCCCCCCTCCCCTCCCTCCCCTCGCTTCGGGATGTGAGGATACAGACGACAGCCAGCCACATGGGGGACATGGGACGGAGCAAGCATCATTCGCGGAATTTCAAGGCCATGTGTTTTCGATTTCAAGAATTTCAATAACCGCTAAAATCAGAATAGCTCATATATGAAGCCACTTGTCGATTTGCTATATCGACCATATGAGCCAAATTCCATCCTTAATGTAATTATCTATATATTTAAAGATTAAACAGACCTAATTTGGCATGCACAGCACTGGGTGGTTCCCTTGGCATGAAACTTCAAGTTGTAGAGGTTTGACGCATGTCCCTTGATGGTGGCGACTTTTGGCTAGCACAAGACGCACCGGAAGTACAAGAGGCTGGCGTCCAAGTGGGGCTACTTTGTTCTGAGGTAACGGGTTCTGAAACTCCTGGTCGGGCTGGTCCTGGCGGAGCTGGCCCTCAGCCTGAGCGGCCTCCGCCTCACCCACAGCCGCTGAAGGCTCATCAGCAGGCCGAACATCCTCAGGCGGAACAAATACGATGCGAAGTTTCCACTTTCCATTGCAAAAACTTGTAGACTCAGTAAATTGACGAAAATATGCTTACAACAACGTATGCTGTCACAAACACTACAAGGCTGTCACGCAGTGGCGCAACCAGGATTTCAGTTCGGGGGGGGGGGCCAGGGTTGGAGAGCGGGCCCCCTCGCAAGCGGCCCCCCCCTCATGTTTTTAAAAAGTCTGCGGAAAACATGCACTTACTTTTGAGCGGGCCCCTATGTTTGTAAAACTTCGCAGAAATAAAAGCACTTTTCCTTTACGTGCCCCTTCCTCCTAGAGAAATAATATGATATATGTATACATGCAACACCGAACATACCTTTAACACCGAATCCTCATTCTGACCTAAGCCCTCATTCTGAATTAATTCCTCCTTCTGACAAGCCACCAGTACACCGTAAAACACAGCTAATAACATCGTGCAGCGCAGCTGCAGATGCTTTGTGCGTTGTTCGGATGCCTGATAACTACGATCCCCTGGTTTTAAGCGGGCTATTGGTTCAATGCGGGCCCCTTAAACAAAATGGGCCCCGGTTCGAGGCGGGCCCTGGTTAAAACGGGCCCGCAGATTTTCAGTTGGTTCAAAGGGCCCCTGATTCGAGCCACAGATCCGCTTCGCGGGCCCCTAGCCAGGGCTCTGAGTAGGGTGGCCCACTCCGAGCCAGGGGCCCGCTTCGCGTGCCCCTGGCTCGGAGCGGCCCCCCAAAATGTCGGGGGGGGCCTACACAATGTCGGGGGGGGCCTACACAATGTCGGGGGCCTACACAATGTTGCTCATGTTCTGCTGCGACGACCAATCACGTCTTGCGTTTGCACGAAATCAACCAACAGCGTGCCAGACTGTTGCAGACACAGATACACAACAGACAGGAACAAACACGCTTGCCGCCCGCTGTGACACGCCGGCTGGCCGCCAGAGGCGCTGCGATCCCGTCGACCGCCTCGAAGCGATACGATTCAATTTACCGGCGACAAAAAAAAGTTAGCGGACTTACGGTTAGCGGAGCTAAATTTCGCGGAATTTACCATTTAAGCGGCAGCTAACGGTTTTGAAAGTTAGCGGAACCGTACCCACCACTGGATGTAGACTCAATAGAGTAGATATGGCAGCCATCACACGCAAACGGTATTGACGGAGTATGCCACACAAATATTTTATTAACTAAGGCGTTTTCCTATTTCTTGAATAGTTCGTTGATTTGAAACATTTTCACCATTTTCCTTTCATTTCCCCATAATCCCCTTTTGAACTCATCCTTGGCTCTGCCTCTATTGCATGTGATGCGATGGGATGCGATGAGATGAGATGAGATGAGATGAGATGAGATGAGATGAGATGAGATGAGATGAGATGAGATGAGATGAGATGAGATGAGATGAGATGAGATGAGATTAGATGAGATGAGATGAGGAGATGGGATGGGATGGGGTGGGATGGGATTGAACGCCACCAACCTTTAAGGACGTTTCGTGCAAACATTGTACTCATGACGAATCCCTTTGTCTTTAAATACTGGTGCTGCCACACACCTTACACTCCCTTCTGGTTCTACAGCTGCGATCGATCTTGGCCTGACAAGCTCACGCTTAGCGCAATGTTTTACCTGGTCAGTGTATGAAGACCCACTTCGCAGCGACAATTTCCCCATCCTTATGTATTATACGATCGGGGTGTAGTTGATTTGAGACCTCGGAGATTGAATTTGACAAATCTGACTGGGAGAAGTGCCAGGTAAATGTTGGATGGTGGACGTATTTAAAAGCCTTCATACACCAGTATTTAAAAGCCTCCATTGGAGAGGATGTGGACATCACAACCCTATCAGTGGAGCCGTTGCCCTCCCTACTCTTGCAGTCGGCCGATGCATGCATATCGCGGACTTCTGGAGCCCCCGCCGCGCCCCAGTCCCGTGGTGGTCCGCAGCATGTCGGGACGCGATACGCGAACGTAAACGAGCCTTCAAAAGATTTAACAAAAATAGCACCTCAGTCAACTTAATAGCTTTTTGAAAGGGCGAGAGCGTTAGCACGACGAACGATATGAGAAGCCAAGCGCACACACTGGAGGCGGTATCTGCCCACACTAAGCCGAACCACCCCAATGACACGAGTGTGGTCCCGAGTGAAACGAATAGCTGAAAAATGTAATTAGATCCCTCTCCCAGTACTACAAGTAGCTGGTGCAGCGGTGAACCACCCTTCCGATGTCGAAGATGCAATAGGCCGAGCAATAACGGCCCGCGGCGAAGCAAGAAACCACTGCCGCCTGGTTTTCTCCGTCGGAAGGCTTGCTTAGAGAGCCGCGTGGTTGACTTTTCTACCACGGAACATTTCTCACACAGCGAGCGATTCACCGCAGGGGAACTACGTTCAGCAGCAAGGAGCCTTAGCAGCGTGGCAGAAGGACCCAACCACATATACAGCGAAGTATTAACACATCTCCCTTCACCAGTGCCGAAGATACTGCTCGCACCCTTCAACACTGGCAAGAAGGCGGATTTCCGGCTGCGTAGCGGGAAGCCACAGTGGTTCCTCTATTGAAACTATTTACGGTAATGCAGCTGGTAATGCGCTGCATCACCGGCCCATCGCCCTAGCCTCACGCTTGTGCAAATTGCTGGGAAAATGGCTAATGTGCGATTTGCGTGGTTCCCAGAAGCACACAATTTACTTGCCAACGCACAGTGCGGTCTTGGAGAACATCGTGGAACGACAGATCACCTCTTAACACTTGACACCGCCATACGTATAGTCTTCAGGTTGAAGCGGCACGTTGGGCCTGTCTTCGTAGCTGTCGCGGTGCCGAGAATAGCCCTTCCTGTCGTGGGATGGCGTTTTTATCGTGCAACGCATTACCGTGCGACGCAATGTACCGAGAGAGATTGACGTAATGCAACATAGCACCGTCGACCGATTTTCAAGAACGATAATAGAAACTATGCAGAGTATTACAGGCTCGATCTGTGAAATCTTGCTTGGGCAATCTTCTGGAATTTAGAGATAATGTAGCTGGGGAAATTGACAAGGGCAGCAGGGGATATTTAGTGTACTAAGACTTTAGTGACTTTAGTCGTGATTTTAAGGCAGTTCCACACTTGCGCCTAAGTCATCATTTGAAGCAGCATTGAATTGAGGATGTTGAGATGTTCTAGGCTGAATTGAAGCATGGTTAAGGGAAAGGAAGCAAGTGATAACATTAGATGGATAGCAATCCTAATGGAATGAAGCTGGTAGGAGCGACAAACAGTAGTGATCAATCTATAAATATTCAACTAGACTTGGAGGACCTAAACAAGTGGGCTGATCAATGGCAGATGTCTTTCAACTATGACAAGTGTAAGGCCATGCATCTGGGGTCTGGAGGTGAGACTTTCAGATACACAATGGGAGGGAGTGAACTGGATGTTATTGGAGAGGAAAGGGACTTAGGTGTGTTGGTTTCAAAAGAACTTAAAGCATAAAAACAATGTATCTCAGCTAGGAACAGGGCACTCAGAATGCTGGGACTCATTAATAGAAGTGCGATATATAAGAGCAAGGAAGTCATGAAAAAAAAACTGTACTTAGCATATGTTGTGCGTGCTGATGTTGTGGGGAGTTCCTCATTGAATGTATTTAAAAGTACGGTGGACAATTTTTTTTAGACAGGAAAATCTTGTTTTTGAGTTCTAATTTGTGATGGATGGGGTGAGATTTATGCTAAGTAAGTGTGCACGGCACAGACCCCTTTAAGCAGGCATGGATGCAGTTTGAAAATTATTGGTAAGGCATTCAATCCACATGTGTTAAGAGGGATCAAGGGAATAGGGCTGGATAGCTACGGTAGATAGGCATTGATTGGTGTGTGGGATATTGGTGGATGGTTTCTACAGGATGTGGTGATGGCTGGGGTGGGTCTTTTTACCATGCTTATTGTATCTTCCATTTACAGACTTAACTGGATGGGCCCTTGGGCCTCTTATTAAGTTTAAATGCTTTATAACTTTATATAGGATGTACCTAGCAGTGGATTCAGCACCTTCCTTCGGGATGTGATACTGATGAGATTGGCTATGGTAGCACAATGGGTATGATTACCAGCAACAAGCTTATGCTTAGCTGGATGGAGTTGTGGGAGGAACCTAAGTTAAAAAAATGCATGTCAAATTAGGTGTGCCGACTACCATCTCGTCACAACCAGCTACTAACATTATAGTTTAGGCCTTAACTTCTTTTTGGAATGGATCTAGGGCCAGTCATATGCCTCCTTTGGGTATGACTACTTACAGCATTCTTTGTTGCTAGTTGTATTGCTCTAACACCGGGTGCTTTTATGCTCGTTTATTTGTTTTCCATTTCTTAGCTGGGAGTGCCGCGACTTCACTGTTTATTTTATGGTGTTAACGTAAGGTGCCTGCAGTCGTTGGATAAGGGGAGGGGACACTCCTGGTCACCTGATCTTGGGTGGCGGACCGAAATAAAAAAAATGATTGGAGGAGTTTGTAATTGTTGAGTGTGTTATGCAATATCAGGTGAATGGTGCTAGATAGGCTGGGATATATAGCTCCCTAGGAACTTGAGATAATGGATTGGTTGGGGTGAGAGTAGGTACTTTTCTAGTATTTTTTTTATAGATAGGCTTAACCCAGATGGGCCCCTGTGGCTCTTATTAAGCCGTAACACTTTATGACTTTACTACTTTATGACTTTAGATTAAGTACCGATCTTCGGGTATGTTGGTTTCAAAAGACCTTAAAGCAGAAAAAAAACAATGTATCTCAGCTAGGAACAGGGCACTCAGAATGCTGGGACTCATTAATACAAGTGTGATACATAAGAGCAAGGAAGTCATGGAAAACAAACTGTACTTAGCATACGTGCGACCTACCCCACTTGGAATATTCTGTACAAGCATGGAGCTCCTACCTAGAAAAAAGATATAGATGCGTTAGAAAGAGTGCAGCGCAAAGCAACTAGACTCATCAGTGGAATAGGTAACTTGGAATATGGAGAAAGGCTTGTGGCATTCGATATGTACTCACTCAAGTATAGGAGATTAAGGGGGGACATGATTGAAATGTACAAAATTGTTAAAGGACTAGTTCAGGTCAATTTGAATGGCGCTCTTCAGCTTAGAGTATCACATAGGGGTCATCAATTCAGGTTAGACAAGTTGAGGTGTAGGACAGTTGAGCGACAACAGGTCTTCAGTCAAAGGGTTGTTGATCAGTGGAATGGGCTGCCTGCTGATGTTGTGGGGAGTTCCTCATTGAATGTATTTAAAGGTAGGGTGGACAGTTTTTTAGACAAGAAAATCTTGTTTTTGAGTTCTAATTTGTGATGAATGGGGCGATATTTATGTTAAGTAAGTGTGTACGGTACAGACCCCTTTAAGCAGGTACGGGTGCAGTTTGACAATTATTGATAAGGCATTCAATCCACATGTGTTAAGAGGGATCAGGGGAATCGGGCTGGATAGCTAGGGTAGATAGGCATTGGTAGGTGTGTGGGATATTGGTGGACTGGTTTCTTCACGATGTGGGATGGTTGGGGTGGGTTTTTTTTTACCAGGCTTATGGTATCTTCCATTTACAGACTTAACTGGATGGGCCCTTAGGTCTCTTATTAATTCTAAACGCTTTATAACTTTATATAGGGTGTACCTAGCAGTGGATTCAGCACCTTCCTTCGGAATGTGATACTGATGAGATTGGCTATGGTAGCACAATGAGCATGATTGGAGGAGTTTGTAATTGTTGAGTGTGTTATGCAATTGTAAGTGAATGGTGCTAGATAGGCTGGGATATATAGCTCCCTAGGAACTTGAGATAAGGGATTGATTGGGATGAGAGTATGTACATTTCTAGTACCTTTTCTAGATAGGCTTAACCCAGATGGTCCCCTGTGGCTCTTATTAAGCCATATCACTTTATGACTTTATGACTTCGGGTATGTGATGCTGAAAAGATTGACCATGGAAGCACAATGGAGTCGATAGCTTGTCCAGTACTCGGTGTACAACATTCTTCAGGGGATTTCAGTCTCTTTTCCCTCTTCTTATAGTGTCTTTCCATCATGTAATCTCTCCATCAGTATTACGCCTCAAGCCTTTGTGTCTTGATGTCTTTGTATCGAGCCAAAGGGGCAAAATACAAAGTGTCAGAGTTGGATCAGGGGGAGTAGAGGGCGAGGAACGCCTGGGTGAGTCAGTGTCAGGTGACGGTGGGTCATATGGCGGGTCAGAGGAGTCGTGGTAGTGGTTGTGACTTTACGACGCACTCAGCAACTCGGGCCATTGGGCGTTGCCTGCCTCTCACCCTGGCAGGAAGTGTGGGGTGAGAGGCAGGTCAGAGGAATCCAGGAGACGTCCTGCCCGAGGTCGGTCAGGAGAGCAGGAGATGTCCTGCCTGGAAGTCAATCCGGGGAGCAGAAGACGATATGCGCCGGGTTGGCTCGGGGAAGAAGAAAACGACATGCTCCGAGGTCGGTCAGGGGAGCAGGAGACGGTATGCCCCAAGGCGGTTCATGAGAATCCAAGCGACGTGCTGCCCCGGGGTAGGCTATCGACTCAGAAGACGGTATGCCCGCTGGGCTGATCAGGGACAGGTCACACCGTTCCCGGGGTAGGCTGTGGACTTATGTGCGGCGATGTTCAGCGAGCTGAACCAGCGTACATGAGGTGGTCACGAAGTGGGTCAGGGGGCCGGAGACGACACGCCCGGAGGTGAGTGAGGGGGACAGCTGACGTCTGCCCCCCCCGCCCCAACCGGACCAGGGGGCAGGTGGCGGTGAACGCCAGAGGCTGTTCGGGGGGCAGGTGGCGATGGGCCGGGCAGGTGGCGTCGCCCGGACTGTGTCGCTGCGACTCGTCCGGCCGCGTCGCCGCTGACGTCGTGTCGGCAGGTGACGTCACACGGGGTGACGAGATCAGCAGCGTGCTCGGCGCGGCAGCTGCCCGCCGAGCCGGACGGCCGGTGTGTGCAGACCACGGCGCAGACCGGCGCGCCTCCGCTGGGCCCGAGCCGGCAGGAAAAAAAACAACATACACGCCGACCAGGCTATCCGGCGACACCACCTGCGCATTTCAAACAGGGCTTGGCCAGCCGCGACCCGGCCAGTTCACACAGTGCGCGGCGCATGTGAACCGCGACCGCACCGAAACCGGAGCCGCGGCTGCCGCACCCCGGCAGACGGAGTCATCGGCATGTGCACGTGGCAGCACAGGTCTCCGCGGTTATCTGAATACTCCTTTGGAGGACATCCACAGTGTCCGTAACACAAAAATATTGCGCGACCCAGCGCATTCAATTCATTAATGCTTCTTTAATTCAGCCACTGGTTGAAGACCAAATTCCTCTCGATGATGCTGTTATTGCTGCACTCCGAATCACAATGCGTGTGCACCACTGCCGGTCTTTCCTCTTGTATTTGATATCGGCATTTATGGCCTATGTCTAGGCTGCTACAACATTTTTATTGTCGCATGTTTTTGGCTCCCTACTAGGGGCTTCTCTGTGGTGCATACACAGTGACACACACGCGCAATGTCATGTGCACACTACACAGACAGCAAAGGTTCAAATTCATCACAGCTGATGGACAGTCACATACACGCGCTGGCTCTGACGTTCTGCACCGCAGTTCGTTGTCACACGACGGCGTCAGCACACTTCTTCGGGTCCGGCGAACGGAGGACAGCTCAGGTGACACGAGGCGTGCCCTCGGGGCGCGCCACCTGACCGACTGACCTGCGTGAAGGCAGATCAGAGTGGATCAGATGCCGCGAGCGCCGGCCCGTCAGCGCTGATCCCGTGACTCGGCAACACTGGCCAGTTGCTGTCTGTCAACTGTCTGTCTGTCAACTGTCTGTCGTGACACGGCAACACTCGCCAGTTGCTGTCTGTCACCTCCCGGGTGGGAGCCGGTCGATAACACGTCCGCCCAGGCCCAGAGTTCAGCCGACGACCTCCCACACTCGAAACAGACACATAACCAGACTGGACTGCGCCACCAACGTGATGCGGATGGGTCGTCCCCTGGAACTCTACACACGCGAAGTCTGATAACGCTTCGGTGAGGATTCACTCTAAACGAAGACCAGTCAGTGTAAATAATCCCGTGCAACACAACTGTGGATCTTTCATTGAGCACATAAATACTAGGCCTCCTGGATCCATAACATAAAGTATAGTCTACGTTGTGTCAGGTTAAGGCCACCCATGTCGTCCGTCTGTCAACTCTAAATATTACACAGACAAGCGCATCTCGTCATCCGGCCTCAAGCCGTAGGCGAGTATCTACTCACCCTTCTCGGGCCATTGTTTCTGGTCGATTCTCCAGCGCCCATCTGGTGCCTTTGGCGTTTTCTCTAATACTGATCTTTGCCACCTGCCCCCGTTGCTGATGTATCCACGACAAGGGAGCGATTCAATCGACGTAAATGGGTTTTGACGTCGTGGTATTGTTCATTCGTCGTCTCGGCGCTTCTTTGAACTTTTGAACGGATTCCAGCTCGTTTTTGTAGTCACCGCAACTAACAGTTGATAAGTATCTGTACACTGCCTTGATGGACCTGAAGAGTTCAGTGGCAACACCTGCGAATGGTTCACTCTCTGATTAACTCGCCATTAACAGCGGCTCTCCACGGCTTAATAGTTGATAGTGTTGTGTGTAAACGGTCAAGCAGGAATGTACTACCACTTGTATCAATGTTTAAACAATAAATAAATACCCACGTGCCACGAGGGTACAACGCATCGACAGTTATTTAATACTCTCCTGGCATTAGGGACATCAGTAACCAAAGATTATATCGTCTCCTTGCTATTGGGACATCAACAACCGACCATTTGATCATCTCCTTGCTATTGGGACATCAGCAACCAACGATTTGATCATCTCCTTACTATTGGGACATCAACAACCAACGATTTGATCATCTCCGTTCTATTGGGACATCAACAACCAACGATTTGATCATCTCCTTGCTATTGGGACATCAACAACCAACGATTTGATCATCTCCTTGCTATTGGGACATCAACAACCAACGATTTGAGCATCTCCTTGCTATTGGGACATCAACAACCAACGATTTGAGCATCTCCTTGCTCTTGGGATATAAACAGCAAGAGCTGTTCCCGACGGCCGTGACCGCCTCATAATTGTTGTTTACTTGGAAACTCGGTGCAAAGTTCGGGGCCGCCGCTTGCGTTCGCATTCTGCTGGCCAAGCTTTTCTAACTCACTTTCTGGCGCTAACTTCTCGCCCATTTCGCTGTCTATGGCGCGAAATGTGTGCGACATTGGTGCGAAATTGGTGCGAAATTGGTGCGAAATTGGTGCGCAATTGGTGCGAAATTGGTGCGAAATTGGTGCTAAATTGGTGCTAAATTGGTGCGAAATTGGTGCGACATTGGTGCGCCATTGGCACCAATGGCAAATCTCGCGTACGGTTCGCGTATATGGCTCTACATTATCTAGTAAGGCTGGTGTATATCTCTACGCTACACTATCTAGTGTACGGCTCGCGCTCGCATCCCTAGTACATCTCGCGGTAGCTACTCTCTACCCTTTGCCGCGCCGTCATTATTCGATGGTCAGATGCGACAGCTTGGCATAATCTGTCCAGGCTCTGCACGACTCATTCTGTGTTCTGTGGCTGTTTGTCGCGCGCGCTTGGCTGTTCCCATTCGCCGGTACCGCGCCCGCTATCCAGTCTGATCAGGCAATCTCGTCCTATCTGCTTATCTGGCACTATCCGTACATCTGGCGGGTATTTCTGGCGGGGTGGCCGCGCCCGGTGCCGGCGTCGTGCCGCCGACCACGCGCCGGCGGCGGTGCCCCGCCGACACGTGACGTCGGCACCGTGTAAACAGGCCGACGTGACGCCGGCCGCCGGCCGGAGGCGGCAGGTGCCCCGCGCGGCACCTGCCGCCCGTCCACCCCTCCCCCACCTCCCCGTGCCGGGTCCTGCGGTCTGCCCGCCCCGGGGCCCGTCGACCCCCCTCGCACCTCTTCGTGCCGCGTGTCCTGCGGTCCGCCCGCTCCGCGGCCAGTCGAACATCTTTCCCTCCCCGTCTTCCTTAGCCGCCGACAGTCGTCGAGTTTTGGCGGGTCTCCGGGCGCCGCTCGCCGGCATCCGTCGCGGGGCATCCGTCGCCGGATTCGCGGGGCGCGCGGCCCCCCGCGAATCCGGCGGGAAGCGGGCCGATTCCGGCGCGCCGCGCTCAAAGCTTTCTGCTCCGGCTGCACAAGTGCGCTACCCACGCCCGGCGGCTTTCGAGCGGCCGCCGTCGGCCTCCCCAGGGCGAAAATTGGTCACCACCAACGGCTCAGGCCGGACGGGAGCGAGCCCACCGAGCGGTCCCGCACTCCTCGGGCGGCTGACGAGTTAATCACGGCCCCCCGTCTACAGCGGCTGTGCCGGCCCGCATTGGGCGCAAACACCGCACGTTCAAAAGATCTCTGCCCAGATAATCCCGGGTTATTCTGTTTTGAATCCTCGGATGCGCTCAAATCGCTCTTTTTACCAACTGCGTCAGCATTAATGAAGGAGCATGGTTGTGTGTGGACTATACTTAGCACCAGTCCGCCGCGACAGCCAAGGCCGGGGCCTTCCGACATTGTCCGTTGCCAGGTGCTGAGCGGCCTTTGTGCCGGTTTATTGCCCGACTACCGGCGGGCTGCTGGATCATGATGTCCCCGTACATCAGCACTGTGTACGCCCGGCCTCGCGCCGCCACTTGCCACGTCGGGCTGTGGGTGCAGACGTCATGCCGAACAGCTGGTGTAGCTGAACGTCAGTCAGACGTGTCCGCATCACTACAGGCCTGGACGTGCTAGCAGACAACTGCCATTGTGCGGTACACGCAAGGGCAGAGACGTCAGTATCTGAAGACCATTCGGACCCAATGCATAGAGGTGAATGGGCCGTCCTATAATTAAATTACGTGTCGACCATGGGTAGCGTAACCCAATCTAAGTCACGTAGTACATTAAGAAATATATGCGCATGCGGACTAATAATTGGCATCAAGAAATACAATATATAAATAACTGTATAAATAAATAAGAAGAGAAATATCATGTAATGTATAAATATTACGAAAAGACATAGCAATATATACATTCAATGTTACAGAAATGAAGAAACACTGAATAAACAACTAGGATGAGATGTGAAACTGTGTGCTCGTGTCTGGACAAACGTTCGTCTCACGTGTCCGATTCTGTAGTGCCGTGCCTACAAGTGGTGACCCCGACACGCGAACAATGCTGGACGACCAGCACGTCGCCGTTGCGCATCAGAACATGTTCGTCCACGTCGAGGTGCCGGCGTATGACGGAACGTGTTCGTCCGCGTCGAGGTGCCGGCGTATGACGGAACGTGTTCGTCCGCGTCGAGGTGCCGGCGTATGACGGAACGTGTTCGTCCGTGTCGAGGTGCCGGCGTATGACGGAACGTGTTCGTCCACGTCGAGGTGCCGGCGTATGACGGAACGTGTTCGTCCACGTCGAGGTGCCGGCGTATGACGGAACGTGTTCGTCCGTGTCGAGGTGCCGGCGTATGACGGAACGTGTTCGTCCACGTCGAGGTGTCGGCGTATGACGGAACGTGTTCGTCCACGTCGAGGTGTCGGCGTATGACGGAACGTGTTCGTCCACGTCGAGGTGTCGGCGTATGACGGAACGTGTTCGTCCACGTCGAGGTGTCGGCGTATGACGGAACGTGTTCGTCCACGTCGAGGTGTCGGCGTATGACGGAACGTGTTCGTCCACGTCGAGGTGTCGGCGTATGACGGAACGTGTTCGTCCGCGTCGAGGTGCCGGCGTATGACGGAACGTGTTCGTCCACGTCGAGGTGCCGGCGTATGACGGAACGTGTTCGTCCACGTCGAGGTGCCGGCGTATGACGGAACGTGTTCGTCCGTGTCGAGGTGCCGGCGTATGACGGAACATGTTCGTCCGTGTCGAGGTGCCGGCGTATGACGGAACGTGTTCGTCCACGTCGAGGTGTCGGCGTATGACGGAACGTGTTCGTCCACGTCGAGGTGTCGGCGTATGACGCGGCCGATGTTGCCACGTGGATTGCCGAATGTGGCAGCCTGATGCTGGACGTGGGCATTACGGTTCAAGTCAGGATGCTCCGCAAGGCGTTGGCCCAGCTCCCGCCGCAGCAATTCCGCTTGGTCAAGCACTTGGCCGTGGCGTCGCTGTCGGCAGCCGACTGCTACAAGAGTTGCTCGCGGAGGCGACTGCAGCTTACTCGGGTCGCTAACTACAGGAAGTCCGGCTTCCACTGGCCACGTGGACCGCCGGTGCCGCATCATCCGCCACCACGGCCCGGCCACGCGCATGGGAGAACTGATCTGAAGGCTCCTTCATCAAAATTTCCCGGCGTCGCCACGAAATTCTTCCAGGGGGGCAAGGTCGAAAGGGGGCCTCCTGTTACCCGAAAGGGGGCCTCCATTGTGTTAGGGTCTCATATTGTTTTTAGGCTCTTATACTATGGTTCGAGGATGGGGAACATGATTTCATATTGGTTTTTTGTTTGTTCTTGGCATGGTGCATCATTTACTCAAAACGCAATAGCACTAATCATTTCGGCTGAAAACTGGGCCATACCAGGGTATAAATAAGTAATATTTGGATAAATGCATAAGTGCCAAAACAAACCATCGTCTCAATGCTTTCTCGAATCTTCCCGCTGGCCTCTAGATTGCAGCGAGCTGGCGGGGCTGGTGCTAAGCATATCTTACAGATATCTGCCATTGATCAACCCACTTTTAAGTCCTCCAAGTCTAACTGAATATAGCTAGATTCATCACTACTGTTATTTATTCCCATCAGCTTGATGTCATAAGCAAAGCTTGAACGACCATTTCTCAGTCCAAGGACGACAATTTCGTAAAGGTGACAACGAGAAGTGGATTGCATTAGTTTTTTTAGCGTCATCTTAGGAATTTGTTTATTTTTATAACATTTGGTGCTGGCTGCAAGGCAGCTGTCACACGAGCTAAAATATATCCTCAGCGAATAAATTCACGGCAAGAACAAGCATTGAACACCAATGCATAAATGACAATGCAACAATGCAACAATGTCAGTACATACATAATCCAAGCCTTCACATTCCACGCCGTCACGCCCATCGTTTTCGCTGTGCTGTGCCGTTTTGTAAATGACGTTGAGAAGGTATGGAAGCTGGGAAGCTCTAATCATGCAGGCTGTTAGTTAGTTAGTTAGTTATTGTGGTTTAGGGGCGCATCGCATGCAGGCTGTAATAACAGAAAAGAAGTTTGTTGGAAGAAAATGCATTTAAAAACATCATTCATCCCATTTCATATGGGGCATGGATGTTGTATTGCATGCTTATGAGGGGTAATTTGTCCCCTCAATGTTGGCTTTTCCCCATGGGCGTATGTTTCGGAAAATTATTGAGGGACCAGTGGAGTACCTATATTTGCGTCAAGCAGGAGGGGGCAAACGGATTTGCAGGGGGGGGGGCACCTACGCCCATTAAAAAGTCCTTGGATTTCGACCGCTATTTTGTCAAAGGGTACATTTCGAAATAATATAATTAATCATCAACTAAATTGTCCTGTGGAGGGGCCTAATCTACCACTATGGTTTCTGATTGGTCGGATTTCAACCCTAACTCCACCACTCAGTTCTAAGGTTTTCTTTTGGTATCCCTTGATAAGTTACCTCACACTGCTGAAATTACACCTATACCACAAACCCGGATCGGTATCCCAAAAAACAAGCTGGAGCCCTCCAAAAAAAGGAGATTCCAGCAAATAAATGTCAGGGTCAGGAAAATGGCTCTGTTGCACCGAACATTTTTTTCAAGATGCCTTCAAAAATTGCGTATGACTTCGAAAAGCATACCGGATCTCGAAAAATCGAGGTGGGATACATGGCGTCAGAGGTTCGAAAAATCAGGCCGGGATTCGGACTTTTAATAAAAAAACAGAAAAGATCCACAAAAATCGCGTTGAGCCCAGAAAGCTGGCGTTGGGTCTCCGGAACCACGTGCCTGGGCGCGATAAGTCGCGCTGGGACCCAGAAAAAATCGCACCGAAGCCCCAAAATCATACTGGGGCCCCACAAATGTGTGTCAGAAGCCCCAAATATACACAGCGGGACCCTAAGAGTACAACGTTGCCAGAAAGTACAACTAACCCTCCAAAGCGCACAAAAGTCTCCCAAAAAGCGATAGGGCCTTAAAACATCCGTTGCAGCCCTAAATAAACATACCGGGAGCTCTAAGAAAAATACACTGCAAGCTCGCAAGGCGCACAGGGGCCATGAGGACGCACAAGGGCCTGGAAAAGAGGCTGGGGCCACGAAAGGCAACATGGTTCCAAAACGTACAAAACGACCGGGAGCTAAATAAACACATCGGGATCTTCGAAAACGCCCCGACACGTAGAAAATACTCGGTGCACAAAAAAACGCAACAAAGCCCTAAAACGAGCAGGGTTTAGAAGATGTATTAGGCCCATAACTTCAAAGTAAAATGTATTACCCACCACTTTAAAATACAAAATTTTACAATTTCAGGCATTGCAGTTCATAGCACCCGGTCGCCACGACGGCAACGTCAGTGCACGTGCACACCCATTTTTCGTATTCGGTGCATTCGCCACACATCGTGCGATGCTATGGTTTCTGCTTGGCCTTCTGCGTTTTGCTAATTGCTGCCACATGATAGACTTGCACCATATTTGGCGTGATGGAATGATTCGCATGGGCGTTCGCTTCGAAAAATCGATTGATTAAATTCGATCATTAGTTTCCTACTTCCCACATTTTCTGGTAGCTATGAAATGCGGTTTCCGCTGAGCTTTGATGCACTTCATATCTTTGCTGCTATCCTCCCAGATTGGATACCGAACCGAGGCCAAGCCTCGGCGTTTTTTTTACCCGTTGCATCTTTCTTGGTCTATGATTGTGTATTATGGCTCCAATCCATTTTTGTTAGGGGCCTAAAGCATTTTCGAACCCCCTGCTCGTTTTAGGGTTTGTTGAATTTTTGTACACCGAGGATTTTGACGTGTCAGGGCGTTTTCGAAGATCCCGATGTGTTTATTTAGCGCCGATCTTTTTGTTTGTTTTGGAACCATGTTGCCTTTTGCGGCCCCAGCCACCTTTTCAGGCTATTGTGCGTTAGCATGACCCCTGTGTGCCTTGAGAGCTTCCGGTGTATTTTTTAGACCTCCCGTTATGTATATTTATGGCTGCAACGCTTGTGTTAAGGCCCTGTCGCTTTTTGTGAGACTGTGCGCTTTGGAGGGTCAGTTGTATTTTCGGCCCCCGTTGTGCTCTTAGGGTCCCGATGTGTTTATTTTGGGCTTCTGACGCACACTTGTGGGGCCCAAGTACAATTTTGGGGCTTCGGTACGATGTTTCTAGGTCCCAGAGTGGCTTATCGCACCCAGGCGCGTGGTTCCGGAGACCCAACCCCAGCTTTCTGGGCTCAATACGATTTTGTGAAACTTTTCTGATTTTTTTAAAGTCCGAATCCCGGCCTGATTTCTCGAGCCCTTGGCGCCATGTTTTTGTATCCCACCTCGATTGTTCGAGATCCGGTTTGTTTTTCGGTGCCGTACGCAATTTGTGAAGGCATCTGATAATATGTTCGGTGCTCCAGAGCCATTTTTTTACCTGGGCATTTAGTTGTTGGAATCCATCCTTATTTTGGAGGGCTCCAGCTTGATTTGTGTTTGTGTTTGTGGTCACACTGTGCTTACGTGTGGCCCTAGACGGCAATTTTGTAGAGCCTCGACGGGACTACCGATGGGAATTGTGGGTCCCAAGCGCGATATTTGGGGGCCCGGTTCGAGTTTGTGCGATGCGTTGTATTTAGCTGTGGCCCCAACGCGATTTTGGCGGTTCCTGTCGCAATTTTTCGGGCCTCGGAGCGAGTTTTCCGGGGCTCGCCGTATTTATTTGGAGACCCATACGCGAATTCTGGTGGACCGACGCGAATTTTGGTGGCCCCAGCGCGATTTTTGAGGCCCCCGACACGATTCTTGGGAGCTTATCCCTCTCAGGATGGAGGGGGCATTTGCCCCTTTGATATAGCACTGCGGCCACTGAAGGAGTTTTTTTCCGTCCCAGAGTGACATTCCGGTTAAAATTGATTTTGGGGACAGCTGCAACTTTTGGGGCCCCGGCGCGACCTTCTGGGCCTCCAGTGTGATTTTCAAGGGCTGCGACGCGACTTTTTGGGTCCAATGTGATCTTTTGGGCCCCGACGTCATTTTCTTGGATCCCTAGCGCGAGCTATAGCGGCCTCGACACTTTTTGGGGTCCAATGCGTTTTGGAGGCTTTTGGCGTCATTGTTGGGCCCACAGAGTGATTATTCATGTCCGGATTGTTCTTCGTTGCTCCGGCGTCATTTGTTTTGGTCCCAATGAGACTTTTGGGGCACGGTACGACCTGTTGTGCCCCTGGCATGATTTTCGTGGTCCGGGCGTGAATTTTCGGTACCCCAGGCTCAGCATAATTTGCGGGGGCCCCGGCGGGATCTTTTGGGGCCCATATCGTGATTTTAAAATACCCAGACTCGACTCTTACTATTTCTTAGGTGGTTCTTCTTGAAAATTATAGGCCTCCTGTCGCGTCGTCTCATTTCCTAGAGCCTTTTTACCGGTTTTCGATGTCTCCTTGTGTGTCCTACCCTCCTCCATATTCAATGGTCCTCCTCTCCCGTCTTGGAGGGCCTCTTGCATTCTGGGGCCCCTTTAACATGGCATGGGGCTTCCTCTCATCTTCGAGGGGCATTTTCTGCCAAATTAGGGGCCTCTTGCCACGCCTCGTGTGCCTCCTCCTTTATCCTGGCAAAGCCTTACCCGTCTTGAGGGATCTTCAATTTTGGAAACCTCACCTCCTTCCATACCTGCTATCACTCCCATCTTAAGGGCCTCCTCTCATTTCCTGGGAACTCTTTCCGGGCTTCGGGACCTCATTTGGTCCTAGAGACCTACTCCTTCCCGAGTCCGGCAGGTGCCTCATTTCTCTTCTAGAGGCCTTCTTTTTCAAATTAGGGGCCTCCTCTCACGTCTTGGGGGCCTCCTGCTCTGCGTTCTCCTGCTCTGCGCTCTGGATTCGATCTTTACCCATCTTAGGGGTGGTCTCTTATCTCCTGGTGGACTCCTCTTCTCTCCCAGGCGCCGCCTCTGCTAAATTACTGGCAACCTTTCCTATCTTAGTGGCCTTGTTATTTCCCGGGGACCTTCTTAGCCGTCTTCGAGCCTTCTTTTCCGCTTGGGAGCCATCTCTCTTATCCAATGGCCTTTCTCTCCTATTTTAGGGGCCTCCTCGTTCATCATCGGGTCTCGTTTCCAATCTTGTGTCGTTCTCTTCCGAATTAGGTGCCTCCTGCCACGTCTCTGGATCATCCTTTTCTATCTCGGTGGAACCTCACCCGTTTGGGGCCTGCTTTTGCGTCTCCGAAACCTCATCTATATCTTCCTTCCTTTTCCGTCTTAGGGCCTCCTCTCATATTCTGGGGCCTCCTTTCCGGTGTTGGAGCCTCTTTTGCAATCCTGGTTGCCTCCGTGCCATTTTTGACACTCTCTTGATTTCTGGGGACTCCTACCCTCTCCTAGGTGACTCATTTTTCAAATTAGGGGCCTCCTCTCACGTCATGGGGGCCTCCTCATCTGTGTCTGGAGCCTCATTATCCTCTTAGCAGTGTGCTTTTGCGTCCTAGTCCTAGATCTTCTCTTCCAGGTTCCTCCTCTTCCAAAATATGGGCCTCATCTGGCTGGTCTCGGTGGCCTTCTCTCATTCCTGCGGAAACCTTCCTACCCGTCTTGGGGCCCCTATTGCGTCCGGAGAAGTCTCCCCTATCAGGTCTTAATTTTATATTGCAGGGGCATCTTCCGTCTTGGGGGCCTCGTTTTCCAACTTAAGAATATCCTGCCACCCATCGGAAGCCTTTTCGTCTAACCTGGGTGGCTTCTTGCCCGTCTCGGTGGCATCCTTTCCGTCCTGAGGGCCTCCTTTTCGTGCTGGGGTCTCCTTTTCGTCCTGGGGCCTCCTTTTCGTCCTGGGGGCTACCTTCCTATATCTGTTCTCTGTTCTACGTCTAGTCCTACGTCCTTTTCGTCCTTGGGTGCATCCTTTTCGTTCTAGTGGCCTCCTTTTCGTCCTGGGGCCTCCTTTTAGTCCTGGGGGCCTCCTCCCAATCTCTGTTCTACGTCTTGGGGCATCCTTGCGTTATGGGGCATCCTTTTCGTCCTCGTGGGGGCCTCCTTTTCGTCCTGGGGGCCTCCTTTTCGTCCTGGTGGCCACCTCACAATCTCTGTTCTACGTCTTAGGGGCCGCCTTTTCGTCCTGGGGCCTCCTTTTCGTCCTGGGGGCCTCCTTTTCGTCCTGGGGGCCTCCTTGTCGTCCTGGGGGCCTCCTTTTCGTCCTGGGGACCTCATCCCAATCTCTGTTCTACGTCTTTGGGGCATCCTTTTCGTCCTTTGGTGCATCCTTTTCGTCCTGGGGTTGGTTGGTTAATTGTTGGAGTGTAGGGGCGCATGGACTGCGTCTTTCGTCCTGGTGGCCTCCTTTTCGTTCTGGGAGCCTCCTTTTCGTCCTGGGGGCCTCCTTTTCGTCCTGGGGGCCTCCTTTTTCGTCCTGGGGGCCTCCTTTCGTCCTGGGGGCCTCCTCCCAATCTCTGTTCTACGTCTTGGTGCCTTCCTTTTCGTCCTGGTGCCTTCCTTTTCGTCCTGGGGCCTCCTTTTCGTCCTGGGGCCTCCTTTTCGTCCCGGGGGCCTCCTTTTCGTCCTGGGGGCCTCCTCCCAATCTCTGTTCTACGTCTTGGGGGCTTCCTTTGCGTTATGGGCATCCTTTTCGTCCTGGGGGCCACCTCACAATCTCTGTTCTACGTTTTAGGGGCATCCTTTTCGTCCTGGTGGCCTCCTTTTCGTCCTGGGGGCCTCCTTTTCGTCCTGGGGACCTCATCCCAATCTCTGTTCTACGTCTTTGGGGCATCCTTTTCGTCCTTTGGTGCATCCTTTTCGTCCTGGGGTTGGTTGGTTGATTGTTGGAGTGTAGGGACGCATGGACTGCGTCTTTCGTCCTGGGGGCCTCGTTTTCGTCCTGGGAGCTTCCTTTTCGTCCTGGAGGCCTCCTTTTCGTCCTGGGGGCCTCCTTTTCGTCCTGGGGGCCTCCTCCCAATCTCTGTTCTACGTCTTGGTGCCTTCCTTTTCGTCCTGGGGCCTCCTTTTCGTCCCGGGGGCCTCCTTTTCGTCCTGGGGGCCTCCTCCCAATCTCTGTTCTACGTCTTGGGGCCTCCTTTTCGTCCTTGGGTGCATCCTTTTCGTCCTGGGGTCTCCTTTTCGTCCTGGGGGCCTCCTCCCAATCTCTGTTCTACGTCTTGGTGCCTCCTTTTCGTCCTGGGGCCTCCTTTTCGTCCTGGGGGGCCTCCTTTTCGTCCTGGGGGCCTCCTTCCAATCTCTGTTCTACGTCTTGGGGCCTCCTTTTCGTCCTTGGGTGCATCCTTTTCGTCATGGGGTCTCCTTTTCGTCCTGGGGGGCCTCCTTTTCGTCCTGGGAGCCTCCTCCCAATCTCTGTTCTACGTCTTGAGGCCTCCTTTTCGTCATGAGGGCCTCCTCCCAATCTCTGTTCTACGTCTTGGGGCCTCTTTTTTCGTCCTGGGGGCCTCTTTTTCGTCCCGGGGGCCTCCTTTTCGTCCTGGGGGCCTCCTCCCAATCTCTGTTCTACGTCTTGAGGCCTCCTTTTCGTCCTGGGGGCCTCCTCCCAATCTCTGTTCTACGTCTTGTGGCCTCTTTTTCGTCCTGGGGGCCTCCTTTTCGTCCCGGGGGCCTCCTTTTCGTCCTGGGGGCCTCCTCCCAATCT
Organism: Ashinkailepas kermadecensis; assembly: GCA_034440615.1. Lineage (NCBI taxonomy): Eukaryota > Metazoa > Arthropoda > Thecostraca > Neolepadidae > Ashinkailepas > Ashinkailepas kermadecensis. Next base: position 211,748 of record JAOTOM010004569.1, on the reverse strand, counting down.
CTGTTCTACGTCTTGAGGCCTCCTTTTCGTCATGGGGCCTCCTTTTCGTCCTGGGGGCCTCCTCCCAATCTCTGTTCTACGTCTCTTATAGAGACCTGATTATATTTCCTGGTGGCCTCGTCAGTTTTGAGGCCTCATTGACAGCATGATATTCTGTCCCGTCGGCCTCCTTGCTCACCTTTTTTGCTGTGCATTTGCGGATAGGGGCCTCCTCAAATTTCAGGGGGGCGGCGCCCCCCTGTTTCACGGCAGGGGGGCGACTGCCCCCCTGCCCCCCGGTGGCGACGCCCTTGGTGAAAAAGATACTAAGCATCCCAACCAATACCACATCCTAAATTCCAAAAAAAATTACTCACCAACATCCTACACGCGTACCAATACCTATTTATCTGCCTATCTAGCTCACTATTCACTCGATCCTCGAGCATCACGGTCAGCGAGTTTCAGAGCTGCCTATGATACTGCGATTGTGGCCGGGCGGTAAAGTGGTGACGTAACAGCTGCGAAGCTGCATCACTAGGCGGGAAGCACGCGTGTCAGCTGGAAGTATGGCATCAATCAGCGTACAACGACCAACAGATCACACACAGACGTGCTGAGTGCCCTGCCGTCGGCCAGCACGCAATGGTGAGGCCTCAGACTCGCACACGTTGAAAACTCTATAGTGGGGCTGTCATTTTTCCCCAAAAAGCAGTGTACGCTTTTTGCCGCAAAGACAGTCCAAATGCTGCAAAGACAGTCCAAACGCAGTCGCTGTTGTGCTACACATTTCGTGCCCTTTGCATCGTGTAGGGTTATGGCACCTCGCCTCCCAGGGCCCAGCCTGCTAATGTCGTCGGACACGTACGCTTAAACCACGTCCCTGTTCAGTTCCTGTTGGGGGGGGGGGGCGTGCATGGCCGAGGCAGCTTCTGCCAACACCTTCGAACAACGTCATGCAATAGTGACGGCCGAGGGACGTTAACTCGTCACACACGCGTCAACAGGCCCCAGTCACGCGAGAAGACCAGACCGTGACCAAATCCCACAAGGATATCATACCACACACCACATACCACACACAAGGTATATCATACGACAAGGTACACAGTGATATCATAAAAATGCAAGTTTTCACAGTTACATTATAATATGACCTTCTCCTTGAAATTGTAAAGACGTTTGTTTAAAATATACTACATTTTGTAAAGATTAAGTTGTCGTGCACGGCACCTCATCAGAATCACAACATGCAATATTCACCTTCTAATCAGTACAGCAATACGTGTTTAATCTCGCCTGTTACCAGACATCGCGCAAACGAAACTTGTGAATTTGTGTGATCCTATCGACATAAAGCGTGGCTTGGATACACGAAATTTGCAAGATAACCTTGCAAATGGCAGTGTCGTGTATCGAATTATTCAACCTGTGTCCCCATCTTTATCCAGTGCTTTCCAGGGGTACAGCTAGGATCTCCTAAGGGACCAAAAAAATGATTATGCATAGAACGGTCTGGGCGCGCTTGGCTCGCCAAAAAATAATGGTTTTCTGTGGTGAAAATCTAAGAAATCCTTCTTTGATTTAGTGTATTTTTGTTTGCTACGGTAGGCAGGATCTCCGCCCCCTGGCTGCGCCTCTGATGCCTGCTAAGAAATGTTTTGCTATATATTTGATAATGATCTTCAGCTGCACGCATGACATGACTTTGAACTGACCGAACGAATCTGACATGATTTCGGATCGAGTGACGTGCAAAGTGACGTGCTATTCAATAAGGTGCATATATACCTAGGTTCAAGTTGATATCTTGAGCGGTTTCGAAATCAACTTGGAAACCTGCGAGGGGTTAGACTAACCCCCCTCCGCGTTGCGCAGGCTGCGACGACCCTCCACCGACTCATCGAATTTAGATGGTTCATGTTTGACGTGAAGGAGCCACCCTACGACCCTATGTGATCCTGTAGGAAAGCAAAGCCTACTTTAAGCGACCACTTTCAGGCGCACACCGGTCCACTGCAAGTGCATGCGGCATCCTTGCAACTTAGTAGGGCCCCTGCCGACTTCGGAATTCGGACGAACCGTCGCGGTTTTACTACATGTCCTGGCCGATTTAGCTAATGGTGAAATGTAGGCCTCCGTCGTTGGTAGTTTTGTTCAGCCGATTGATTGTTCGTTAGTTCAGGATTCATAGTTCTTTCAAGTTCATAGAAGTTACTAGGAAATACCCCTTCTTGTCGCAACTATCGAGCAGGAGGGCATGTAGGAATTTTGCAAACGGACAGGCCTGAAGTCGTCCAAAAATAACATTTTGCAACGTTTTCGGATAAAAATGGAGAAATAGCCCATGCGATGGCACGTTTCGGTTGCAAGGAGCTGTCGAGTCCCAGCAAGCCCTTGTGCACTTTGCCACAAAAGTAGCTTGGAGATGATCGCTTCACGACCCGCTTTCTGTCCTCAAGACCCCTTTTTGAAAACGCCATCCGCACAGTTGAAAATGTGTGGCTCTGCAGCTGGCTAAATCCCGATTGAAAGGGAAATTGTATGACCAACATTTAACGTGTTGGCAATGCTTCGACGAGCCGACAGGACCGCCGGCTAAAGGTGGCTCTTCCTGGCCGCTCACCAGCACTTTTCCAGACGGATCACATATCGACCTAGAGAGGCGCATAGGAGAAGCGAACCCGCCCTGTCAGGGCAGGTTCGCTTCTCCTATACGCCCAGCGCTCTACCAGCTGAGCTAACCCGGCGGCGAGCCGCACTTCCGCAGTCCATGTATTGTATGGTTGGCTAGTGATCGTAAGTATGACAATTTTCGTTAACTATGCGGAACCAGAAGACGAACTTTTCGCGTATGACGAGCGGATAATATGAGTTTTACGTCCTTAAAAGCAGATACATCCGTGTGGATAGCAATGCGTTGCGCGTATTTACCAATTGCGATGCATATTATGAAATATGCCCTTTGTGAAACTCCATTGATTTTACACAGCTAACGATACAGCTAGCGATAGCTAACGACGCGGGAAGTATTCCAGTTACGAAAATATGAATGGGTCACATGAAGGAGTGCTTTCCATTCACAAATACAACAGGGCATCACCAGTGCAGGTTAGCAGGGTTTTTGGTGTATGAATATTCAACAACGACAACCTTCCATTGTTTTCGTCGAACCGCATTGTTTGCAAATAAGGCTTAGACGCACGCAATACCGGCCACATTCCTACGTAGAGTTGCTAATTGTGTGCACAACTTAATGGGATGATCAGATGTGTTACCTGTGCATGTTTCGCTGTTACAGAGCTCGCCATTTTTATTGGATGTAGTTGCCTTTTACAGGTAAGGTAATATTCGTCACGACACCAGCCCAATGATGGTATCAAAAGAGAGCATTTATATGGTCAATAATTAAGAGGATTTATTTGCATGCAGATGAGACACCTGAGGAACAAAATTAGGACCGCCAACCATCATTTTGTGCGCTTTAGATATTCATCCACTCCATATTTTGCATTTAGATAAGTTCCCGGAAGTCACCCCGGATATCAAATAGCAAGAAATTGTGAAAGGGTGAAAGGGGTCGCATAAAAGCCACACAAAATATTAAGATATCAAATGCAACAAAACAAATGAAAAAGAATCATATCAAAGCCACGAGCATTATCAGGGTAACATTATCGCCATGTTGTCTTGACCCCTCCCCCATGATAAATTTGAATCTGCTGTCTCTGCCCTGGCCACATATCATGTTAATGATCCACCTTCGTGGAAATAAACCGTGAGAATATCAACAGAAAACGGTCGTAGAATTCAGACCGTTCGGTCTGGATTCTCACGGTGCCACATTTCAGGTGTAACACCACTACGCAGCTTCACGGGCTATGAGTGCGGTGCCTCACCATTTATTCGGCGGAAGTCTAAAGCAAGCTGGGTGGACAACCATGATCGCGATGTACAGCTTGACTACGAGTGTCATCTGTCCAGACGAATCAGGGTCGCCACGCATGTTTGACTCAGCTCTCAGACAACCGGATCTTCCTCGGAATCTCCCCCTCCCCGTCCCCATCCCCCATGGCCGTCATCACCGACAGGTGATCTCTGCACGGACTGCACTGATTGCGCCATCAGCGGCCGGCCGAATTAGCCGGCTGGAGGAAGCGCCGCCGGCGCACGGGCCGCGCCACGGCACTCCCGCTCGGCGGAGACATGGCGCACGGGCCGCGCCACGGCACTCCCGCTCGGCGGAGACATGGCGCACGGGCCGCGCTACGGCACTCCCGCTCGGCGGAGACATGGCGCACGGGCCGCGCTACGGCACTCCCGCTCGGCGGAAACATGGCGCACGGGCCGCGCCACGGCGCTCCCGCTCGGCGGAGGCATGGCGCACGGGCCGCGCCACGGCACTCCCGCTCGGCGGAGGAATGGCGCACGTGCCGCGCCACGGCGCTCCCTCTCGGCGGAGACATGGCGCACGGGCCGCGCACGCCGGCGGCGAGGCGCGGGCCGGCCGTCTGCCTCGCGCCAGGAGCCGCAAACAGTCGCGGTCGCCACCTGCCAGCGGATGCCGGCCGCCGGCGACGGCGACCCGGCCGTTCCCAGAACACAGGAGCGCCACCTGACGCCGCCTGACGCCACCTGACGCCACGCCTGACGTCGCCTGATGTCGCCTGACGCCGCCTGATGTCGCCTGACGCCGCCTGATGTCGCCTGACGCCGCCTGACGCCGCCTGATTCCGCCTGATGCCGCCTGATGTCGCCTGATGTCGCCTGATGTCGCCTGATGCCGCCTGATGTCGCCTGATGTCGCCTAACGCCGCCTAACGCCACGCCTGACGTCGCCTAACGCCGCGCCAGCTACGGCGTCGTCGGCCACGTGCTGATCGTCGACCGGCCGGCGCCGGTGCTACGGGGAGGTGGAAGTGGGCTGGGGAGGGGGAAAGATGGTGTCGGCTGGTGGGCTTTACCGAGAGCTGGCAAGGCAGACCCAGACTTGTTGAGGCCGTCTGTTGTGTCTTGAGGATGAAAGCAGCGGAGACGACTGTCCGTCTGAGCGGGACTAGGGTGGCTGTTGGGATTTGGGGGCGTATCGACTGTGTCGGCCATGCAACACCCGAAAATTAGAAGTAGCATGGGGAGCTGTTTCAGGAGGACCGTGAGCAATGTCGATACTCTTACTCACCACGAGATAGCAGTGAATGGAGAAAAGGCTGGAATTATTGTGAGGTCAATTAAAGGAGCTAACAGAAGGATGTAGAAAGTGCCGAGAATGCTACCGAAGTGCAACAAAAAGCAGCACTTTATTTTCGATTACCTCGGCACTCACAAACAGATCTGCATACATGGAAGTTCATACCAAGAACAGATCTGTATGCAGTGGTGAAGCAGAACATTATGTTCTTAGGCATTTGGATTCAATTATCCTGTGAAAATTAATCAGAGATCTCCAAAGTTTTTTAATGCATGACATACATTCAAACCACCATTTTTATGATGGAGCTATGCCATTTATTCGGACAGATAGGTAAATTACATATAATTCTGAAAACAGTTCAACCTCCAGCACCTTGTGCGTGCGTATGTGAGTGCGTAGGTGTGTGCGTATCTGCGTGCGTAGATGCGTGCGTTGGTGCGTCGGTGCGTACTTGTGTGTGTGTGTGTGTGTGTATGTATGTGTGTGTGTGCGTGTGTGTGTATGTGTATGTGTGAAAGAGTGAGTGAGTGAGAGAGAGAGAGAGAGAGAGGGGGCGGAGAGAGAGAGAATGAAAGAGAGGGAGAGGAAAGAAGAAGACAGAAGGAGAGAGATTGTGCGTGTGTAAGTGTGCCTGTGTGTGCGTGTGAGGGAAAGTATTTGGATTACTACTGACTAGTTCGGTGTGTGTGAGAGGCCTCCATTGCAGATTATGGAGCGCCGACCAGGAGCTGTTGGAACGTGGGAGCTTATTGAAATGATGAGGGAATGCTGCTATATTGCTTTGTGTCATGGAAGCTTGTCTTTCCAGCTCCTCCTCAACTCAGTCCAATCGTCTCCAACCCACATTCCTACCGCCTCATACCATCGTGTCATAAACGGTGCGATCTTCGAGCCGTTTTTTCGGTTGATCAAAGAGCGGCTCCATGTTCCGACAAAGGGCAGCGCCTACACACACTTGGCAGACGACTCACAAAGGACTACTTCATGAACGCCGCCACCACATCCCACCACTGTCCGCACACGCACACAAACACGCACACAAACACGCCATCGATCAGTGCGGCGGCGGCAGCGCCTCAACAGCCGCAGAGCCTCGAGCTGAGGACGTGGTGCTCGGCCTTTGGGTCACATTCCGTCTACTGGTGTGGACTTTGGGTCACATTCCGTCCACTGGTGTGGCCTTTGGGTCACATTCTGCCAATTGGTGTGGCTTTTGGGTCACATTCCGCCCGCTGGTGTGCTGCGAGCTGACTCCGCGCCGAAGAGCCGAAGCAGCGGTCGCGACCTACTGTCCGAGTCGGCTCGTCCACTGGGCCGACCGCTCTCACAGACAGGTGGGTGACCTCGACGGGCGAGGGTCGCCGTCGGGGCACCTGTGAGACGCGCCTCCTTTGTCAGCGCCGCCGCGCACCGCTCGACGCCGGTCCCGAACCGGCACACGGCAAACACCGGCCGGCCGCGCTGCCATTCACAGGCCCCAGGAACGCTCCGATACTCAACCCTCAACCCTCAACCCTCTCCGCCCCCCCCCCGCGCGTTGGACCATACTGTGTAGCCGCTATTTTGGGGCGCTTTAAACGGGCCGGCCGGCGCGCGCACAAAGGCCGGGCGTCTCGGCACGGCCCCGGCCGGCCGGCGCGCTCTCTGTCCTTGCTCGCGTCGCGGCCGAGCCCGTGTCCGGGCGCGTCGGTGGCGTCCGGCTCTGCCCGGACCGCCCGGGTCGGCCGGGTCGGCCCAACAGGTGGACTCCGGCGCGCCGCGACGCTGTTTGGCCGCCGCAGCACGTCATTAGTGCGGCCGTAATTGAAGGCGTCCGGTGTGTGGCATCGGGTGAGCGGCGCGCGCCGCCCCCCAGTCGCAAACTGCGCGCGCTGGCTGACCCGCCGCCCCTCTGCCACCCCTCCGCTTGACCCGGCCACCTCCCTCGGTCGTCGCCGGGGCGGGGTGGCGGTGATTGTCCGGGCGGTTGACCCGGCCGGCTGCCGACTGACCCCCAGTCACCTTCGGTGCTGGAGGTGTGAGCTGTAGAGGTGCAGAGGTGGAGCTGGCAGGGCACACCACCAGTTCGCACGCGCACGACGAGAAAATACCGCCGCTGAAATTCATCATGGATGAATTGAGTTTGCAGTGGACAGGCAGATGCTATGCTGCAGTTCATAGGCACCGGGTGGGATCCGTGACCCAGGCACCTGTGGTCAGCGCGTGTGGTGCGGCAGACGGCAGAAACCGCTCGCTATATATCACACCAAGCTTGTTAGTTAACAACAGAAGCCGAAGTCGCGTATTCACATTGAGTAGCTTGGTGCACATTACTGCACGTTGTTACCAACATCTAAGACTTGAAAAGTGCTGTTGTGCTACATCGGTCAATCTTGCGGAGTAAACTAAATAACACTATGCATCCGAGATTTGTTCCCCGCCCAGCCCGCGCCTTCAGCACATAAACGTCACATACACTATAACGCAAAACTCTCTTAAATGTACACCTTCCTTAAACTTGCTTGCAAAACACTCTCGCTTTAAAGGCGGCGCAAATGACCTACGTGGTACAGCATGCCTCTAAGCTCACTCCCCACAAGGGTTATTGTACTACGAGCGAGGGCGACTACCGGACAAATGTGACAAATGACCATGCTTGTTACAAGCGCACGTAGTAGCGATTGACAACTTTTCCAGATCTGACTCGACCCGACTGTTGCATTTTGAATCAGTGAGAACGTTGTCTTTACCCCAGCGTTCCAAGTACGAGCGGCGTCATAATGCTGAAGCTTTACACTCTGGCGAAGATAGCGCACGGATCTCGAATTTTGATGCCATTTCTATCAAATATCCGGATCTTAGTAGACATAGGTGACACATAGCACCAAACGTGTTCCATGGATACGTAATTGACATCGTTAAAATTCCAAGCACCAACAATTCCTGGCGGGGACTTTATCTTGCTTGAAGTGGGAAGATGCAGCCTTCCATCTCTCTTGTGTTTCATCATCTCTCAGAGAGTATGATTATTTCCAGGCATGCTCCACATTTGCTAGCACTTCGTTAGCAGCGAAGCTAAGCTACCTGATGCAGCACTCGAGCCTTCCTGGCTCCTGATTTGATTCCGCCAAGACACCGATCGCACGATCACATGCGCCGTGAGACCTGATAGATAAGCAGAGATGCCATTGATTCCGGCTATGCTCCAGCGCTATTGTGGATGAGTTGTCTGGATGTCCTGCAAGACATTCTTAGCTGTCCGGATGTCTTGCGAGACAGCTTTAGCTATCCGGACGTCCCTCGAGAGAGTGTGCGAGCTCAGGTGGAGTGAATATGTCGCCAAACCTTGGTAGTGGCTGGGTTGTTTGAACGCACAGCGTCACACTGACATCGGTCGGGACTTGCGGGTGTATGTCACCATATTGCGGACCTTCACACTGACATCGGTCGGGATTTGCGGGTGTATGTCACCATACTGCGGACCTTCACACTGACATCGGTCGGGACTTGCGGGTGTATGTCACCATACTGCGGACCTTCACACTGACATCGGTCGGGACTTGCGGGTGTGTGTCACCATACTGCGCACCTTCGCGGAAATACCACAATGCACAGAGCAGTCCCAGAAATTCAGTTGGTGTGACGCCGGCCAGCACTGATCTTTCCCGTCCCGGAAATGGGCTCAAAAATCATATAGTTCGAATTCTTGCTCGGGTGGCCTTCTGTACCGAGGTCCTATTGCTAAGCAGAGCTTGTAACTTGAACCCTGGCCCCACCAGCCGATCCATGGATTCCAATGCAGCGGCAGAATTTTGACCGAGTGTTTAACGTGCCGTCAAAACACCGACTCGGCCGTTTGGGCAACTCGTCTCCGGCCTTACCGGGCCGGTTGCCAAACGACCCTCCCAGCCGGGAGCTAAACGCGAGCGCGCGAAGCGACTCGAACCCTCCCTTGACAGGGCAGGGGTTCCAATGCAGGCCAACGCCCTAGCCAACTGAGCCACCGGGACCGCCGGGACCGGCTCACTCGAGCGCGCGAAGCGACTCGAACCCTCCCTTGACAGGGCAGGGGTAACAATGCAGGCCAGCGCCCTCACCAACTGAGCTACCGGGACTGACCGGAGCCACCGGAGCCAACTGAGCCACCGGGACTGCCTGAACCCACTCACTCGCACGCGTAACCCCCGACCAGGAAGGTCAGCTGGCTACTGACCTGATATGGCCGGCGACGCGGCACCGGGGGGGGGGGGCGTGTTGATGCGCTGGCGGCGCGTCAAAAGGTCAGCTGACCAGCTGACGTGTAACCCCCGCTGACGTGTATAACACAGCTGACGTGTAACCCCTGACCAGGAAGGTCAGCTGGCTACTGACCCGATATGGCCGGCGACGCGGCACCGTGGGAGGGAGGGGGGGCGTGTCGATGCGCTGGCGGCGCGTCAAACGTTCTGTCAACAGTTCTGCTATGAACCGGAATTCCTTTATAGAGTGGAGCGGACAGCGTTCACGCAGAAACTCTAATTGGCGTAAGACATTGGTCCGTAAAGCAACTCCAGGAAACATTCAGACTAAATGCCGTAAAAGGCTACTTGTATGAGCATAACCAGCATAGTATCTAAGATTATCTGTGGGAAAGCAATGCAATAGCATGCATTTTTATGCCAAATTCGTGTATCTGGTCATGTGCCAATCGGCAGCTTAACGTACGAAATCGTTTAACCTGATATTTCTTTTTTGCTGCCAGGCAAAGTGAATTGGTTGATCCTTCTGACCCCGACTTAGACATGTCGATGAATCAATTGCATGACTATGTGTGGGGCTGTCAAGAGGTGACACGTTCTTACTACCGTTCACAGATTAGCTGGAGATCCCACATAGACCGCGCCCAGACGCGGGATGTTGGCAGCCATCGCCGGCTCCCCGACGACAATAAGTGGCGCACATACCAGCCAAACTCATCGCAATCGCTTCCATTACCACAGGATGGTGTTGACCTGGTAGTAACAGCCGGCAAACCGAAAGAGACTTAACTGTCTTAGCTGCTGTCTTAGCTGCCTAGGGCTGAATTTTACAGGCTGAAAGACAAACAGTAAGGGTTGGTGGTCTCTCTCTCTCTCTCTCTCTCTCTCTCTCTCTCTCTCTCTCTCTCTCTCTCTCTCTCTCTCTCTCTCTCTCCTCTCTCTCTCTCTCTCTCTCTCTCTCTCTCTCTCTCTCTCTCTCTCTCTCTCTCTCTCTCTCTCTCTCTCTCTCTCTCTCTCTCTCTCTCTCTCTCTCTTTCTCTCTCTCTCTCATGGTTGACATCCGCTTGTGGTAGAAGCGGCAGAAGAAAGCAAAACTGCTATGCAATTTCCCTTCATTAATTGATGCATGACACTTTGCGTGGAGCATTCTCCTTCATTCGATTGTTTAAAGCATTTGATTGCCCCAAGAGTAAACTTCACGAGCTGAATACATAAGTGCAATTCGCCCATACACATCATTTGTATTATTTTACGACGCAGTGCATAATCATATCGACCACTTATCATTTCTTTCCACTTGATCATGTCGTTTTCCATAATATAGTCGTACATCAGCTGCTTCAAACAGGAACGTTCGTGTTCGCCAGAATAATACATGCGCTTTAATGAAACCACGGATGCTATTACCAAGTTATCGGGGTCAAATGAGCAGTGATGTAGCAGTCGGGCGCAGACTGTCATATATTAACCAGGTCTGCGGCAACAGAGGATTACCTGTCAGGAAATTATCAAATTAGCATGGCTCGTTCGAGCTTGTCAGCACGAGACGAGTAATTGACGGAGCACCGGTATGCCCCGAGGCAGTCGAATCGGTGCACGTAGAACCCCTGGACGTCGTAGAGCTACGATGGTTGGAGCTGTAGACTCAGATGTTCTCGTAGCTGAAAGGCTGGTGGCTTGCTGTAGGCAAAGCGGAATGTTGTCCTAGGGTATCAACTGAGAGGAATGCATCATGAGTTACCTCATGCCGACATCATTAGATATTTCCGAAAACGCTACTTGCATTCAACATCTCACCCCTAGATGTCTGGTTGTAGGTTGAATCTGAAAGTGATATGCTGAATGCAATGGAACAATTTGAAGATAAATTGAGGGTGAGTACTCATCCTTAATTTATGGACGTATCAGCCCAACGTTAAGCAAATACATCACGTTGTCAACAAATACAGCACGTGGTAAGCAAGGGCGGACGACATAGACGGTTCCGCTGTGCCGGCGTCTCCCGCCGCTGGCATCTCCCACTGCTGACGTCTCCCACCGCTGACGTCTCCCACCGCTGACGTCTCCCACTGCTGACGTCTCCCACCGCTGACGTCTCCCACCGCTGACGTCTCCCGCCGCCGACGTCTCCCACCGCTGACGTCTCCCACCGCTGGCATCTCCCGCCGCTGACGTCTCCCACCGCTGGCGTCTCCCACCGCTGACGTCTCCCACCGCTGGCATCTCCCACCGCTGACGTCTCCCACCGCTGGCATCTCCCACCGCTGACGTCTCCCGCCGCTGACGTCTCCCGCCGCTGACGTCTCCCACCGCTGACGTCTCCCACCGCTGACGTCTCCCACCGCTGACGTCTCCCACCGCTGACGTCTCCCACCGCTGACGTCTCCCACCGCTGACGTCTCCCACCGCTGACGTCTCCCACCGCTGACGTCTCCCACCGCTGACGTCTCCCACCGCTGACGTCTCCCGCCGCTGACGTCTCCCGCCGCTGACGTCTCCCGCCGCTGACGTCTCCCGCCGCTGGTGTCTCCCACCGCTGACGTCTCCCGCCGCTGGCATCTCCCGCCGCTGACGTCTCCCACCCCTGACGTCTCCCGCCGCCGACGTCTCCCACCGCTGACGTCTCCCGCCGCTGACGTCTCCCGCCGCTGACGTCTCCCGCCGCTGACGTCTGCTGCCTTTGGTGTCTCCCGCCGTTGGTGTCTCCCGTCGCTGGTGTCTCCCGCCGCTCGTGTCTCCCGTTGCTGGTGTATCTTCATCACGGCCGGCCGGCCGGTCTCGCGGTGGTCTTGCGTGCGGGGCGGAGCGGGGACGTGAGGGGGAGGAGACCGTGAGAAGTGGCACCTGGCTGGAGGCTGCGTCGCCCCCGAGATGAGCCATCGCCGGCACCGCCAGTTGGCGGCGTTCGCACCATTTACCTGGCACCCGCACGCAAAAACCGATCACCTTTCCGAGTCCGTAATTGACGCCATCAATAACGTGGCCAGGTGGGAGCGGCGCGCAGTTGACGGTAGCCACCGCTGCATGGTGGCCGCTGCCCCTCTGCCTTCTGACTGCCCGCAGGCGGCCGGATACTCATAGTGCCCGCTGCCCCTCTGCCTTCTGACTGCCCGCAGGCGGGCCTGGCCACCCCCGCAGGCGGCCGGATACTCATAGTGCCCGCTGCCCCTCTGCCTTCTGACTGCCCGCAGGCGGTCCTGGCCACCCCCGCAGGCGGCCGGATACTCATAGTGCCCGCTGCCCCTCTGCCCTCTGACTGCCCGCAGATGGTCCTGACCACCCCCGCAGGCGGCCGGATCCTCGGTGCCCGCTGCCCCTCTGCCCTCTGTCTGCCCGCAAATCGTCCTTCTGCCAGCCCCCGCAGACTGCAGGCTACTGACCATTCTCTGATTGCCCTGTGATTGTTGGCTGCCGCTTTGACGGCTCCGTTATGAAACGCTCCTATGATTTCCTCTTGGATTGACCTGACCATCTTCTGATAGTGCATGCTGTCCTCTTGAGTGACCCCTCTGTAGCCTGTTTCATGAACGTTTTTACTACTTACTACTCTGACGTAAGTTTTAATTTACTACTTACTACTAGGTTGTTATTTGCCGTCTTACTGCTCCTCTGACTTTTGATCTATTCCTCTAATTCGGATCTATTCCTCTAACTCGGATCTATTCCTCTAATTCTGATCTATTCCTCCAATTCGGATATATTCCTCTAATTCGTATCCATTCCTCTTATTCGGATCTATTCCTCTCCGTGCTGCCGATTGACCCCCTTTTTTACCGCTACCTTTTACCTGGACGTCAACTGCCCAAAGCACTTCCAACTCAATCTGATGAAAGCATGTTCGCGTTCCATGCTGATTGCCGGCTGACACACCCTCCTCACTTACCGCCGCCACCTCCCCGACCGCCGCTCTGAACGCCCTGCCAACACGGGCCGCTCTGTACCCACGACGCGCCCCGACTATCGTGACCAGATGCTGTCCGGCGGCACCGGCTGTCCGTCAGCTTCCGTCAGCTTCCGTCAGCTTCCGCGGGCACACCGGCCGCCCACCAGCCGTCTCGATCCAGCGTTTACGGCCGATCTGCCGGCGGGTTCCCACAGTGATTGATGGCAGTGCGAGCGACGCGCACGCTCCGTGCCGCTCGATGTCCGCTGGGGCGGCGACGGCGGCGGGGGCGGGGGCGGGGGCGGGGGCGGGGGCGGGGGCGGCGGCGGGGGCGCGTGCCGTGGTTGATGGACGTCTGGCCGCCGCCGCCGCTGAGGGGAGCCACCGGCTCCGATTCCGGCTCCGGCTCCGGCTCCGGCTCTGGCTCTGGCTTTGGCTCTGGCTCCGGTTCTGGCTCTGGCTCTGGCTCTGGCTCCGACTCCGGCACCGGCTCCGGCTCCGGCTCCGGCTCCGGCTCCGGCTCTGGCTCTGGCGTCCAGCTCGCTGTTGCCTGCTTGTGTGGCAGTCCTGGTGTCGGGGTGGGGCGGCGCCTGGTGCCGGCTGGTGCCGGTTGGTGCGGTACCTGGTGCCGGCGGTGTGGTGTCTGAGGTCACATTGGAAATGATCGGTCTGCTCCACTGTTGACGCCACCAGAAACGCACCAGCGCAGTGGCTCTGGTCGAAGGCTTTCGTGTCGTGTAGTGCACAATAGAGCAATAGGTCATGGTATTATTTCAACCTTCAATAATATCCGACGGGTTGCAAATTTACTCAGGAGAATTGCCACTTAGCAAGAACACCAGATATGTGGAATGGTCAAGATTTGTGACTGTCCTTAACACTTGCAATGCAATTTGATGTAAATGGAATCTTATCAGTTGTGTCGGTGCTTTTTTGTAATTGGATGTAGAAGGAATCTGCGGTTTTTGAACAATTTGGTATTAAAGCAAAATAGTACACTTCTTGGTTATAAACTTTTTTTATCTCTCTCGATTTGTATTGTAAACATTACACTCAATACAATTGTTCTTGATTTCCTTAGCACCCCTATGTGTTCATGCACATTCATTCCGACAAACTCAAGAACTAAATAACTTTGCACGAAGTCGGAATATCACTTGCAACTGAAATAATGTTCCACATGCCTTTTAAACAAATTGTCGTACCGACCTTGGCTTTCTGAGTTGCATACTGGAGAACGATTCAGTTAGCGGTGGACTTTGGAATAGATCTGGCGGGTAAATTCACCTCAGCTGGACACACGTCTAGGACCGTTTGTGGAGTAGCCGAGCTGAACATCGCAAACTTAGACCCGGCAACTTAGTGCTGTATGACCTCGAATGATGGGCGACTGTGGTTGGATAGCGGCGGATATCCGTACATCGTCTGCAGCCGTGGTCGCTCACAAGTGGTCGCCAGGGCTGGCGCAGAGAGTGTGGCAGCGACAGCGACAGCGACAGCGACAGCGACAGCGACAGCGACAGCGACAGCGACAGCGACAGCGACAGCGACAGCGACAGCGACAGCGACAGCGACAGCGACAGCGACAGCGACAGCGACAGCGACAGCGACAGCGACAGCGACAGCGACAGCGACAGCGACAGCGACAGCGACAGCGACAGCGACAGCGACAGCGACAGCGACAGCGACAGCGACAGCGACAGCGACAGCGACAGCGACAGCGACAGCGACAGCGACGGCGACGGCGACGGCGACGGCGACGGCGACAGCGACAGCGACAGCGACAGCGACAGCGACAGCGACAGCGACAGCGACAGCGACAGCGACAGCGACAGCGACAGCGACAGCGACAGCGACAGCGACAGCGACAGCGACAGCGACAGCGACAGCGACAGCGACAGCGACAGCGACAGCGACAGCGACAGCGACAGCGACAGCGACAGCGACAGCGAGTGTGGCAGTGAAGTGACAGTGGCAGCGACAGCGGCAGTGGACCGCTCATGCCGACGTTTGTCAGCACCGGGGCTGGTGCAGCGAGTGTGGCAGTGACACGACAGCGACATCGAGTGTGGCAGTGGACCGCTCATGTCGAAGTCTCACGCGCGCTCCCGACCAATAACTACGGTAGTTAATAATCTGACAAGTGTTACGACATATCAACTGTTGCAGTCGCGTTGTGCCATCCTTTGAATCCGAGCATGCGGCTTCATTTTGAGGTGAGCGTTGTTACTTAATGCTGCCATTGTTTACTGCATGTGCTTTTTAGCAACGTTCATGTGCGCACGATTATTTTTCAGGAGCCTTTCATCGCCTAACACTTGCAGTGCAGGAGAATGCTCTACCCGACGCAGTGAGGGGGCGTCAAAATGCTCCCCTCCACTGACTTCTCTTCGAAGTATGATAGATAGATGCAGGGAAATGCGATGTGTAGCTATGTCCTTAGACTTTTAGAGTTACTTAGACCCATTTTCGTTACCTTTTTTTGGTTGACCTTCCAGGTCAGGTCAAGCTAGTCAATGTCGGTGAGCGAGTGAGTTGGCCGTCTTCGCTGTAGTTTTCGGACCCGGATCGTAAGAGAAATGATATTTTGTGCTGCAATATTCATGATATGCAACCTGATGACCTAGACTAACACAGGTGACACGTGCATAGGTCAAGGTCACTAATGCAATCCAGGTTAAACACCGAAAAATATGTAGTGAACTGTTGAAGATGACAATTTTCGAAACAGATCCCTATCAGGAAAAGGTAATGGGTACCACGAAACCAAAAGCCTATGCTTTTGCAATCTAAAATTATGAGAGAAAAAGTAAATCAGATGGACTTCTGGAACTTTTCCGTAAAAACGCGAAAAAAATCAAAGATCAAATAGAAATTATGGACCTCAATCACATCGAAATTGAACTCGGCGTGCAAAATTACCCTGCTTCAGCCATTCTTACTTTCGCAACAATCCATAATTTAGCCTCTAGAGCGCGAGGAACACATGTACCGTTGGGACGATTTAGGTCATACCTCAGTGACCTAATCTGTTTTTGCTTGAAATCTGGTACGCTTTTAGAGGAGGTCATTTGCCACACATATATTTCGGTTGTCAGAAATATTGATTGGCAACAGTGTTATGCGCAGAAAAAGACTTTTGTAGTTATACCTTCATTTACTCTAGAGACCTGATTTGACATCACTCTTTTGCTTTTGTTTAATCATTTCTCTATACAACATATTTCATTTCTGATGGTGCCTTGCATGGTTTCTTCATACAAATGATGAAAATACTTCGAAAATCGTATTGAGACGAGATCGATCTTTCACCGGCTCTAGCGCTGCTATCTTAGGAGCCTTTCGTTCAATTCCTTAACACAATGTGCGCAAGTCATGAGAAGGAAGGTACACCAACTTTTAAAGTGATAGCATGGTTTAAATTGATAACATTAAAGTGATAGCATGGTGCAGGTGTTACCACATAAAAATATCCGGGAGTCAGCATATGCCCCCACTGCACTGGAGGAGTCAGAAACAATGCCAAGAAGGTCTCGTCTTGCTACTATCGAGTGCAATTGCATACATGTACTGGTTGATTCCTGTCTTTGTTTATCGGCCATATAACCGATTCGTATGGAGTTCAGTTGCGGGCGAAGTGAATTGCCAAATTTGGAGCAGCGAGGTATTGTTGGACACAAATTATTTCCTAAATAACTACACCAGCACAGGACGTCTATTGGGACGAAACTACACCAGCACAGGACGCCTATTGGGACGAAACACCGGCGGGGACAAGTCCTAAAAGCGCGGGTGAAGTCGAGTCTGCTTACATATCGGTCATAGCCATAGGCACATTGCCTGGAGTGTTTATGCAGACACGTGCCTTCAAACATGTATGCAGAGTTATTATCAATTCGAATGTGATACGTTCACCACATTCCATTACTAAAAGCATAAATAGAAGGTTTCATCCCTCCATGGGACCGAACTCGAAGTCCCGGGAGCACCACTCTGCCATGTTGCCACATTCCCGCCGGGGACGGGAGACAGTCGCCGACCGTCAGTGCGAGATCAGTGCGAGCCGTCACCCGTACTGCTCCGAGTCACGGCCGTCACCCGTACTGCTCCGAGTCACGGACGTCACCCGTACCGCTCCGAGTCACGGACATCACCCGTACTGCTCCGAGTCACGGACGTCACCCGTACTGCTCCGAGTCACGGACGTTACCCGTACTGCTCCGAGTCACGGACGTCACCCGTACTGCTCCGAGTCACGGACGTCGGGGAACAGCCGTCACTCGTACTGCTCCGAGTCACGGCCGACACCCGTACCGTTCCGAGTCACGGCCGTCACCCGTACTGCTCCGAGTCACGGACGTCACCCGTACTGCTCCGAGTCACGGACGTCGGGGAACAGCCGTCACCCGTACTGCTCCGAGTCACGGACGTCACCCGTACTGCTCCGAGTCACGGCCGACACCCGTACCGTTCCGAGTCACGGCCGTCACCCGTACTGCTCCGAGTCACGGACGTCACTCGTACTGCTCCGAGTCACGGCCGACACCCGTACTGCTCCGAGTCACGGACGTCGGGGAACAGCCGTCACCCGTACTGCTCCGAGTCACGGACGTCACCCGTACTGCTCCGAGTCACGGCCGACACCCGTACCGTTCCGAGTCACGGCCGTCACCCGTACTGCTCCGAGTCACGGCCGTCACCCGTACTGCTCCGAGTCACGGCTGCCACCCGTACTGCTCCGAGTTACGGCCGTCACCCGTACTACTCCGAGTCACGGACATCACGCCGTACTGCTCCGAGTCACGGCCGTCACCCGTACTGCTCCGAGTTACGGCCGTCACCCGTACTGCTCCGAGTCACGGCTGCCACCCGTACTGCTCCGAGTCACGGCCGTCACCCGTACTGCTCCGAGTCACGGACGTCGGGGGACAGCCGTCACCCGTACTGCTCCGAGTCACGGACGTCACTCGTACTGCTCCGAGTCACGGCCGTCACCCGTACTACTCCGAGTCACGGACATCACGCCGTACTGCTCCGAGTCACGGCCGTCACCCGTACTGCTCCGAGTCACGAACATCACGCCGTACTGCTCCGAGTCACGAACATCACGCCGTACTGCTCCGAGTCACGGCCGTCACCCGTACTACTCCGAGTCACGGACATCACGCCGTACTGCTCCGAGTCACGGCCGTCACCCGTACTGCTCCGAGTCACGGCTGCCACCCGTACTGCTCCGAGTTACGGCCGTCACCCGTACTGCTCCGAGTCACGGACGTCGGGGGACAGCCGTCACCCGTACTGCTCCGAGTCACGGCCGTCACCCGTACTGCTCCGAGTCACGGCCGCCACCCGTACTGCTCCGAGTCACGAACATCACGCCGTACTGCTCCGAGTCACGGCCGTCACCCGTACTGCTCCGAGTCACGGCCGTCACCCGTACTACTCCGAGTCACGGACATCACGCCGTACTGCTCCGAGTTACGGCCGTCACCCGTACTGCTCCGAGTCACGGCTGCCACCCGTACTGCTCCGAGTTACGGCCGTCACCCGTACTGCTCCGAGTCACGGCCGACACCCGTACTGCTCCGAGTCACGGCCGCCACCCGTACTGCTCCGAGTCACGAACATCACGCCGTACTGCTCCGAGTCACGGCCGTCACCCGTACTACTCCGAGTCACGGACATCACGCCGTACCGCTCCGAGTCACGGCCGTCACCCGTACTGCTCCGAGTCACGGCTGCCACCCGTACTGCTCCGAGTTACGGCCGTCACCCGTACTGCTCCGAGTCACGGACGTCGGGGGACAGCCATCACCCGTACTGCTCCGAGTCACGGACGTCACCCGTACTGCTCCGAGTCACGAACATCACGCCGTACTGCCGTAGCCGGCGTGTGCACCTTATTGCGGAGACTGCGCACGTTCTGACACACAGCCGTGACCGCCTGTCGCCTCTCACCAGTCGGCATCTGCAGCGGGTCGCCTGACAGGAGTGGCGTGACACTAGATTAGTGTGGTGCAGCCTCTCTCACGGTCTCCCGCATTCGGAGAACATGAAGACGTGGTGACGGCTCTGGCTCCGCGCTGAACTACCGCATGCAAGTTCGCACCGTTAGACGTGTTTACTTCCGTTCATGTGCTCCATCTACTCTACTCCATCTACTTCTATCCATCCGTGTTCTGATCCGTATTCACTTTGCAGATGGTTGGTCGATGACACCCTGTTGGGGGCGTGTCAGGCGGGTGACCCGCCCACCTCCTGGTCGTCGGTCGCTTGCGGCACACCCGTCTGCGCTTCGGTAGCCGCTGCCGTGTGGTATATGTGCTATGATGCTGCATGCTATTGTATCCTTGCATGTGTAATGATCGTACACAGAATCTGAAAAGTTCCTTTTGAATAAATGAATCAAAAAAAGTAAACACATGTTAACTTCACAGATTCTGCTACATGCGCCAGGAACCATGGGCGTCACCACCGCTGGGGTCTCTGGGATCCGGAAACTACCTGGTATCTTATATAGGATCCGACCCCATCTGAAAAGTTGGGAAACTTCGTGAAAATATTATATCTTCTTGGAGTTTCCCAGCATTTGCATCCAGTGGCATTTGAATCGGGTGGATGGACTCGGCCGATGGTGCTAGCCAAGGGTCGGCTGCTACCTTCAATCTTAAGCAGCATAGCAGCATGCCAGTTGTTCTCCGATGTGGCCCTGTTTTCAAACGTCCCCAGCGACAGTGGCGCACCTGGAAACACCTGGCAACACCTGGCAACACCTGGCAACACTTGGCAACACCTGGCAACACCTGGCAACAGACAAAGGCCTGTAGCGCCTCCCGGAATGCTGGATTTGGTAATAAAAATAGGCTTCGCTCTGTTTGTCATTGGAATAACGTTTCGTATTAATTATTATACATGTTTTCCACCTTTTGTTTCTTATCATTGCATCCAAGGTTATTTTTCACTCTCATTATCTCATATCTTGCCCCCCCCCCCCTTCGAAATAATGTCTTGGGTGGACCCCCGATCGGCGAATTCCGATTCATTTCGTTGTCAGTAGGATGAGCATGCACCTACATATTTGCATTTCAGTGTTACGAAAAATGGCGAGAGATGGTGTGCGTGGACCACATTTTTTCCCTTTGTTGTGCAGCATAGGCCACATGAAGTCCGATAATTGATGGCAAAACAACACCAACTTGACAAATCATCCGTTGTGCATTTCATCGTTGTATCGGCCACATTCCAGACCGCAATCATCTATGACATCCACACACTCCGCCATAGACTCGCCTTTTTGTCCAGATGACGTGTACATTCCGCCCGTCTTTCTCATTACCCGCGCTTCCTTCAACAATGGTTCGACCGGCAGCCGCCACCGCTGCAAGACAACACGCTCTCACAGCCTGGGATGACAGACTTGACGGATCTGAATACCTCGTCTGCGGAGACAAGCGGCCGGGTCGCGCGCGCAGCCTCCGTGCGATGGGGTTTCATTCAGCGAGCGTGGCCATTGTGTCCACGTACACAGCTCCTGACGCCGGCGATATATATCCACCCTGGCCAGCTCGAGTTCTATCGCTCGCACCACCGTCGTGCCTGTGAATGCTGCGATTATTTACCCGCCGATCGCGGCGAGAGCGCCGGTTCAGGCGCACAAAAAGCCGCCTCGTCTCGCCACACTAGCCGGAACGCGCTGACGTCAACTCTTCACCGGCCACCGGTGACCTCGTTAATCAGGGTAAGGTCCAACTCGACCGGCCGGCCGGCCCCGCTCGCGTATTGTTCGTGACGGCCTATCGGTGTCTAAAAATGTGCTGAAAAAATGCCGTACATCACCTGGGCCTCGAGGTGGTGCCATTGAGGGCGCCGAGAACGCGAAGGTCCCTGACCTCCAGTCTGCTCGGCGGCACAGCTCGGCTCGTCTCGGACTTTCCCAGAAAGCGGAATTTTTATCCGAATGCGCTCGCGGAGCGTGGGTGAGAGGGCGCCGTCGGTCGGCGTGAAAGCGCTGCTGGACGTGACGGCTAAACCGGACAGCGGGACGTCCCGCCGGCTGCGGCGGCGGCGTCGCTCCACCCACCCGTCTCCGCCGCTCTGTTTACCGACCGCCGACCGGAAAATGCGCCTGTTTGTCAATAAGCAGACGAATGTGTTCGGCGCGACTTAGGCGGTCGCGCCGCCGCCGCGCCGGTTCGTGTTACACGCGCGGAATTCGTGCCGAGCGCCGCGATTGGCGCGAAGACCGCCGCTGGCGGCAACGGTCCGGCCTGGCCAACCCGGGATCGATGTGCGGGCCGACCGACGCCTGTCGACGTCTGCAAAGCGCGCGGCTTCCTCAGACTGAACCCGCGATCTACAGCTCACAGTCACGACCACTACGGATGTGGCGGTTTCTAGGCTCGCTACACGGCTGGCACGTTACATGCCCATTGGCCAATAGCTGATGTCGAGTGGCAGTGACAGCTGGTGTCTGATGTTGTCACTGGACACCGATGGTGTTCCCCTTTCCCACGCTAACCACGACGGTTAGCTATTTCGGTAAATCAGTTGGCGAGTCAGAGCCGCTGTGAGCACGTGCACCATACCCCGTGACATGCCACACATGTCGACTGGTGGTCACGTGCACCATACCCCGTGACATGCCACACATGCCGACTGGTGGTCACGTGCACCATACCCCGTGACATGTCACACATGTCGACTGGTGGTCACGTGCACCATACACCGTGACATGCCACACATGTCGACTGGTGGTCACGTGCACCATACCCCGTGACATGTCACACATGCCGACTGGTGGTCACGTGCATCATACCCCGTGACATGCCACACATGCCGACTGGTGGTCACGTGCACCATACCCCTGACTGTCACACTGTCGACTGGTGGTCACGCACCATACACCGTGACATGCCACACATGTCGACTGGTGGTCACGTGCACCATACCCCGTGACATGTCACACATGCCGACTGGTGGTCACGTGCATCATACCCCGTGACATGCCACACATGCCGACTGGTGGTCACGTGCACCATACACCGTGACATGTCACACATGTCGACTGGTGGTCACGTGCACCATACCCCGTGACATGCCACACATGCCGACTGGTGGTCACGTACATTATACCCTGCCATGCCACACATGCCGACTGGTGGTCACGTGCATCATACACCGTGACATGCCACACATGCCGACTGGTGGTCACGTGCATCATACACCCGTGACATGCCACACATGCCGACTGGTGGTCACGTGCATCATACACCCGTGACATGCCACACATGCCGACTGGTGGTCACGTGCACCATACCCCGTGACATGCCACACATGCCGACTGGTGGTCACGTGCATCATACACCGCGACGTGACACTCATGCCGACTGGTGGTCACGTGCATCATACACCGTGACATGCCACACATGCCGACTGGTGGTCACGTGCATCATACACCGTGACATGCCACTCATGCCGACTGGTGGTCACGTGCACCATACACCCGTGACATGCCACACATGCCGACTGGTGGTCACGTGCACCATACCCCGTGACATGACATGCCACACATGCCGACTGGTGGTCACGTGCACCATACCCCGTGACATGCCACACATGCCGACTGGTGGTCACGTGCACCATACCCCGTGACATGCCACACATGCCGACTGGTGGTCACGTGCATCATACACCGTGACATGCCACACATGCCGACTGGTGGTCACGTGCACCATACCCCGTGACATGCCACACATGCCGACTGGTGGTCACGTGCACCATACCCCGTGACATGCCACACATGCCGACTGGTGGTCACGTGCATCATACACCGTGACATGCCACACATGCCGACTGGTGGTCACGTGCATCATACACCGTGACATGCCACACATGCCGACTGGTGGTCACGTGCACCATACCCCGTGACATGCCACACATGCCGACTGGTGGTCACGTGCACCATACCCCGTGACATGCCACACATGCCGACTGGTGGTCACGTGCATCATACACCGTGACATGCCACACATGCCGACTGGTGGTCACGTGCATCATACCCCGTGACATGCCACACATGCCGACTGGTGGTCACGTGCACCATACCCCGTGACATGCCACACATGCCGACTGGTGGTCACGTGCACCATACCCCGTGACATGCCACACATGCCGACTGGTGGTCACGTGCACCATACCCCGTGACATGCCACACATGCCGACTGGTGGTCACGTGCACCATACCCCGTGACATGCCACACATGTCGACTGGTGGTCACGTGCATCATACACCGCGACGTGACACTCATGCCGACTGGTGGTCACGTGCACCAGCCAGACATCTGTGTCACGTGCACCATTCCCCGTGACATGCCACACATGCCGACTGGTGGTCACGTGCACCATACCCCGTGACATGCCAGACATGCCGACTGGTGGTCACGTGCACCATACCCCGTGACATGCCACACATGCCGACTGGTGGTCACGTGCACCATACCCCGTGACATGCCACACATGCCGACTGGTGGTCACGTAGAGGCGACTATTCTTGCCTTGAGAAAAAAAAACCTGCGTTGTGGTATTGATCGACGAATAACTCAAAGAATCAATTTGCTCAAGCCTATGCGACCTTATAGGACTAGTATCCGACATATCGGACCGCCTATGCGATCACGTGAACATGAATGGTTAATGGTTAATTGTTAATAATGTTAATAATGGTTAATGGTTAATTATTAATAATGTTAATAATGGTTAATGGTTAATAATGATCCAACATTTCCATTTGTCTTTGGCCTGTTTAGCGAGCTACCGCTAACAACGGATCTCCGGCTCTGGGGAACGGACCAACCGCCGACCAACGACAGAGGGACGGGAGCCATCTCCAGCCAACGGCAGAGGGACGAGAGCCATCTCCAGCCAACGACAGCGGGACGGGAGCCATCTCCAGCCAACGGCAGCGGGACGGGAGCCATCTCCAGCCAACGACAGCGGGACGGGAGCCATCTGCGGCCAACGACAGAGGGACGGGAGCCATCTGCGGCCAACGGCAGAGGGACGGGAGCCATCTGCAGCCAACGGCAGCGGGACGGGAGCCATCTCCAGCCAACGACAGCGGGACGGGAGCTATCTGCGGCCAACGGCAGAGGGACGGGAGCCATCTCCAGCCAACGGCAGAGGGACGGGAGCCATCTGCGGCCAACGACAGAGGGACGGGGGCCATCTCCAGTCAACGACAGCGGGACGGGAGCTATCTCCAGCCAACGACAGCGGGACGGGAGCCATCTCCAGCCAACGGCAGAGGGACTGGAGTCATCTCCATCCAACGACAGAGGGACGGGAGCCAACCGCCGACCAACGGCAGAGGGACGGGAGCCATCTCCAGCCAACGGCAGAGGGATGGGAGCCATCTGCAGCCAACGACAGCGGGACGGGAGCCATCTGCGGCCAAGACGACAGAGGGAAGGAAACCATCCGCAGCCAATGACAGAAGGACGGGAGCCATCTCCAGCCAACGACAGCGGGACGGAAGCCATCTGCGACCAACGACAGAGGGACGGGAGCCATCTGCGGCCAAGACGACAGAGGGAAGGAAACCATCCGCAGCCAATGACAGAGGGACGGGAGGCATCTCCAGCCAACGGCAGAGGGACGGGAGCCATTTCCAGCCAACGACAGAGGGACGGGAGCCATCTGCGGCCAACGGCAGAGGGACGGGAGCCATCTCCAGCCAACGGCAGAGGGACGGGAGCCATTTCCAGCCAACGGCAGATGGACGGGAGCCATCTCCAGCCAACGGCAGAGGGACGGGAGCCATCTGCGGCCAACGACAGAGGGACGGGAGCCATCTCCAGTCAACGACAGAGGGACGGGGGCCATCTCCAGTCAACGACAGAGGGACGGGATCCTTCTGCAGCCAAGACGGCAGAGGAACGGGAGCCTTCTGCGGCCAACGACAGAGGGACGGGAGCCATCTGCGGCCAACGGCAGAGGAACGGGAGCCATCTCCAGTCAACGACAGAGCGATAGGAGCCATCTCCAGCCAACGGCAGAGGAACGGGAGCCATTTGCGGCCAACGACAGAGGAACGGGAGCCATCTGCAGCCAACGACAGAGGGACGGGAGCCATCTGCAGCCAACGGCAGAGGAACGGGAACCACCTGCGGCCAACGGCGGAGGGACGGCGGGAGCCATCTGCAGCCAACGGAAAAGGGACGGGAGCTATCTCCAGCCAACGACAGAGGGACTGGAGCCATCTGCGCCAAGACACAGCCGTCTCCATCTCCGTCTCCGGCACCGATCCGTCCGTGGCCGCGGCCGCTCGACCGCCGCCGCCGACCCGGGGCGGTCGCGTCCACTCCCGACGACACCCGGAGCCGTCGCTGGCAGCGTCATCGCGCGTCGTTCGTCCGGCGATGCGCCGACCGCCCCACTGACAGCCGGGGCTCTCCGAGAGACGCGGCCGGCCGGCGCGGAGAGCCGCCGCGTCGCACGGCACAACCAGTGCGGTCCGGACGGCCGGCACAATGCACGAGCGTCGCACCGCCTTGATCGGCATCTCCATTAACATGACAGTGTCCGGTCGGGCGGGCGCAGGGCGGGCGGCGTGGTCCGGCCCGGCCCGGCCCGGCCCGGCCCGGCCGACAAAGAGCGGCCGGCGCAGCGCGCTGGCGGGCCCGGCGGTCGCCCGGCGGCGCTCCTCGACGGCGCGGCGACGCGGATTCCGCCGCTGTAATGAGCTGGAAACTGGAAGTCTGAAGATGCTGGCGTCGGGTCCGGGTGCGCGCGAGGTGTCTCCTCGCCGAATCCACTCCTGCCGCCGGAGAGCAGAAAGAGCAGAAAGAGCGCGAACAGCGGGCATGTTGAGGATGGCAGACTGTGTGACCGGTGAACAGGTGCTGCAAAGACGAGGGGGCAATAACCTTGGATTATTTTCCGACGTATTCGACGGCTTGGCCACGTGGCGTCACCAACCGATCACGCCGATTGGTCGCGAGCGGACTCGGTAATCCCGCCGGTCGTGGGATTTAAGCCCGCGATCTTGTGATAAAGAGTCGAACGCCCTACGGACTTCGCTCCCGCGACACCCGAGCAGGTGTTGTAATTG
Source organism: Ashinkailepas kermadecensis (assembly GCA_034440615.1). NCBI lineage: Eukaryota > Metazoa > Arthropoda > Thecostraca > Neolepadidae > Ashinkailepas > Ashinkailepas kermadecensis. Next base: position 185,370 of record JAOTOM010004569.1, on the reverse strand, counting down.
GCCGACTAATTGGCCCGCTATCGGCATCCTTCAGCAGCAGAGATCTGGGCACGTCCCAGTGGCGTTGGGTGGCAAAAATTAAGTGAGAAGGTGTGTCACCGAAGCGAGCTTCGGATGGTGTTTAAAGGTTGTGGCAATGCATTGTCTGTTTGACGAGGCGGTATGCCACTGAAAGAAGTAAACCGTACATCACGGCGTAGGAACGTTGCCAGTCCTAGCATCACGGCGCAGGAGCGTTGCCAGTCCTAGCATCACGGCGTAGAAGCGTTACCAGACCTATCATCACGGCGTAGGAGCGTTGCCAGTCCTAACATCACGGCGTAGGAGCGTTGGCAGTCCTAGCACCTAGCATCACGACGTAGGAACGACTTTTCACTGTTAGCGCTTCAATATGTCACAGGTGTAGAGGACGAGGACGGATGAAGTCCTCGGCATACAAACATGTCATTGGCTGGGGACGCAGCGGCCATATTGGTGCACTCAAGCTGTGCTACTTTTCACCTTTGCGATTGCGATGTTTCCCCGATGCTGAGACCAAGAGTTTTCACAGGAGACCAAGGGCTCAATCGAATTTTCACAATTGGTTTTCCTTTCCAATGGAACAAACAACCACACATGTTGCAGACCTTGTTCTGTCATAGCTATGGCTATTTATTTGTGTATTGGAGAGCCACGTGTGAATCCACTGCATCAGGGTTATTCCTCACATGGGTATGGCGTGGTACGAAATAAGTCAAAGATCGAACATTAAAAGGATTACAGACGCCTGGAAGAACGGTCGTGAAAGTTTGTTGTTCCCCTCAACAGACACGATGTCAATCTATGAATATTTATATGAATTTAGATTTATTTATATATTAATATACAATATTTCAAGTTGACGATTGAATGGTGAATGAAGAAAAGTTGTAACTTTGAGTTAGTAAAGGGATTAGAGTTAATACGTTTGACGTAAGTGATGAGCATCGCCGACTGTGTGGCGTGCTGAGATTGGCAGATTGCTCCGCTCACTGCATTGGGCTGCTCCTTAGTTTCATTTCGGGTAGCTAGGCTGGGAATACTTGCTTGCGGGTCCAACTCAAGAAAGTATGCTAGGTTCACTCTGCCAGTTACCTACTTGAGGTGGAGTGTGTTTTTTTCATGTAAGGTAAGATTTGCTTTCCTTAATATAATATAACAAAGAACACATCCTAGGGCTGCAGATCTCTCACGAAGACAGGGGGTCCAAGTTCTTGTTTTCAAAACAAATGTTTCAGATTGAATAGCGTACATGGAGAATTAGCATTAGCAGGGTACCAAACCAGGGAGTCCAGACCCCATCCTCTGCCGACCAGAAATATCCAGCCATGACATATCCACTAGCTAATATAACATATTTCGCTTCCGAACCGAGTGCCGTGTCTGGCTGGACATCCATAATTGAGCGTTGATTGAGTTCAAATTGCCAAAGCTGCTTGTCCCCAAGGTAGCATTGATATCTCGGTTTTCTCCGTCAACATTTTGCGGTTCATTTTCTCCACGCAATGCCCATATATTCGAATTGACATCATTATATTTTAAAGCAAATACTGAATATATCCACTCCACCATGGGCGGCACTTCAATGGATTGATGGGGGAGTATGGGGAGGGTAATAATGCACGAATTGTCCATGACGTTTCCCAACATTGGGAGGCGAAACTATATAGGGTTCCACGTTAAATCGGCAACACATGGGAGTCACGTTAACAACTGAGGCGCACTGTTCCATTCAAAAGCATATCAAGTGACACATCTGCCCTCATCTTCAAATGTGGAAAGTCTCCGGATGATCACTTATGACTTGCACCGTAGTCATTCATCAAGCCTTGACGTTTATGGTAAACATTAGTCATTATTTACCATACTCAGAAACATTCCTACCGAATCGCCTCAGATGGCGAAGCGGATCAAATGCGCTGCCGATCAAAAAGCGTCCGATAATATGCCGCGAACTCGCGCGACCCTGGCGCTTCCCGAATATCTTGCCGCAGCGCGTCCATTCACGTGTGTCGTTTTCTCCACGATTCCTGTCGGTTTTCTCACAGATCTGGCCCATTTCGGCCGGCGTCGTACGGCGTCCCGCGGAGAGCCTTTCTTCGCGGGGCTTCATCGTCGCCATTCCACGCCGCCGGCCGTCTGCGCCGCTTTCGTCGGGGTGCGCCGCTTTCGTCGAGGCGCGCCGCTTTCGTCGGAGAGCGCGTCGCGAGCCTGTGCGCGGGAGCCGGTGTGAACTGGGTCGTGCCCTGCTGCCCCCCCCGATGCCGTCTGCACAAGAAGAGCGCGCCCGGGTCCGGCCGGTCGGAGCGCGTCGTGACGCTGGCTGTCTCCGAGCGGTGGCTGGCCCGCGTTAAACACTTGATGGCCATTCATTTCGCGCGATTTTTCGGCACCCAAGGTGAAGCTGTGGCGGCGGCGGTGGTGGCGGCGGCCGTCTGCGTGCCCGAGGCCGCCGCGGTGCCGCTGCCTGGTCGTGAGGTCTGTGGACCCGGGGGTCCGGCGTGGACCCGGGGCGTCGGACCTCCGGCTTCTGAGCTGGCCGCATCGTCCGTGGAATTCGAAATCGCGGGAAGGCTGTGGAGGAGTCGTAGCGTGCATGAGGATGCTGGCCGCTCGGGCAGCCGCACATCGTGGCAGTGCTGCCGCGAGTGCTACACGGGTGGATCGTTGTGCTATACAACAGCACCATGACGCACACTGGACAGCAGGAAACACCGCTCCACCACCATACTCATGCATGCCTTATGCCGACCCATGAAAGCGAGATCCACGACAGAAAGAGATCCATATGTCTACACATGCACATCTGCTATATGGGAAATTGTGGAAGGGAACTTTTGCTGCAACTGTCGTTCTGTTCAATGGACGGTCGACACAGAAGGTTTATGAATGTCATTGTTTGCTTATGTATCTACTTCACGCTTCGGTAGCTGGGATGTTAAACAGCGTACAACTGATCACTTGTACAAGTGCTAAGTGAAAGATACGCATATATGTACAGGATTACAAACGAAAGATGGCAATATTAAAATATGCCATATGATATACGATAGTAAGGCGATGAACATATTATGTCGATACATTATATGATATATGATATGTGTGAACACAGGGTCAGGCGATGTGTTCTTCAGGCTGCACTTTCTACTAGTTGCAAGTATATAAAATACATTGGAAGAGTTTCTCTTCAAGCTCTAAACAACGACAATTTTAACAATTCGTAATGTATCGTAAATGTGATTATATCCGCGAAGCAGTATACATTTATCCGTCGCTTCGCAACGGGAAGTATGTTCCTCAGTCCCACGTGATGATTTCGGAGGAGTGATTGTGCCACGTGACGGCTCTGGAGGAGTGATTACGCCACGTGACGGACGGACCCTCCCCCTCCAAGGATTTGTTTTACCACCATGGGCAAACGGGGCGCGCCAACGAGCCGCTTGTCTGGCGCATCTGATAGGGCATCCTTTGTCGACCTCATGGTGAGAAAATTTATAGATGTCTTGTCACATCACTGACCTATGGCCTCATATGGGGGAACGTGTCGGACCGTTATTCGCCCAAATCGCGAATTATCGGCGATTTACCTCACATTTTACACCCAAATCACCAGTGATCGGCGTGGTAGGGTGATGGACTAAGCTAGTCTGTCTATATAAGCCACTGATCTATCCAATGTCATACTAGGTCAATGACCTAGCTTAACCTCAAATGACCATGCTCGGCTTCGGTTAACTCTTGGTTTACTTTGGACGCTCAAGCTGAATTTGACGTCTAATTTTTCCCCTGGGAACGACAAAACAGCAAAAATAGTGTCTACTGGCGCAATGTCGGAAGTCTCTAAGACAAAGTTAACATTTCCACCGCATCTGAAGCCTTACCAATGGGTTGAAAGCAAAGTATAATCAATAAGAGTCACATGAATAGCATCCCAAGATGCTGAGGAATCCTATGGTGAGCATTTGAAGCTCACATCCGCGAATGTTGTCACACAAACAACAATTGAACGTGAATCGGTTCGATTTCTGCAAGCAAATTACATTTAAAGTGACCTGAGACGCCACCCAGTGATCCGAGGTATGAAAATCGGATAACAATCGAGAGATCTCGTAATGCGCAGTATGTTGTTTTGTTGCATGTCGCTAGCTCTCTCCCTTTAAAAATGCTAGGGGTGGCATCAACCACCCTTCCCTGTACCAGGGAAAGTAGCGAAGTACCGTGCAGGCGACACAGTATCGTACAGGGGACACAGTATCGTGCACGGGCGACACAATACCGTACAGGCGACACAGTACCGCACAGGCGACACAGTACCGTACAGGCGACACAGTACCGTACAAGCGACACAATTCCGTGCACGAGCGACACAATTCCGTGCATTGGCGATACAGTTCCGTGCACGGGCAAGACAGTACCCCTGCAGGGGACACAGCACCGTGCACGTGCGACTCAATACCGTGAACAGCGACACAATTCCGTGCATTGGCGACACAGGTCCGTGCATGACAATCGTGTTTTACACAATGTAGTGCAATTCTTGCATAATATTATTGTCGGGGGGGCACATCCCGTGCATTGGCGACACAGTACCGCGTACGGGCGACACAGTACTGTGCAGGCGACACAGCACCGTGCACGGGCGACACAGTTCCGTGCACGGACGATGGTTTATATGTTGCACCGTTTGTTGTTCGTGGTCTTGCCTCTAATTTGGTAACCATCTTGTCCCATTTGTAATGTGGGTTGTATAAGAAACAGGAACAGCCAACAACCAGGCCTGTCCTGTCTTCTTGTCTAATTATTCAGCAGCTGCTACCTCGCTCGTTAAGAGAGACGACCTCCGGCTCTTGCGAGCTTCGTTCCGACTATCGCCATCGTCTGGTGCTAGTTGCACGGCGCGATTCACTTCGGCTCCAGATTATCCGCGCTGTTAGCCACATGGTGACGTCACACAGCTACACGGGGCTTTCCGGCCTGCGGCATTTACAGCCGAGTGAGCTAACCCGATAGGTGGGGGCAGATGGGGGCAGGTGAACGACACAGCTCCACTGACAGGGGATGATACGCCACCCCAACAAGCCACCGCCGCGCACCCGTAATCTGTTTAAAGAGGAAGCTGCCCGCTGCATCCGGCGGTAATGGCTGTAATTGGGATCGAGGCACGGCCGATGCCAAGGTATTCGATCAGTGTGGCGCGTGTCGGGTATGGGTGGGTGGTGTCGGTGGTGTGCGTGCGATGATAATTTCGACGCAGGGCGTAATTGTGGAAGGTCATCCCAGGTCGTCTTTCCTGTCATCAGTGCCTAATACAGGGCGGCGGATCAGAGGGGGCAGTTCCATACCCCCCCCCCCCCCCCCACGAAAAAAATATCTGTGAATTTTCGCGTTAGCCATATGGCCTTGCGTGATAAATGATTAGTTTAAAGTGAGAGTTTCCCTGTCCTCTGGCTGAGCGAGGTGCTGCCGCCTCGGATTTAATACATAGGTGTGTCCAATTCAGTATATGCTTATTATTGTTCTGATATTGGTTGCAAAGTCTAAGTACGTATTCTGTGTAGATTCTCACCTGCAAACACAGCGTTGGAGCCGCTGAATGGGAAATCTGAAAGCAGATTTCATGACTGATCATCTGCATTGCGCTACTCATTTATTTTACTTCGGATAGGCAGTGAGGATCAGCGAAAAGACAATTACACTTCTGGGGAAGCCAACTGATGATCAAGTACGGCCATGAAAAGGTTCAAAGGGGCTCGCCTTTAATAGGGAGCATGTTTTTGTCGTCGCTCGGATACGCTTAAACGGGTTTTGGCCACGTGGAATAACAGGAATAACAGTATATACGTTTTTGTTATTCGTTAATTATTGTTTCTTCTTCGTTTCCAACACCTTCGTGGAAATGAAGCAGAAGACTAGTCTTAATAGCAAGCTAACAATGAAAGGCATGCTCGTTAAGCAAAATTTAAGTCACGTGACTACTTTGCTCGGTGTCGTTTGCAACACAACTCGTCCATCCACATCAGATGATAGAGAGCCTTGGGCGAGGGATTTTGGTGCGTCAATAAAAATAAATTTAAATTAATGGTGGACTTAGTCATCGAACATTTTGCAAAGAATAGCCAATATTTTCTTCATGCATTCTGGACGTTAGCAACGGACAAGGTAACAATGTGCAAGGTATCTCCATCTGAGGAATGTGCTGGAGAACTGCTGTCCTTCAGGAGGGCTACATGATCGCTCCTCGGACTATCTCTTGCAGCGCCACGAATTCACGGCATTTGTAAATGTTGTGTAGTTTTATTTCACTATCTCATTGAAACGTTGCGGCATGTTGTTTAAGCCGCTTATATCGCATTATCAAAAGTGATTTACATCGCAGCGTCACCGCAAGGGACGAAGGGACGCCTAAAAAGAAGAAAAACCTTGGGTTCTCCTGCAAAGCATTCGACTACTGGGCTATATAGCGTCACCAGCCTCTCACGCCGATTGGTCGCGGGTGAACTCGAAACCCCGCCCGTTGTGGGATAATAACCCGAGGCACATACAGAAATGAGGAAAATGTTTCAAATAAAATCGCTGCTGACGGTCATAATTATATCCAAAAATGGTTTTGCTAAGTATATCTACCCTTGAAATGCAGTGAAAAATATAGCCAGATATGGTCATGTCACGTTCTGGTAGCTGATCGCTTGAAAAGTGACAATATTTGCTGATAAATGAAAATATCCACAAGTTGCACTTCGAATTGATCCATCATTGTTTCATGATGCATGCACCCTTGTTCAAAACTACCGATGGTGATAGTTTTCATCGTCTTTTTCCCAAGGTATAAGTAAGTACTTTTGGTCATGATCACTTCATAATAGAAGAGTTTCTTACGCGAGCATGAGGAAAATCGCAACAAATTTGATCATTTGTATTCAGGTTGGTGCTTTCAATGCACAATTGTAGGACCTCAATCTGATTTCAAGGTCTGTTCTGCTCTTACATGTTTTTTTATTTGATCGAATGTATATTCTATTTCAATACCGAATATTCAACAAATAGAATACATCTAAGTCGAGGCATTAGCTCTAGAGTTGCCCACTTGGAAAGCTGGTGAACCTCGCTGGCAGTCGTTTCTTCAGGTCAGTGGTTGAAGTCAGATCATCCATATCGGCCAGTCCGTTTGATATTTCAAGTGCGTGGCACTTGCAATTGTCAGAGTGCATTTGAATCTATAAGATTAGTTATCGATAGTTGAGGATGATTTATGGTAAGTATCGTTATAATGCTCCATGTTATGATCACCTCCACTCTTCGAATTCCAAATGTATTCCCATATAGACAGCTATAGGGACATCTGTTATTACGCTTACTCGGTGATAGCTGACAAAACATAAATCTGTTTTACAACACAGCATTGCTTGCGACTGGCTCTTCTCACATGGCATGCAAGAGAACCAACTGTTCCGTCTGGCAATGTTGCCAGTGAGGAGGTGAAGCACGGAACCGAAATGTTCCCCCGAACGTTTCGGCTGCGTAGTATCTGGCGGTCTAGTAGGCGAGATTGAAGTATTTCTATCGCGAAAGTACCTTATGATGTATGAAAGTACCCTCGGGAAAGTGCTCTCATCATCTAGCGGTTCCATGATTCACGACATAAACACATCGGGCAATTGGCATACGTTTGCAAAACTAGCACTGTCGCTTGCATCGCTGCTGACACCACCGGTGGGGGCTTCAAGGGGCTTCAAGTAGCCCCTTTCTTCTGCTCCATCGCGTCGAAATGCGGCATTCAAACCAACCGCCGGCTCCGTTTAACCCGATCCACATCCGCCCGCAGGGCGATGCAGATTCGGAACCCATCGGCTCCCCAGCGGCCGCCCAGTGACCGTTCCCCAGCGACCGCTCCCCGGGCATCCCTTCCGGATCATCGCCGGGGGAGGCGGGGGCTCGGCGCGTGCGCGTGCCCTGCTGGCGGCGAGTCAACGACGAGCGCGCGCGCCCTATTTGAATGCGCCGCCGCCGCCGGTGCGGAGCGCCCGGCGGGCGATGACAGGCGACAGATGTATCTGCGCCGCCTGCTCCGCTTCAAGTCGCGCGCGCGCGCGCGGCCGCGGGGGGAGGGGGACGGGGTGGGGTCTCACCTGCCGAGCGCGCGTCGGCCGGTCGTGTGCCAGGTGGCGGGCCGGGGGACAGGTGATGCGCGCCCGGTTACCGCCGCCGCCGCCGCGCCGCCATTGACTTCATTCATCTGGGCGCGCTATCAATCGGTGCGCGTCCGCGCCATTGTGCCGCCGCTGCCCAGATGGCCGCGCGACCCCTGCACGCGCCGGCGCCGCCAAGGCCCGTCGATTCAGCCGGCGCGGCCGGCGCCGGCCCTTCGTCGGCCGCGGCGCGGCCGCCGTCGGCCGCCTTTGGAGCGGCCGGGAGATAGATGATGGGTGGAAAATGCCAAGGTCTGGCTGTGTGCTGTTCGGTTGCTGGCTAAACAGGCGGTGGTCGTCTTGTCGCGTGGCATGCGCAGCTGGGTGGGTCCTTTCAGACCTGCCTCGCCGGCGGGGTTAATCGATGAAAGACGGTAATGGTGTACGTGGCACGGGATCTTGATGAAAGACGGTAATGGTGCACGTGGCACGGGATCTTGAGAGCCACGCTGACTTGCGCGCTTGGACTGCCAGGAAAGAGTGATGGGTCGTCTTGGACTGCCAGGAAAGAGTGATGGGTCGTCTTCATTGTGACACGCTCATGGACCCATAGGCAGGTTGGCGATGGCTGGCCTACGCTTGAGCTTCACCTTCACGGCGTTGCATGGCAAGTAATGACCTCCGGCCGGCTGTTAACCAAGACTGTGGTTTCTCAGATGCGACTGTGGGTGTTGAAGTGGGCTTTAAGTTGAATGTATCCAGTATACGTCCGCGGTTATATGTTCCGGATGACCCACGTTGTGAACCATGGTGGATGCACAAGCATCGTTGCGGCCGTTTGGGGGGGAGGAGTCTCACAAATAAATAGGAGACCAAGCACCTGTTGCCGACCAAACTGAAAGTGGCATCGACAGCGATTGATTGTTAGCTTGTGAAGAAAAGAAGAAAAAGTGAGCCCATTACATTGAAAAGCCAAACGAGATGTGTATTCCTGTGTGCATTTTCAGGTTAGTGCAACTAAGCAGACGCCATTGCATAGCCCTGCACATCACACTTATACTTATGCCTTATGCAACCTTTGCACATGGATTTAAAAGCTGGTGGGCACATGCCCCTCCCTTCGCTGATTGAATCCTGCGGTTCTCTGTGGGATAATATCGATACGATCCCACCATTTTAGGACAGCCTACACCCCTGCTCATGCATACACACATGATTACATGCATTCATTATAGCACGTCATACCTCTCTCTCTCTGTCTACACTTCGAATATCACACAAGACAACACACCGAAGAATATGACTTATGGTCTGCTGGTGCGTTTTCGATATTTTTCGAAGTTTACAAAAGCTTTGGCTTCGGCCGCTGCCTTTGCCACTGATGTCGGGTCATAGCCATAGACATGGCCTGCCATGGGCATCGCCCGCCCTTGGACGTGGCTATTGTCAGACCACGCCCATGACATGGCCTGCCATGGACGTCGCCTGCCCATGGACGTGGCTCTTGTCGGGTCATGGCCGTGGGCAAGGCCTGACAACAGCCACTTCCAGCCTCTGCTTAGGTGTTTCGTCGTGCACGACTAGGCACCTAAACCGCCCATGCAACACAGGGTTTCTCACAAAAACAACTTCTTCCTGAGTCACCTACCCGGTACTGTGGTTTCTCGACTAGTCGACGAATTTACATGGAGTTTGCTCAGGGGCAGGCTTCGCATTTCCGGCATCCAACTGTTTTCGGTGCGGGCAGATGGTGGTGGACTGAATGCCATGTTCCGAAGTGGTGAGGAGCAGATGTGGTTAACCTGTGGAGTCAGATCGTCCGAAAGCATTTGTTCTATTTGTTGCTAAGGTGTTCGCTCCTAGTTTGAAGTCGGCTGAGCATCATTGACCAGTATTAACGTATTAGACCTGCTGAGGAACTCCGCAGTGCGATTTTTCGGAACACCCAGCCTTCATAGGGCATCCTTGCAGTCTGCAGAAGGGCAGCCCAGCAGTTTTAGGGGCATCCCTACAGTCTTCAGAGACCAGGGCACCGCTGGGATTTTCATAGGCTCGGCCCGGCTCGGCTCGGCTCGGCTCGGCTCGGCTCGGCTCGGCTCGGCTCGGCTCGGCTCGGCTCGGCTCGGCTCGGCTCGGCTCGGCTCGGCTCGGCTCGGCTCGGCTCGGCTCGGCTCGGCCGGCTCGGCTCGGCTCGGCTCGGCTCGGCTCGGCTCGGCTCGGCCGGCTCGGCTCGGCCGGCTCGGCTCGGCTCGGCTCGGCTCGGCCGGCTCGGCTCGGCTCGGCTCGGCTCGGCTCGGCTCGGCTCGGCTCGGCTCGGCTCGGCTCGGCTCGGCTCGGCTCGGCTCGGCTCGGCTCGGCTCGGCTCGGCTCGGCTCGGCTCGGCTCGGCTCGGCTCGGCTCGGCTCGGCTCGGCTCGGCTCGGCTCGGCTCGGCTCGGCTCGGCTCGGCTCGGCTCGGCTCGGCCGGCTCGGCTCGGCTCGGCTCGGCTCGGCTCGGCTCGGCTCGGCCGGCTCGGCTCGGCTCGGCTCGGCTCGGCCGGCCGGCTCGGCTCGGCTCGGCCGGCTCGGCCGGCCGGCCGGCCGGCTCGGCTCGGCTCGGCTCGGCTCGGCTCGGCCGGCTCGGCTCGGCTCGGCGGCTCGGCGGCTCGGCTCGGCTCGGCTCGGCTCGGCTCGGCTCGGCTCGGCTCGGCTCGGCTCGGCTCGGCTCGGCTCGGCTCGGCTCGGCTCGGCTCGGCTCGGCTCGGCTCGGCTCGGCTCGGCTCGGCTCGGCTCGGCTCGGCCGGCTCGGCTCGGCTCGGCTCGGCTCGGCTCGGCTCGGCTCGGCTCGGCTCGGCTCGGCTCGGCCGGCTCGGCTCGGCCCGGCTCGGCTCGGCCGGCCGGCTCGGCTCGGCTCGGCTCGGCTCGGCTCGGCTCGGCCGGCGGCTCGGCTCGGCTCGGCTCGGCTCGGCCGGCCGGCCGGCTCGGCCGGCTCGGCCGGCCGGCTCGGCCGGCCGGCTGGCTCGGCTCGGCTCGGCTCGGCCGGCTCGGCTCGGCTCGGCCGGCCGGCCGGCCGGCCGGCTCGGCCGGCCGGCGGCCGGCCGGCCGGCCGGCCGGCCGGCTCGGCTCGGCTCGGCCGGCTCGGCTCGGCTCGCTGGCTCGGCTCGGCTCGGCTCGGCTCGGCTCGGCCGGCTCGGCCGGCCGGCTCGGCTCGCTCGGCCGGCTCGGCTCGGCCGGCTCGGCCGGCTCGGCTCGGCTGGCTCGGCTCGGCTCGGCTCGGCGGCTCGGCTCGGCTCGGCTCGGCTCGGCCGGCCGGCTCGGCGGCCGGCTCGGCTCGGCTCGGCTCGGCTCGGCTCGGCTCGGCTCGGCTCGGCTCGGCTCGGCTCGGCTCGGCTCGGCTCGGCTCGGCTCGGCTCGGCTCGGCTCGGCTCGACCCGGCTCGGCTCGGCTCGGCTCGGCTCGGCTCGGCTCGACTCGGCTCGGCTCGGCTCGGCTCGGCTCGCAGATGTGCGCCGCCGCCGCGGCCGCGCCGGTGGCAGCCGGGAGTTGGGAGGGGGGGGACAGCTGGGCGCCGAGGGGAACCGAGGCGCACACGCGCGCGCGCCGCACGAGCAGGTGGCACGCGCTGAATAGCGTCACAGGCGCGCGCGCGTCCCCGTCCGCCGCCGGCTGGCGCGCGATCCTCCACGCTGCTGCCGGCCCGTTCAAACTGCGCGCCGCCGCCGGCCGAGCACGTGACCGCCGCCGGCGCCGGCGGCGTCGACACCGGTGACACAACGGCGCGCGGGTGACGCGGCCGTTTCGTCGCGCGCGCCGCTCTTTGTCGGCGACCTTCGGGTCGGTGCGTCGAGTCAAAGGCGGAGTGGCGGAATCTCGGCGGCCGCGGTGGCACCGGTCTGGGTGGCCGACGTTGGCCCGACGGTCCGGCGGCAGGACGCGCCACGGCGCTAATTACCGACGACGCAGCAGTTAATTATCGTGACTAGCCAGTGCTCAGAGCGCTAATTTTGCCGCGGCCGCCCGGCGTTTATCGACGCGTCATCTCACCTAATTTGTCGATTTTGATGTGACGTAATGAGGGTGGAGTTGATTTCGGAGGAGGGTCTTAATTAGGACCGGTCCACGTCATGCTGAGTCGTCATCGTTGCGTTGCGTTACGTTACGTCATCGGTGCGAACGTCATGCTCAGCCGCCGTTGCTAGGCTACGTTACGTCATCGGTGCGAACGTCATGCCGAGTCGCCATAGTTACGCTACGTCGTGCGATGCATTTCCTGTTATTAACCTAATCACTTCACAATTATTTTCGATGATGGCATACGCCTGGATCGGCGAGCCCGTGCATCGCAGAAAACATGATTAGCAAGTTGGTAAATCAATATACATGTAATGCAATGTGTGAAGTTGAGCTATAGCTTCACGGTGAACTAGTTCGGTTTTCTCAATTTTCCCAAATTATAACAGGCACTTTTGGAATTGTATCGCATTTTCAAGTTCTTTCTTGAAAATCACGCCAGCATGCATCATCATCTAATTATCAGTGTCCACCATCTGAGTGGTGCAAAAGCACACTACCGCTTTGTTCTCAAGCATCTTCTGCTAACAACTTAGCAACGTCGACAGCGACGGATGAGAAGCTAGCTTTTAACCTACGCAAGGTTGGCTTTTTTAAACAGGCATGACTTCAAAAAGTATTCGGAGCTGGGTAACCATGATTGCAATGGGCATTTTAATAAGCTGTCTAGCCTTAGCCTAGGAATCTACTGGTGTGCAAAATATCGGGCAAAATCTGCAACTTTAAGTTGGAAGCATAGCCGCAGTACGCCTTGCGTCCACCAGTGCTGCAAAGCATCGTCAGTTAATGCCTGGTCGTACACGATAACGAAAAACTGAAACACGATATAAAAACCTTGAAATTTCGATGAGAAAGTCGGCAAATCGTTTCTGAATCAGAGGGATGCCCACCATCGATAGGCTCGCAAATATACCACGAGGTCCTGTCCTGACCTCGTCCTCCTGTCCTGTCCTGTCCTGACCTCGTCCTCCTGTCCTGTCCTGTCCTGTCCTGACCTCGTCCTCCTGTCCTACTGTCCTGTCCTGTCCTGACCTCGTCCTCCTGTCCTGTCCTGTCCTGTCCTCGTCCTCCTGTCCTGTCCTGTCCTGACCTCGTCCTCCTGTCCTGTCCTGTCCTGTCCTCGTCCTCCTGTCCTGTCCTGTCCTGACCTCGTCCTCCTGTCCTACTGTCCTGTCCTGTCCTGACCTCGTCCTCCTGTCCTACTGTCCTGTCCTGTCCTGTCCTGTCCTGTCCTACTGTCCTGTCCTGTCCTCGTCGTGCTGCCGTGCGGGCCTCGACGCAGGCAGAGCGACTCGACTGCTTTGACGGCGGTCACTCGCGGGCAGATGGCACCCCGACACGTGATGATCAAGGTTGAATATCAGCATCATCAACGAGTCGGAGCCTGTCGTCACCCACGTCTGTCGACAGTTGCCACTGGGATGATCTGGCAACCGGCGGCTGGTTTTGCTACCAGACGATCCCCAGGGCGTGACGTGCCAAATGGCGGCCGCTGCTGTGTGCTGCTACCCAGCGGTCACGACAAAGCCGCTCCTGACCGCCCGCTCCCTCCACCCGGGAAGGCAGCGTTAGCCAGTGCGTGGCGTAGGAAAGGTGCTCCAGTTGTCTGGCCCAGTTCCCGAGAGGCCTGGCCATTAGCCCGATGGTATTGCATGAAGTGAACCGACGCAGAAGTGAGCCCGGTGCCGCGGACATTTTCCGACGCTCAAAATAGGTGATCCATGTTTCACGGTGGTCACGAGCGGCGCCGTCGTCCGGCACACATGAAGCCATTCATCCCAGCACATGGCATGGCGATGTTTAAGGAATGGATAGGCTTTTATTGTTTAGGGATCCAAGACGGACATTAGATGTATTCAATACATAAATGCATGCATACATACAGGCACATACATATATTTATATATGTATATATATATATATATATATATATATATATATATATATATATATATATATATATATATATATATATATATATAATGCATATCTTGCTCGCCTCGCGCATACGAACACCGCAAAGTCATCACATAACCACGTCATAGCAGATCATTCCATGCGAGTGCCCTATCTCCGCCACAAATGTTTTCATAACATTCCCAAATGACGTAAATGTATTTTTTTGCGTAACAAGCAATCATTGGAGAAATTGGATAACCGAAATCGCCATACAAAACGTAGCACCCTACAATAACTTAAGGTCGAACCAAGGCATGCAATTGGTTTCATATTATGTTGTATTTTCGGTATAATTCACTGTCAAGCGGGATATAGATTTTTGCGTTGTATTAATTATCGAACTTGCTCATGTACATGCCTTCTCACTCCTTAGGCTGTGTGGTCGGCAAAGGCAATATTCAGGCAATTGGAAGGCTAAGTTTTGCCTGCCTAGCTTGTTCGCAGCCAGATGAATTGCATGGTGTAATTTAAGCTGGTCTGACAAACATATGTTTTAATATATTACACATTAATATATGTGTTAAACATATGTATAAATGCATTTTAATCACACTTTTTGTGAAAAAGACGCCTCCTCCCTTCAATGCTTCTAAATGGAAGGAACAGCCCGGCGTCGGTGTAACTCATTGTGGGTGAGGCCTGAAACACTTCGCTGTGAGTCACACATGGGACATTTCTCTGTTGGTGACTGCCAGGACATTTTTATGTGAGTGACGCCTGGGACATATTATATCTGCGGGTGACGCCCATGACAGTTATCTGCGGGTGACGCCCAGGACATTTATCTGTGAGATTTTTCTGTGAGTGACGCCTGGGGAATTTCTCTTCACATGCACACCCGAGCGTCAGGGCTAGGCTACCGCCGGGACATTGCACACTCGCAACGGGTTCAGTTCCACACCGGAGCTTCCTCCGATTTTGAATTTCGCAATCTGCGACCAATGGGTGAGAGTGCAATGACAAATAGCCCTTCCAGTGGTTCCGCACGACTCTCCCGCTATCTGGATCATCTCCCGATTGCCCGTTCGGAACAGCTGTTCCAGGCGGTTCGGGTTGCGCCGCTGACTGCGCCCACTGCACATCGTCCCCCCCCACATGGCGAGCCGGAGACCACAAACAAGCGAGCGGCCGTCTGGTCGCCGGCCCGCCGTCGCCGCGGGAGGTGCCCGCGCCGAGTCTGCCCGTCGACGACGTCACGCTCGCTCCTGGCCGCACCGGAAGCCGACACAACGCCACTCGGGCAGGGACCCGGCGGGGGTAGGGTGTCGCGCCGTCCCATCTGCCAGCCTCTCAAACAACTTGTTTATCGGCACTCGCTCAGTGGGGCACCGTTAATTCTGTTAAAAATCCCTGTTTCCTGGGCGGCGGGCAGCCTTTGTGCGCCACCCCAGCCACCTGTGCCGGCACCTGGCCCGGTGGCTGCTTACACACGCCGCCCGCAAAAACATCGGCGCATGACACCCGTCGGCTTCCAGATCACCGCTGAGGCCAACCGTCAGCTGTTCAGTCCCAAACTGCGAACAGAGGCCGGTTCATCCCCTGGAGGCCGAATGATCTCGCCGTTCCCTTCTAGACAACGGTGCTCACCGTTCTGTGGACCACCTAGTGGCGACTCGTAGGCTCCTGTTGGGGCCGTCGACTCACCCGTTCCACCCGGACCAATGAGTCGTCCGTGCCGTTGGGCTCGCGAACTAACCCCTTTGGTTCATGGACTCACCCGATCCCTTTGGTTCATGGATTCACCCATTCCCTTTGGTTCATTAACTCACCCGTTCCCTTTGGTTTATGGACTCACCCGTTCCGTTTGGTTCATGCACACACCCGTTCCCTTTGGTTCATGGACTCCCGCGTTCCCTTTGGTTCATGGAGTCGCCCGTTCCCTTTGGTTCATGGACTCACCCGTTGCGTTCGGACGACGAACCACTCGTTCAGTTTAGATCACAGACGCGCCCGCCGGGACCCATATGTTCACCTTCTCGCCTGGACTACACACCCCCCGTCGTTTTCTGGACCGTGAACCGCGAGCACATCGTACCCGACCGCAAAACCTCGTGGATCACTCGCTCCGTCTGGATTACAGACCTCATATGTCTACTACCTTTCCACATCCCCAGAATCAGCACCCCACCTCTGACACTACCCCCCCCGCGCCCCCTGACCCCTGGCATTGGCTGCGATGCCGCCCCGGTCCGCGCCGGCTGCGAGCTGTTTGCCACGCCTAGGCAGCAGCTGTTTTGGGCGCACTTTTTGCCGCGTTCAATCTGGTGGTCGCGATGGCGTAATGTCGGCTCAGTGTCAATGTCGGAGGGGAGAACACAGACGCGCTCCCAGGTGTGGACAGTGTGGTCTCCAGCGATCGCAACTGGCACACGCAAGTGCAATACATGCTGCTTTCCCTTGGGTAATTTTTGTGGCAACTTATGCTGCTTTCCCTCGGGCAATTTTTGAGGTAGGTAATTTATGCTCCTTTCCACTCGGTCATTTTTGGGGGTAATTTATGCTGCTTTCGCTTTGGTAATTTTTGCGGCAATTTATGCTGCTTTCGTTTTTGGTAATTTTTGTGATAATTTATGCTGTTTTCCTTTGGGGAATTTTTTAGGTAATTTATGCTGCTTTCCTTAGGATAATTTTTTGGTGATAATTTATGCTGCTTTCCCTTGGGCAATTTTTGTGATAATAAATGCTGCCTCCCATGGGTAATTTTTCCGGTACTTTATGGTGCTTTCCCTTGGGTAATTTTACTGGCAATTTACGTTGTTTTCCCTTGGGTGATTTTTGTGGTAATTTATGCTGCTTACCTGCTGCATGCGTTCCATCACCGCTAAGAAGGAGGCAGTAGGATCTTATTGGCTTAATCCTATTCCGGTAGGTGTGGGATTCCGTCTCTCCGTGGTTTTTCGCCTGCTGTTCCCTAGCCCTTGTAATAGGGGCGTGAAACTCGGTGACCATTCTTAGCATTTTTTTCTTCTCCACACCAAAAGTTTGGCTTCATGACTATACCAGAAAAGACTGGCTAATGAAGGAAGTATTTGGAGGCACTTCGACAGATGTTTGCCTTTTTTTACAGAACATGAATCTGAATATTTGCATTGCTTTGCAGTTCAGGTCCTGATAATTTGGAATGAAACTGCTCATACTACCTTGTCTCCCTAGGGAAATGCTTATTTTAATCTTAATCATGTCGAGACAGGATCCAGGGGAGGAAAATATGTCCAACATGTGACCAGTTTCCTCAAAACGGTACCATTTATGCTGCCATCGAAAAGATGGAATGGAGGGTGGATTCAGGGCAAACGGTGATAGTGCATGGCAAGCAGTGGCAAACTTTCCCAATGGCAGATCCAGAAGGTGACACGAGATATTCAGGATATCTTATTAAAACCACTACAAGCAATGGCGCGACGAGGGTGACACTTTGTCAATGGGGGACCAAGGAGGGGGAGGAGTGAATCCAGGACAAACGATTACAATAAATCGTACGCAGCGGCGGAGCCAGAATATTTTCCCAATGGCGAATGATTGTAGCAACATTCCCAATCAGGCCTCTCGGGGTCCTATCTAGTATAATTCCCTGGCGACGCTTCTGATCAAAAACCTCACGATGAATGTTAATGCTATGTAAAAACAACAACATGATAGGTATTTGTGGCGCTGACTGTGAAGAAGGACCAACCACGAAGTACAGATAATACTCCCCCTTCCTTAGGCTTTTGGCTACGTCATTGGCTGTTATATATATGTGCATGTATGGACAACAAATGGTGCCTTTGAACCATAAAACATTGATGCCCATCAATGTACAATCTTACCGATGTAAAACATAAACACATTCCAAAATTGTTCTGATCAATTCCACAAGGTTTTTTTTATCCTCTTGACTTCGCCATTGCGAAAATGTTGACATGTTCACGCTTTAAAATTGTAAATTAGACCAGTAGAGTTCCATTGAGCTATCCAGCTTTGAAATCGGTCCAATAGGTTCCGGGATCTCAGGTGAGGGGATCCGACCGCACAGATTCAGGCCTGAACGATTCAGATTCAGAATCAAACCGTACAGATTCAAGCCTATACAAGCGCTGCCGTAGTAGGGTTAATTGGATCCATTTAGTTATTGGCCCGTCCTACGTTGCAATATATACGTAAATAACGGAATAATCCATGATACCAAACGGTTTTTAAATAATTAAGGTGGTTACCGTTGTTGAACAGGTCCCAACACTTCATTTGATATAATAGTCTCCATAATCGAAGTAAACGAATCCGCCGCTGCTTTGTTGGACAGGACAGGAGGACAGGAGGACGAGGTCAGGACAGGACAGGTCAGGACAGGACAGGACAGGACAGGACAGGACAGGAGGACGAGGTCAGGACAGGACAGGACAGGACAGGAC
Source organism: Ashinkailepas kermadecensis (assembly GCA_034440615.1). NCBI lineage: Eukaryota > Metazoa > Arthropoda > Thecostraca > Neolepadidae > Ashinkailepas > Ashinkailepas kermadecensis. The sequence continues at coordinate 166,827 of JAOTOM010004569.1, read as the reverse complement.
AGGACAGGACAGGACAGGAGGACGAGGTCAGGACAGGACAGGACAGGACAGGACAGGACAGGAGGACGAGGTCAGGACAGGACAGGTCAGGAGGACGAGGACACTCCCTACTGAAACAAAAACATTGAAGTTGTCTAACTTCAAGAAGCGTGTACGAGCTTATCTCCACGAGCGACACTAGTCACAAAAAAAACTTACAAAATAGATTTGTGTACACCATGCACTCACATTTAGGCCATCGCTTTCATATCACTTCCATAAACTACTCGTTTACAGCTCGTGTTGCAAGCACGGTGTGTGTAGTGCAGAGTGATATGGGTATTGTATTATGTTGGTGTATGAATGTTTGTTGCGCATGTGTTCCCACTATTGACCACAAATCTATCCTTTCTTTGTAAATATCTGAGTTATACCCAGACTGTCCATAATAGCCACTATACGTGGAGGGCATGTAATGTGAAATAAATAAATAAATAAATAAATAGACGAGGTCAGGACAGGACAGGACAGGACAGGACAGGACAGGACAGGACAGGACAGGACAGGACAGGACAGGACAGGACAGGAGGACGAGGACAGGACAGGACAGGACAGGTCAGGACAGGACAGGACAGGAGGACGAGGTCAGGACAGGACAGGACAGGACAGGACAGGACAGGACAGGACAGGACAGGACAGGACAGGACAGGACAGGACAGGACAGGACAGGACAGGACAGGAGGACAGGAGGACGAGGTCAGGACAGGACAGGAGGACGAGGTCAGGACAGGACAGGACAGGAGGACGAGGTCAGGACAGGACAGGACAGTAGTCGGTTGCGCCGAATGTCACGTGGTGTCTCGGCAGCAGAACTGGAGGGCGGTAGCCGGCCGTCGACTCGTCACGTGGTCGGTGTTGGTGAGTGATGCCAATATCGACGGGCTTTGACGGAGTGGACTGGCCACTGGCCGGCGCTAGTGCGGTGACACTGCTCGAGACCGACGCCACTTCGATAGGCGATGGTGACCGATGGTAGCCAGTTCAGAGCCGCTCAGACGACCACTCGAGGCACGGTCTCTGACTCAACTCAGTCCTCGGCGCCGTCCGAAAGGTTCCACAAATTGGCAGCAACACTGGTGGCATATCTCACGTGCCATGTCACTCGGAGCCCCGTCCAATCACGGCGAGGGTCGCGGCCCGACATTCCACGTCGATAATGCTTGACTTCGTGTTCCAACAAGCATTCTCACGTCACCGCTGCGGGCCGGGAGGCGGCCGCAGGCGAACCACACCGGCCCACCGGCTCGGTGGAGATGTTGCCACCACTCAATACTCCTCCAGTCTTCACCCCAGTTGCGGTGAATGGCGAGTCCACCGACCATACATCGTCTTAGTTGTGCCTCCTCCAGCGGTGCCGGACACGCGTCCAGCAGACCACTGACAAATGACCGGCCAATCAAAACTCCATTCACACGGTCCACGCCGGCACCAGGCGGTGCATTAATCAATGGCTAAGTGGGCGCCGCTGTTTGGCGGAGTATTCACCTGTGTCGGCAGTTGCCGCCGGCGGAGCGACGGTGCGTCGTTTGCGCCACGAGAGCGCCACATTACGCGCATTGCCGGCGGCGGCAATTAACGCCGCGGATCGGAAGACGTAGAATATGATCCTGTCAGCGGCGCCCCAGCCAGCCCCACAGGGCTACACTACACGTGAGGCCAGCCTCAGCTGCAGTATGTGATCCAGCGGCGCCCCAGCCGGCCCCACAGGCACACACCACACGTGAGGCCAGCCTCAGCTGCAGTATATGATCCAGCGGCGCCCCCGCCGGCCCCGCAAGGATACACTACGCGTGAGGCCAGCCTCAGCTGCAGTATATGATCCAGCGGCGCCCCCGCCGGCTCCGCAAGGATACACTACGCGTGAGGCCAGCCCCAGCTCGTTAGGGCACAAGGCGAGAGCGGAAATTGGCGGCGCTAGTCGCGCCAGCAGGCGTCGTAAATACCCGAAAGGTAATTTACGCCGGCTGCCAGGGGAAGCATTGATAGGTGTAAGATAATGGGGCTATTCGACTTCCTGGTGCATTGTTTATACTGCACCTTAGTTTGTGTTAACAGTGCAAGTACGGCGAGTCTTCGTGTCAATCACCCATCTCCTGCTGATAAAGGGGACAATACATCGATTAATAGAGAGGGAGAGGATGGAAAGGGGAGAAGGAGCGACTTAGCGACATGACAACTATCCCCTGTGAGCATCTGCCACCAGATGGCGAAATGCCGTCCGAAACCATAGATTCCAACACCACGTCTTCAGGTACTGTGGCCATCTAGCATCACCGTGTCCTCTGGCCATCTGGTCACGGATGTTTCATGAATGGACTTCCGGAGGAGGGCCGGTAATAGCGTGAGTGCATTTTTGCTGAAAAAAAATGGGGAAGACAAGGGAAATCTGAGCAGGACAAATTTGACAAAAAGGGCGATGTTTCAAAAGAAGGAAGCGACTAATGTGCACTTGTCATGGAAAACTGAGAACAAATACGCATCCTTACAATACTTGGAAGGACAAATACGCATCCTTGCAATACTGGAGTGTAAATGTGCCCCCAATCTCCAAGAAACAACTGTGGGCCGGACATAGTGCAACGATGGTAACTGCTTGCCTATGGTGAAGCTGAGCAGTTCCTCAATGGCCGAAGGTTTGACAACACTAAGAGAAGTGTCAAACGTTCGGCCATTTCCTCAATGGTCGAACGTTGGACAACACCAAGAGTGTTGCCTCTAGCTCCGGCTCGTATGACTGCCCGAAATTCCTGGGCTTCATTTAGGTGGAATTGGCGGACATCAAGGAGGGAAATGGGAATAAAATAATACTAAATTCCTATCTGAATTTAAGAAGAAAGCACGCTGAATCATGCAAGATGTTGATTCGATCATGCTCATCGAATCAACGACATGCGGCGTCCAAACGATCCTTAAGAAAGAGAAGCTCATCGACCTCACGGACATATCGAATTATCTGCCAGATGAAGACGCCGTGAAGACGAGCGGAAATACTGGCGGAGAGAGGTGGAAAGGCGACATACAGCACACGAAGCCGCTGGCTCAGCTGAACCAACATAAATTGCATGTTTTTTCCGCTGATGAGCCCGGGAAAAGCTCAAAAGGTTTGCAGAGAAACGTGCTTGTAGACATCATGCTACATTTATGTTCGAGAGGTAGGGAAAACCTGCGTGGGGAAATTGAAGGAACGATTCTTCTCCTGCATGATGCTGAGGACCGGGAATCCGGGACAATGCTGGGTGACATGGATATACGATCGACTGACAAGCGATCGCTAATCGCAAGCCACAACGTACGCCAATGGTCTGGATTCCTGCCCCGTCACGTCTCTGAAGAAGTATCTGCGCTGCCTAAACCCAGACAGAGGTTCATTTTGCCAGACTCCGAAAGTCTAGTTTGGTTCATGCGGTTCTAGTTTAGACGTCTGATCTCTGGGCCATAGCACACTAACTGGGATGGCGAGACAGCTATCGCAGGATGCTGCATTATCAAGGGCGTACACGACCAAAGCGGACGCGCTACCTCCTCGCCAAATTGGACCGCGCCGGCTTCGAAGGCCGGCACATTCGGGGCGTCTCCGGATGCAAATCAGTGCGCACATTAAATCACTACGTGGAAACCCTTCCCGCCGGAAAACGTGCGGATAGTGAGTAGCGTCGTATGCGGGGACTCAGTCCCGGCAAAGGTGCCGGGGCTGGGTGAAGATATCATGCCACCCAGCAGTAGTGAAGGGAGCACTAGTTTCCATCAGTCATGTAGCGATACACTACCGCTCAAAAGTGCAGAGATATTCTTCTTGTTCGGTGACCTACGATAGTTCGTTTTTGTCGCATTGTTGCACTGTCGCATTGTCATTGATGAAGAAGACACTTGCGTTGTAATAAATCACGTGAGAGTTCGACGCAATGTCGTTCCATGCTGATCATCGTATGGCAAATAGCGATGTCGATGTGGGATGGTAATTCACGGCACCTACAACACAGCGCATGTGGAAGCACTTGTTTGGCCCTCAGCGAAACAAAAATGTACGTGGTATGTGAAATACAAAATGAGTGCTTCAAGCCGGCACCGCCTGGCGTGTCTTCGTGCTCGCTACCGTTTGGGGGAAGGGGTTAAAAAGGACAGCCCCTCGGATTTTCGTGAATAACTTCCGTACCATTAGAGCCAGCGCAAACCACATTTTCAGTACATGTCCATCAAACAATTTGAAGCATCCTGACATCAAACTATTTCCATGCTGGGTCTGGTCAGCGAGATATGACGTCATAAGTGGAACATTCCATGCATGTTTTCGCCTCTTCGGGCGATGGTGCGAACATGCCTCGGTCTTGTATAATATTCCCAATTATGATGCACATATTACTTGGATTTATGTTGGACATGGTCCCAACAGGATATACAATCGAGCCAGGGGCGGATACAAGGGGACAACTGGGAACATGTGCCCCTCATGAAAATTGGCGCCCCTCCGGCCGGGAAAAGGCAGGAGTAAGGCTCGAGTGCAGCCCATCCTCCTTCGAATTTTACAGCCAGAGGCGCCCCTTCGGTGTGCTCGAGTGCATCCCCTCGATTCTTTTTTCAGCCAGAGGAGCCCTTCCGAAGAAATGACTCCCCTAACGAGATAAAGTGCCCCATGACGATTCCTGGATCAGCCCCTAAATCGTATCACGTCAGAATTTGAGGTCATGCTAGGCCACAAGCATGATGACAATTGGGACGAACCATAAATTGGCTTACCGACGCTCTTCCACAGACGACGTCATATTTCATTTCGTTTTGACATCTACCAATAACGTGACCTGACATAACCTCACGTTGCACTTGGTGAGCCTTGTTAAGAGGCGCCGCCGCCGATGTCGCGTATAGGTACACATCTCCAGACATAATTGATTATCCTCCGAACATATACGGAACCACATGAAGGGCTATTCATGGAAATCGTAATAGTTCGATAATGTACATCGACGAAACACGGCCTATTCGTGTATTTGCCCATGTATTACAATGTTGTCTCCCAGCACCACATGATTCGCGGAAGGGACCATGGAGCACCAGCGAACCGGCTTTCCTCTCACTATAAGTCACATTCGTGTGCAGCTTGTCGGAGGCATGACTCAGCTGGTGGCCTGGCTGCTGAGTCAGCTGGTGGCCTGGCTGCTGACTCAGCTGGTGGCCTGGCTGCTGACTCAGCTGGTGGCCTGGCTGCTGAGTCAGCTCTCGAGGCTTCTCTCAAATGCCAAACACCATCAGGGCCTCAATTGAGAAAAACACCGGAGCTCAAATCCAAGATCACAAGCCATATCATAGCCACTGGCGGATCTAGCCCACCGGTTTGGGGGGGCCAACTTTCGGTTTTCGGCGTCAGCCCCCTCCCCTCCCCCTCCCCCAGTGGCGTACTTAGGAATTGCATCAGAGGAGGGGTCGAAGAGATTTGGAGGGTGCCCATTCTCCCACTATTTTTGGTTAAAAGCATCGGATTTCTACCACTATTTGTCAAATGGACCCATTTTTTACAATAATAATTAATGACAACATAATTTCCTGTGTAGGGGCCCCAGCCTACCTCCACCACTTCTCAGTTACGGGATTTTTGTTCTTGTTTACCAAAACGTTCATGTTCACGTTCAACGTCTTGTACCACGTCAACGTTCGTGCACGTGTACACACTGGCAGATCCGATTTTGTCAACTCTTGCTGTAAGCAGAACTTGAGCAGCATAGAACCCTCGATGCGTGTCAGAATGTACTATGCTACCATATTGGCTTCCAAACAATTATAAAAATACCTTTAAAATTGGAGATTCTTTCATCCAGACGATATTTTTTAACCTCGGCAAAGGTTACTGCATTTTCATTCAGTTTACTTCTGTTGGTTTCGGGGGGCCAAAAGACACTATGCCCCCCCCTTTTAAGCGCTTCGGGGGAGCCATGGCCGGAATGGCCCCTCCCTGGATCCGCTAGTGAATGTAGCCTGTCTCTTCATCTTAGCAACCCCAACACCAACATAAGAAACATGCTGCTCAACTGGGCTCGACTGGTCACACGCACAAAACATCCTGTTCAAATTCCGCTTTCGAAATCTGGCTCACTGGGTCCGCTTGCCCGTTACTGGCTAAACAAGCTTCATGAACCTATCTGACGAAGGAATAATGAAACTGCTGATTTCGTCATCTCTTGCTGTAAGCAGAACTTCAACAGCATAGAACCCTCGATGCGTCAGAATCTACTATGCTACCATATTGGGCTTCCAAACAATCATAACAAAATACCTTTAAAATTGGAGATTATTTCACCCGGAAAGCTATTTTTTAACCTCAGCAAAGGTTACTGCATTTTAATTGAGTTTACTTTTATTGGTTTGGGGGGAGCCAAAAGACACTATGCCCCCCCCCCCCTTTGAAGCGCTTGGGGGGCCCATGGCCGGAATGCCCCCCCTGGATCCGCCAGTGATCATAGCTGACAAAAACAGCATTGGAATCATCTCAGCTAGTTACGGATGTCGGGGTCTGACCAAATAAGACAAGTCCACGGGACCCACTAAGCCAATGTCAGTGGTCGGGAGCACCTCAAACATGTAGTAGGAACATCACAGCCCACTTCGGCTGATCCAAGCCCTCGGGCCCTGCATCACGTGCTGCTAACCCTCGAGACCCACTCGAGCTGACGCAAACTCTACGCGCGTGGCCGGCTTGACGCCCATCGCCGATTGGCTGATATAACTTATCAGAGCCAACCCCAGCTACGTAAACCTGCCTCACGCGACACAAACCGCGGCGGTCTGTCTGAGCCGCTCGCCGGCCTCTTCCCGACCGTAGCGGTCGAGGGTCAGCCCGGCTGACACGGGTCACGAGTGTTGATGCATGGGGCACAAAGATGCTGCTCCACCACGCCGCGACTACACCTGAGCGGACATCTGTCCGGCGCGCGCATGCCCTCGCGCGCACAAAGCCTCGTGGAGCGGAGGCAGCCGGTGTGTGGGGTGGGGACAGGATGGGGGGGGGCTACAGTTGCGCAGCGCGTGCACATCTGCGCGCCGTGTTGACACACCGAAGACACCTCCAAACGGGCGGCAAACACCGGGGCGGCGGCCGCCGGTGCAAACCGGGCCGGCCGGCCGGCAGCTGGACGCCGCTATCGCGCGCACAATCTGGCCTCTTTCTGAGAATTTCTTTGGCCGCACGGCGGCGCGGTGTGGCCGTCGCCGCTCACCTGCCGCCTTTCTAAAGGCGGAATAACTCGGCCGCGCCAAGACGGCCGGCGCACTTCCGCGGGGCCGATCCGGCGCGGCGGCACCATTCAGGCGCGCTTTGTGCGCCACAATCGGGCCGTATTACGAGCCGCGACGCGCGGCGGCCGCTCGGCTTCGGCGGCGGCCGGGGCGCGCGCGCCGGCACCGGCGGAGGTCACCTGCAGGCGGCGGCAACACCTGCCGGCCGCACACAACAGGCCGTGTCCATGGCAACGGCGCCGCCAGTGCCGCGCTCATCTCGACCGGCCATTGTGGCGCGCCGCCCTGATTGGGGGCAGGGGAGCGCAGCACCTGCCCCCCCCCTCCCCGGCCGGCCCCCTCCGAAGGCACGCGCGCCGCCGGCCGGCCACGTGCCGCCACCGGCCGCCGGCCGTCGGCGCGGCGCTGCGAAAACACGTCGAAATCGATGCGGCGGCGTCGACGCCGACGAGGCGCGTGCCGCGCACAGACGGACGCGCGCCAGGAATGCGTGATAGTGGCGCGCCGCATTTGCGCGGCACGTGGCACAGTGGGGCGCCTTTGTCGCCGATGTTGATGCCCCTTCTGAGGCCGAGCGGACCGGCGGAAGCCGCAGAGGGGGCCTAAATTTGGGGCCGGGGACGCGTCGATCGGCCGGCAAGGCTGGCGACTGCTGACTGCATTAAGCCGGGAGATAAATCAGATCTGCTCCGCTCTGATGGGCATAGCAGGCCTGCGCGTGCCGGAGTCGTGACCGCTCGCCGGGATGTGAGCGAAACATTTGACGCTCTCAAAGGCCAATTAAGATGTCCCCAAACAGACTGCTGTTAGCGTCGTCCCTGGTCCAAGTCAAACACAGCACGACGTGTCGTAGTGAGTCACGAATATGTGACATTTATGAAGCAGCTGGGAATAGGGAATTGCTCGGTCTACAACGGATAATATGAGTGTAGCCTGTAAACGCGCGATGTTGCATATTTCGTAGGATGATTCGGGGCAAACGTTGGATGATCTCATGAGGATATCGTTTCGTGTCGACGTCCCGCTCACATGGTCTGACATGCGGAGAAACATAGGTGCCTGACATATGAGCAGTTGTATTTGTAAAATAGCACCTATAAAGACTTATTAAAGATGAGCGTTAACACGCGCTTGAAAGGCCGTATAGACAAGATATTTCGACGATTATTCTTCCTTATTCAGGCTTTAGGACGCACTGACATTAATGATCAAGTGGTGCTCATAACGTAGTGTTTTTACTTCGGTTCTAGTTCCGGTCTGGCACCTCCAACTACACACGGCATATTGGCTATGCACAAATTACACCTCAGCACAGTGCAATGTCCTTATCTCCCTGGTCGGACAACAGGAGCCGTACCTGCTGGAGAAACCACAATATGCGTCCGGTTTGAACCACGCCAAACCCCATCGCCTAAAGCAATTTCCATCGCAAGTGAAGATGTCTATTTTAAAAGCCCATTTCCATTGTGCTGAGAAGCTGGAGCTTATCGGAAAATATTTATCCGATCGACACAAGCACTGAAAAGTTCTTTACGGTCCTTGGTGTTAATTTTGCCTGTTAATGTTTCATTGAACATCCGCTTTTTCATCACGAGCTTCAGCGTGCCTCCTAGATGGAAGACTAAAATGAATATATCTTTGTTGCTGACCCGCTGGAGATTCCCAGCGGTTTATGCCATTTGGGAGCCACCCTTCCCCTTATGTGTGTATGTCAATACTATGTATCTGCCTGTTAATTGAGGACAGATGTAATACCGCTACATTTACATAAGAGTGATGTTAAGTGACGTTGCCTCCTTTCACGTTTTCGATTTTTGGGAGTCATATACTTAGCTTTTGATACCAGTGGCTCCCAAATGGGGGACTTTTGGAGATGAAGCCACATGAAGTATGGGTATAGGAAATCACAATATGCCAGTGGCGCGGGAACTGTCTCAAAGTTAGAGGGACAAGAGCCATTTTGAAGTTGATTCTTTCCACGCAACACCTATGGGGTCAACGTTGAGCTCATCTAAAGTTTATGGAGGGCAATCCCCTCTGCCTCGCCCCCTTCCGGCCCCCGAGTACCTATGTGTGTATGTGCTACCTACCTGTCGTATTTCGTTGTGAGCTATCGAATGATGGTGATTCTGAGCGAACGAGGGAGTGACTGGAAAGGTGAGTTCCGCTCCTTTGCATATGTTGTAATTTAATCCAATTCGATGTCTCTATAAGGAATCGATCGGGAATATCGGTGTATGATGCTTCCCGTCATCCAGTCTGAGGACCGGCCAGAGGACCGTCATCCAGTCTGAGGACCGGCCAGAGGACCGTCATCCAGTCTGAGGACCGGCCAGAGGACCGTAATCCAATCTGAGGACCGGCCAGAGGACCGTAATCCAATCTGAGGACCGGCCAGAGGACCGTAAAAAATAACCCATCGAGGACCGGCAACAATCCCACTGAGGACCGGCCAGGGGACCGTAATCCAGTCTGAGGACCGGCCAGAGGACCGTCATCCAGTCTGAGGACCGGCCAGAGGACCGTAATCCAATCTGAGGACCGGCCAGAGGACCGTAATCCAGTCTGAGGACCGGCCAGAGGACCGTAATCCCATCTGAGGACCGGCCAGGGGACCGTAATCCAGTCTGAGGACCGGCCAGAGGACCGTAATCCAGTCTGAGGACCGGCCAGAGGACCGTAATCCAGTCTGAGGACCGGCCAGAGGACCGTAATCCAGCGTGAGGACCGTCAAAAAGACCGTAATCACGCTGCATGTCCCCCGTCGCATCACACAACCGTACTCAACGTAACGAACGGCAAACGACACCCACCCGCTGGGGCGACGCTACACGTAAAATCACACAACTACCATTGAAGAAAAACACACGCCACCTTCTCCGTAACACGGTGGAAAACAATAGGTTTGCCGGCACTCAAGCCGAGTGCCCGCACATTATCGCATTGCTTCGTAATGGACAGCGTGTCATTAGGCGGCGCAAAAACGGGCGAAAAAAGAATTGTCGCTTTATTCGGTCCGTCCACGGTTCCCCACCAAAGACAAAGCGGCGGTGGAAAAAGCGGCAGGCACGCGAATCACACGATGTGTGTGAGGGTCGGGCTGACAGCTGGTTACAACACCTGCCCGGTGCTCTGTGTCTGTGTGTCTGTGTGTGTGTGTGTGTGTGTGTGTGTGTGTGTGTGTGTGTGTGTGTGTGTGTGTGTGTGTGTGTCTGTGTCTGTGTGTGTGTGTGTGTGTGTGTGTGTGTGTGGGTGTCTGTGTGTCTGTGTGTGTGTGTGTCTGTGTGTGTGTCTGTGTGTGTGTGTGTGTCTGTGTGTGTGTGGGTGTGTGTGTGTGTGTGTGTGTGTGAGGGTCGGGCTGACAGCTGGCTACAACACCTGCCCGGTGCTCTGTGTCTCTGTGTGTGTGTGTGAGGGTCGGGCTGACAGCTGGCTACAACACCTGCCCGGTGCTCTGTGTCTGTGTGTGTGTGTGTGTGTGTGTGTGTGTGTGTGTGGGCGTGTGCGGCGTGACCTCCAGGGGCCAGAGCTGCCCCGGCACCGACGCCCGCTTGAGTGTCCGCCAGGCGGACTGCCGTGTCACAGTCTTGACCGTTCCTCGCCGGCTGAGATTCGCCGATCTTTCAGCGCTGGTCGGCAGAAGATCGGCAGAAGATCGGCATAAGATCGAGTACGAGCAGTCGCGTGCGACACTTGCACCAGGTATCTAATTGGATCGTTCATTTCTAGCCGCGTATTTCTGGGTGTTCGAGCTTTTGGAATCAACCACTACGGATTAAGGCGCTGATAACGAGAAAAAGATTGGCGCGGATGAGAGGGTGAAAGTGAGATTTCGTATCTGAATCGCCCTTGGATCATTATGAGTTGGACGCGAGCGCCCATCTGCATGCCGGCTTAATTGGCTTCACGACGATGTGTCTTAAAGTGGGTCCAAATTGGCTTGCAGTGTGTATTTCTCTCGGCGGTTCCATGATATGGAAGCAATCTGCGTTTTCTTCACAAGCACAGGAGTTAGGGGGAAGTGTGCAGTGCCAATGGCCCAGATGTGCGCGCCAAATGATAATCATACGGTGTTAAAATTGTAAGCTCTGACGCAATTGCTGCTGATGTCACCGCCGACGTGTTTGGTTTGTGGCTGAACTGAATCAACAGCGCCGAATACGCTGGCGTGCACGGCGACACCGAAACACAACGGTCGACACCGCACGCAGAGCTGATTAAGACGGCCGCTGTTCAGCCGGCACAGCATTGCCGTGAGTAACTCAGCCGCCCAACACCGACCACGTCGCACAACCGATCACAGAGCCGATCACAGGGCCGGTCACAGGGCCGATCACAGAGCCGATCACGGGGACGATCACAGAGCCGATCATAACGATTGATTACAGAGCCGATCACAGAGCCGATCACAGAGCCGATCACAGAGCCGATCACAGGGCCGATCACGTGGCCGATCACAACGGTTGATCACAGAGCCGATCACAGAGCCCATCATAGCGCCCATCACAGAGCCGATCACAGAGCCGATCACAGGGCCGATCACGGAGCATCACAGAGCCGCCATCAAAGCATCAAGGGCCGATCACGTGGCCGATCACAACGGTTGATCGCAGAGCCGATCACAGAGCCCATCATAGAGCCCATCACAGAGCCGATCACAGAGCCGATCACAACGATTGATTACAGAGCCGATCACGGATCGATCACAACGACCGATCACAGAGACGATCACAGGGCCGATCACAGAGCCGATCACAACGATTGATTACAGAGCCGATCACAGGCCGATCACAACGACCGATCACAGAGCCGATCGCGCGTGTCCACGTGCAGTCCGCATCGCTAATAGCGCACGACTGGCGGCGCCGTTCATGTTGATGTGGCTTTGTGAGGCCGTCATTAGCGCGACGAGTGAACCGTAAACCGCTGGTTAGGCGCAGTGGCGCCGGCGATCCGGCTTCCGGCCGCCGGATGACCGCGCGGCCACACTATCGGTCCGTTTTTACCCTCGGCCGCCGCAGATAAGCCGACCGACACGGTGTTCCACATTCGAAATCGACGGCCGAATCAGGAGCCGGTCAGTCCCGGCGGGCGTTTGTCGCCGTCGCCTGCCCACGCGCGGCTGTCCTTTCCGCCGGCCGGGGTCGGTCGGGTTTCGCCGCCACCGCGGCAGAACGTGTCGGGGCACGCCGGCCGCCTACAAAGCAGACGCCGCCGATGCGACACAGCCGGCGGCGTCATTTGTCTCTGTCGCCGCCGCCGCCGGGTCGGCCCGCGCCGCGCCGCCGGGTCACGACCTCTGACCCGCAGACGGCCGCCGATCGCGGCGCGCGCCGCCTCAAACGGCGCCGCCGGGCGCGCGTGACCAATACAAAGCCGGCCGGTGGCGAAACGCGGCGCCGCTGTCGGCCGATCTCGGTCGGGGTGTGGCGCGACTGCACCGTCACCTGTCCGACTCGGTCGCCGCCGAATCCGTCAGGCGGATGGCATCGGGGTCATCTGACAGGTCGGGGTCATCTGACAGGTCGGCGCCCGCTGCGGTCGGCACGGCCACCGCCCGGCGCCAAATTCAGCGCGCCATGTCATCAGAACACCGTCCGACGACATATCAACCTGTGCGAGGTAGTCGAAACGGACGACGAATTCCCGAACGGCTCTCATGGAGAGACCTTGTGCTTACAATTAAAGTCAGAGGTGAGTCCCCACCTGTCCACCATCACCAACCATCTTTAGTGAATAATCGTTGGTAGCCAAATTGGTACGGAGAACACATATGCCGAGGAATAAAAGGACTTCGTCGCGAACAATGGTACAATGGACAAGTTTCACGTTATTGGTTTTCGGTTTCGAAAAATAACGGTAGCAATATTTCATAGTCAAAACTGAAGTAGTTTGTTCACAGGATGAGCATTTATGACATAATTATATGGCTTCAGTTCAGTGTTGCGATCGTTTTCAAGTCCTTCCCGTAGTGATGGCATCACATACGAGGAGTCTCGAAGCGGGTAAGTCCGAATTGCACAGGCAAGTCTACGTTGGATTTTTAGACACGAAGTTTTCAACCGACACGAGTCATGAATAATAAGGCGAGGGCTTGTGATCTGAAATGCTACCAACTTTCAAGAAAATATGAAGCGGTGTTGTTTGGACACCAAAAGCGGCAAAAGCTTGTACTATGTGTTTGAGTAGAATTAGTGAGAAAAATGGAAAGACATGACATAGATGATGTGCGCCTGAACTGAGCAAACACCCTGGCTTTACTTTCAGCAAAACAGAAGTTGTTTAAACCCACTTCCATAACAGGCATTTCATGACGAGGGTAACCTGCAGGTTACACCCCAATGTTTTGTAAGGACTTGTAATCGATCAGTGAACATCACCAAAAAAAATATTTTAATCCGTGAACGTTACATATTTAACATTACATGATAGGTACAATGCATGAGTAAATACATAGAGATGCAGATGAAATGCACATATGCATTGGTAATGGTTTGGCAGACGTCACAGACCGTGAAGCAGCATTGTGATGGATCAGAGTGAGCAACATGCCTGCTCCATTTGCTGCAATATTTTGATGATGTACATGGAGATATTGCAAAAAAGGACTGCTATCAAATGGCAAATATGGCAAATTGAAGGGATTCTTCTTCGTAATGGGCTTTCTTGCAGGGAGATATAAATTGTACAGGTGTAGCAGTTGATGCAATCAACTATCAATAGCTGTAGGCAGACGTGATCGGCTAGCTGTAGGTGAAGGCTGATGTGATCAATCATGCGTAGGTGTGGAGGAACATAATCAATGATCAGGAGGTGTAGGCCAATGTCATCCAACACCTTCCAGCAGCATTTTGATGAAGCAAAGTGCGTAAGATGCAATCTGCAAGGGCTGCCATATTTTGAAGATGCTGGTGGAGATAATGCAAAAAGGGATGACTATCAAATGGAAAATTGAAGTGATTCATAGCTAGAACTGCCATGGATTTTACACAGAGGACATGGGTGGTTGGGTTAATTTTGTTTTGCATGGAATGTCAGGCATATAGCTAAATTTAACCGAGCTTGAGAAAAGCATTGCAAGTATACTACTGCTGGAGTATCTGCAGTTTTGTGCAAAGTGTAATGAATGTCTCGTCATCTTCAGCATAATACAGTCAGCTGGGAAAATGTCAACTTACATTACTTAATGCTAATATAAAAGGGATGTGGGCACCCAAGTCTCCAACAAAATGGATGCTAACAAGTCACAGTTGCATACTTTGTAAAATATAAGTTTCTAATTTGTGGGAGTGATCTCCAAAACGGAAGATAAAACCACTATTGTCAAGCTAAAGCTGAAGTTAAAAAAAATCGTTCAATTTCTAGGATAACTGAGCTGAGGAGATAACTCTGGTTCAGCCCTCCCTCAACTCAACTTTCGGCGCACCCACGGCTATCAAAATACTCGTACCTCTGTTTAGCAGTGGTACCCGTACATTAAAATGTTCGTCGGAGCAAGCGGAGTCACTGGCAGTGCTCGGCGGACCGTCTCAGTGTGCAGCATCGCTCCACAACTTGCTCATCTTGTCGGCCGTCGGGAGGCCGCTGAACATCGCGTCTGGTTTACTTACAATTGCATTTGTGCACCTGGGCACAAAACAAGAATAATAGCGCCGTTTCCGTTTCTCATTTATCCATTTTCTACTGACTATCGAATACGATCCAAGCTAAAACTGTCTCGATTATTACAAATGGCAACCAAATGGCCGGGAGTCGACCATTCCTAAACTCCCCATTTGTGACGTCACACAAATTTTGACTGACCACAAAGCGATGCATTCTGAAGCGCTTTAAAAGTTGTATTACTGACTTAGGAGATTATAAAAATAAATGAATGACACCATCGTCTTTAGAATGAAAAAAAATACTAGTGACACTTAAGCCAAAAATACAGTGTGTCCCTAAATGAAACTTGTCCATTGGGAGGGGCAGGGCAGAAAGAGCACAACCACTGGATGGGAAGCCCAAAGGCCTGGCCGGACATTCCCGCCCAGTTAACATGGTAAGCAGCAGAGGTGGTGCAGCTACACTTCGTACCCTCAGTGGTTACATTCTGCTGCGCTTGTGAGCGGTGAGTTCACCAGCGAGCTCATCCAGCTCATTCAACTCATCATCAATGATGAATTGTGTCATGTAATTCCCAGAAGAATTGACTATTCTTAGAATGACAGGTGCTTGCTTCGCGTAAGCAAGCTGCAGTAGCAAATAAATCGCCTATCTATACATTCAATCTTTGTTTTCGGGGCCACGACACCGACCAAACAAGGCGAAAAATGACAAAGGCTGGAGGTAGCACAATCCGGATCGTAGCGTCACTACTGGTGACTGGTGACGTAGCGTCACCATTGGTGACTGGCATCATCAGACTGGGCTTTGCTGGCATCAGGCATGGCAATACTTTCTTTTCGTGAAGTGTCCACCATAATCCGTCCACGATACCTGGAACCCTGGCATCTGGACTAAGCCGCAATGCACGTCGTGCCAGGGCTAAGTCCAGGCCACAGACTGCGGCAGTCATAACGGTCACGCTGAAGAAAAAGCATCTGGTGCAATGTCATCGTCCCCACGACCTCGAGCCATGGCCGGCTATCTCTCGGGTCTGGCTCTGCTTAATCTGCATGTCAGGTCTGCATTTGCAAGCAGCCACGTGGCCGGCAAGATCGTTCGCCATTTAAATGTTCTCACGGCAAAGAGGATTGTCGGCCGCACCTGCTCTCCATCCGGCCTCCATCTGTCCTACATCTGTTCTGCGTCTGTTCTACATCTGCGCTCTGTTCGTCACACGTCCGTCTCCGTCCGTCCGGCGTGCCGAGCAGTGGGTTCGCTGGAGGAGGCGCCGGTCGACCGGCCTACCCGCGGGCGGCCGTCGCCGGCGCCGGCGGCCGGCGGCCGGTCGGAAATACCGGCGCCGGCCGGCGCGGCAGGTGCATCTCATGGCTATGGGCCACTGGGCCAGCAGCCCGCGACCGGCGCCGCCGCGACGCCCGCGGCCAAGGCCGCGCGCCCGCGCCAGCCGCTGCAGCGCGAATTTGCGGCGATAACCGGCCGCCGGGCGGCTGGGTGGCTCATGACCGGCCGCGGCAGGTGCGGACGCGCCGCTCGCCTCGGCCAGATGACGGCCCCGGCGGCGTCTTAATAACGAGCGCACTCGTTGTCCGGCGGGCTGTCGAGGTGTTGGTATTTAACGGAGGTGCACGCGCTGTGCTAGTCATGTGTGCTTCCAAGTCAGGGGATTCGTGAATCATCGCTGGGGAGCCGCGGCTTTCGAGCATCGGCTGTAGTCATCGTTGGTGGCATATTTCGCGGTGCGGCTGATTAACACTCACTCACTCACTCACTCACTCACTCACTCACTCACATACTCACTCACATACTCACACTCACTCACTCATTCACACTCACTCACTCATTCACACTCACTCACTCACTCATTCACTCACTTATTCACACTCACTCATTCACACTCACTCACTCATTCACACTCACTCACTCATTCACACTCACTCACTCATTCACACTCACTCACTCATTCACACTCACTCACTCATTCACACTCACTCACTCACCCACTCACTCACTCACTCACTCGCTCACTTACTCACCAACTCACTTACTCACCCACTCACTCACTCACTCACTCACTCTCAACCTCTCCCGTTCATTTTATGTCATTTCATCTGATACTCGAAACATCCCACATGCAGCTTCATATCCAAAGTGACACTTTTGTTCACTTTTCATCATTTTCATAGACTTAGTTATTTTCTTCATAGTTCTAGAAAAAAAAACTTCGTAGTTCTTTTCAATTACTTTCTGACCACACCTGCGCTCATTGGTGGCCCACTCGAGGTGATTTAGATTTTTCCTGGTGTGGTTATGAATTGCTGTTTTATGGCGCGCCGCCTACTTCGGTCGTTTCGCTCCCATAATCCTCTCCGACTCATCACCATTCCCTATCGGTCATTCGTCCGCTTCCGACAACACAGACCCAGTCCGGTCCACTCGGGCCCAACCCAGACGCGACTCCGACCCACTTAGCTCCTGGCGCCTTCCGGCGGACGGCGTGCCGGCGTCGGCGTCGGCGTCGGCCGCGACGCAACGCGACGCCGGTCCTGGCCGCCGACAGGAATGCTCGCGACAAGCGGTCGGCGCGGTCGCGATTGTCCCCGCGACGGGCGCAGGCGGTCGACGCGCGGCCGCCGCGACAACGGCCGGAATGCGGCGCGCCCGCAGCGCCGCCGGAAGCGCCAGCGCGCGCTTTGTGCGCCGACAAAGCGGCAATCCGCAGCGGGCGGCTCGGCTGCGGCCGCCACTTTAAATCGCGTCCGGCGACGCCGGCTGGATCCGCTCGACAGGCGCGCGCACCTCTTCTCCAGGAGGCGCACCCCGCCGGCGCGCCGCGGCGCCTGGCGCGGCGTCCGGCGGAGGTTCAGTCGCGAAGGTCGGCCTGGCCCACCGCGCCCGGCGTTTAACGACGACGTGAACGGCCGTCAGATCGTCGGCGGTGCGTTAAGACTCGGTCTCGTGCGGTGACACGGCCGGCTGCTGTTCAGCCGACTGTCGGGCTGGTGCTGGTGGCCGCTGGTCAGTCGACTGCCGGGATAGTGTTGGTGGCCGTCAGCAGGTTGCCAAACTCGACCAGTCCCAGCACGACAGAGCACCTTAGAACTGGTGCCGAGTTGGGTTTTCTGTTCTTTTTCACGTATGTCACGCTAGGGTATGCTCTGATGTATTTACCGGCTTCACATGTAGAGTACAGGACCAAGCAGTCTCAAGGTGCAAACTGACGATACATGACCAAGCAGATTCAAGGCACGATGCAAATAGAAGTATCTTATCATATTTAGGTGAGCTATGCCAGCTCAGCATCCTTTCTCAAACATGGCACCAACAACCGGTACATGCCAGTTGCTACCGGTTTTGGATGGGTGAGGGGGACAAGGAGGTCCTAAGTTCATCCTTTTCATGCAACGCCATGGGCGTATGTTGAATTTTACGAAACTCGGTTGTTCCCCACCCTCACCCCCACCCCAATCCATTCACCTCCCCACGGTGTGGAGGGGGGCTGTGGGCCGGTACCGATATTCCCACCGACACGATTTTTGTATCAGATCAGACTATTTTCATCGTATTTACTTTCTAGGTCATTGACCTCGTAGTCTTTTAAACTCAGCCAACCAGCCAACCAGTCAGCCTGCTTTTGCGATGTGGAAGAACGATACAGCCGTTTGAGAGGATTACGGGCGGGAGATTTACGCGTGATAAAGTCACCCTTCGATCCAGTCCCGGTGGGGACAGCTGCCAATGTACGCTGAAAGATGAAGACGCCTCCGAGCCGACCCGGAATCAGCAGGTAGTAACCCATCGGCCGAGATCAGCGAGTACTCGACTCACACACCTCCCCACCTCTTCACCTCTCCACCACCCTACCTCCACCTGCCAGATCCATCCGGTCAACGTCGGCCACACGCACCCAGCGAGTACCCGCCCACACACCTCCCCACCTCCACCCTCCATCTTCCAGATCCATCCGGTCACGTCGGCCAGCTCAGCGTACCGCCCACACACCTCCCCTACCTCCTTCCCCTCTCCACCCCCCTACCTCCATCTTCCAGATCCATCCAGTCAACGCTCCAGCTACCCGCCCACACGCGCCCCCCCCCGGCGACACCTGCATCCAGCGAGTACCCGCCCACACACCTCCCCACCTCTTCACCTCTCCACCACCCTACCTCCATCTTCCAGATCCATCCGGTCAACGTCGGCCACACGCGCCCGGCGACGCCTGCCTCTCACGCAGCGCGCGTGGCCGCCGGAGGCGGAAGGTGCAGGTCGCGAGTTCGAGCCTCGGTGACGCCCGCATTTTCCGCCGCGGCGCAGCCGGGGCGGCGAGCGGTGCCCGCCGGGGCATTCCAGGGTGGAGTATTTGAGGTGTGCGCGGTGCGACTGGGCCGTGTTTGACGTTCGCCGCTGACGCATGACGACCGACGGACGAAAACACAGGCGGCGCCGGCTGGCGCCGCTCTCTGCCGGACAGGGCCTGCTCTGCGTACACAGTCGGCCTCACACAGTCGGCAGCTGGGTGTGTGTTGACTGACTGACACGCCACGGGACCACAGGCGTCGTGCCGACCTCGCACAGTCGGCAGCTGGGTGTGTGTTGACGGACTGACACGCCACGGGACCACAGGCGTCGTGCCGACCTCACACAGTCGGCAGCTGGGTGTGTGTTGACGGACTGACACGCCACGGGACCACAGGCGTCGTGCCGACCTCGCACAGTCGGCAGCTGGGTGTGTTGACGGACTGACACGCCACGGGACCACAGGCGTCGTGCCGACCTCGCACAGTCGGCAGCTGAGTGTGTTGACGGACTGACACGCCACGGGACCACAGGCGTCGTGCCGACCTCGCACAGTCGGCAGCTGGTGTGTTGACGGACTGACACGCCACGGGACCACAGGCGTCGTGCCGACCTCGCACAGTCGGCAGCTGAGTGTGTTGACGGACTGACACGCCACGGGACCACAGGCGTCGTGCCGACCTCGCACAGTCGGCAGCTGAGTGTGTTGACGGACTGACACGCCACGGGACCACAGGCGTCGTGCCGACCTCGCACAGTCGGCAGCTGGGTGTGTGTTGACGGACTGACACACCACGGGACCACGGGCGCCGTGCCGACCTCGCACAGTCGGCAGCTGAGTGTGTTGACGGACTGACACGCCACGGGACCACAGGCGTCGTGCCGACCTCGCACAGTCGGCAGCTGAGTGTGTTGACGGACTGACACGCCACGGGACCACAGGCGTCGTGCCGACCTCGCACAGTCGGCAGCTGAGTGTGTTGACGGACTGACACGCCACGGGACCACAGGCGTCGTGCCGACCTCGCACAGTCGGCAGCTGAGTGTGTTGACGGACTGACACGCCACGGGACCACAGGCGTCGTGCCGACCTCGCACAGTCGGCAGCTGAGTGTGTTGACGGACTGACACGCCACGGGACCACAGGCGTCGTGCCGACCTCGCACAGTCGGCAGCTGAGTGTGTGTTGATGGACTGACACGCCACGGGACCACAGGCGTCGTGCCGACCTCGCACAGTCGGCAGCTGGGTGTGTGTTGACGGACTGACACACCACGGGACCACGGGCGCCGTGCCGACCTCGCACAGTCGGCAGCTGAGTGTGTGTTGACGGACTGACACGCCACGGGACCACAGGCGCCGTGCCGACCTCGCACAGTCGGCAGCTGAGTGTGTGTTGATGGACTGACACGCCACGGGACCACAGGCGTCGTGCCGACCTCGCACAGTCGGCAGCTGGGTGTGTGTTGACAGACTGATGACACACCACGGGACCACAGGCGTCGTGCCAACCTTACACAGTCGGCAGCTGGGTGTGTGTTGACGGACTGACACACCACGGGACCACGGGCGCCGTGCCGACCTCACACAGTCGGCAGCTGAGTGTGTGTTGATAGACTTCACTTCACACACGGTGGTCGGGTCTCGGGGACCGCGGAGCACTCGCGCGCAGACCCAGCCTTCGCCCAAACCTGGACCTGGCGCTATCCCCTCTCGAGCCGAGCTCCAGCTTGGACTCTGTCCGGATCGCCAACAGGTTCATCCAACCCAGATCTGGTCTGCCGTCAGGACCCAGTCCAGCCCAGATCTGGTCTGCCGTCTGGACCCAGTCCAGCCCAGATCTGGTCTGTGCCCCCCCCCGACTCAGTCCAGCCCAGATCTAGTCTGCCGTCCGAACTCAGTCCAGAGGGTAGACCCGATGTATATTCGATCCCACAATGTACTCGATATGCAGAAAGGGCTCGACTGGACCGAATTCCGACAGATGGTGCTCTTCTCTTGTGACGGATGCATTCTCTGGTGTTGTTCTCGTGTGACTCGTGCAGTCATCCAGACACCATTGGTCTGTCAAACCGGTGAATGCAGTTTATCTTTCGTACCCTCTGTTGATATCTCCAAGCAATGGCGCGAGTAAGAGGAACAGTCCTTCCCAACCTTCGACGAGTTTAACATTGACTCAATGGGCATTGCACATAAATAATCAACTGCAAAACTGGTCTCCCCCAACTTTGGGGAGGTTGCCGCGCCGCGTCGCCATAGTTTATTAGAATGCAAAAGCCTGTTCATTGTCAAGCGCCACGGGCATCGCCACCATGACGGACGAGGGACGCGTCCGCTCAGAATTAATGTTGTTTAACATTGCGCCTATGGCGTTAAATAGAGTGAATCGATCTAAGAACTATCTCGCCCTCCTCCCCCCCCAGCCCCATCCTTCCATTTAAAACTCGTGTCGTCGCCTTGCCAGGTGAGGCTGCTGTCTTACCGATCTTGGACAACCTTTTCTTCTGAATTGAGCTTATGGCATTGCTTGTAAAGAAATGATTGAACAAAATTACGCCCATGAGTTGTAATCGTGCTCCTACAGACAGATGGAGAGATCGACTCAAACTGGGAAGCTATTGAAAGATGTTGCCATGGAACAAAGAGAATGACAAGATTCATGGAACAAGATCACGCCCGATCAACTTTTCGGACGGCCACCTGGGACGGCCACCTGGGACGGCCACCTGGGATCACGGTGCGATTCCGGCCAGTAGAATGATGGTGTCAATTCTCCGAGACCTGACGGCCCGATCGTGGCTTTTTTACCGAGCCACATCACCCACATTTTGTGCCGAGTCGGCGAGAGAAGTAATAAAACCAGGACACCACGATCGACGGCGGCGACTGGCGGCGACATTGCCCGAGGTCGGGAGAGGTTCCCTGGTGCTGGTGCTGTTCGCTTGTAGCCTTGTGCTTGTGGACTTCAGTCGTCCTGCCAGCGCAGGTCCGGTAACACTGACAGTGGCCACCGCCCTGTAGCCTCGTGCTTGTGGACCCCAGTCGTCCTGCCAGTGCCGGCACCCCGTAATACGTAGTCGTCTGGCTGAGCTGAGAAGGGAACCTGTTCGCTGTACTGAAACCGACCCGGACGAGGTTGCGACGGGGAACGGAATGGAACACTACCGCCGTCGTTCTCGCTCGCCCACCGCTTCTGCCGTGCCTGGTATTATTCTCCGCGCAGACGAACACATTGCATTGTGGTCAGAGTTTGCGGACCCAAAAGACGGACCGCAATGTCAGACGAGTCGCCCGTGTTTGTGTCGGGTTACTCCATCCGTACGGTGGAGCACCATTGGCGGCGAGATCTGCAGTCGAGCTGGGCGGTGGGATGCAATAAAATAACTGGCTGAAGCAGACAAGGTAGCAGTGACTCGTGGATCCAGTGCAGGCGTTCGTAACACTCTCACCGTCAATCAGCCAAGCTTAGTGCAAAATTTGTTGGTTTTCTAAATTGACAGAATGATGAAATGGGTTATTGAGTACATTTTTGTGTTGATGTACTTTTTAGATCTAATATGCCCCACATCCTTTGACTTTGTGAAAATTAGCGACAAAAACCTTTTTATTCTCCTAAGGCTATTTCTGAAGTCTAGTTAGTCCCCGAATTATTTTTGGATGTCAGTGGCTGGGCAGTCACACTATTTTTTCGTTTGTCCAGTAAAGTTGAGGATATTTGTGGAGTCTAGTTCCCGATATATTTTCGGTCATATTGCCCGAAATTCCACAATAATTGTGCCTAGCTCATCCGTTAAGGATGTTTGTGAAGCTCTTCTCAGATCTCTTCTCACAGGAGCCTCATTGTCCAAGACATGGTTTTTTAGTTCATATTGTCTGTATGGTTTCAGGGTAGGATAGGGACGATATGAGGCCCTTCCGACCAGTCAGATCCGGCGACGATCCTTTCAAATTAATCCCCCCGCCCCCTGAAAATTCATGAGACTGCTTGTTAGACATATTACCACCAAAACAGTGCTTGTCGAAATCATAGCGGTGCGTGTCTACCAATAGTAGTCCCGGACACGCGAGGATCCGACCTGGCGAGTCCAGTATCGCTCCATCCGAGGGTCGGTCAGACCA
The DNA here is from genome assembly GCA_034440615.1 of Ashinkailepas kermadecensis. Classification (NCBI taxonomy): domain Eukaryota; kingdom Metazoa; phylum Arthropoda; class Thecostraca; family Neolepadidae; genus Ashinkailepas; species Ashinkailepas kermadecensis. The sequence continues at coordinate 143,544 of JAOTOM010004569.1, read as the reverse complement.
TTTGGCCCTCGGTCACACACTGCCATGGTGTGGGTGTGGCAGAGTGGTCAAATGGCCCCTCAACCTAGTCAGATCCACAGACAAATTATTCATCTCAGTCAAAGCTAAGGATGCTGATCTTCAGTTCAGTCCAGCCAGAACAACTCCTGCAAAAAAAAACCCTGAAACATGCGCGGTGAAGCTCGGCCGGATTTGCTCGGTCTGCTCTCCAGCCATCAGCACTTTGAATAACGCAAGCCGTGTTGTTAGCTTATGGCAGTCGGCGCTACGTTTTCCTCACCGCGAGCGATCCCGCCCTTTTCACTGCCAATGCGTGACTTCCTTCCGACTCAATCCTGCCTTCCCCAAGGTGGCGAATTAAAATGTACTTGGATGAAGACTCGGCTCGTGTAGTTGTTGCCACGGTTAGAGCTGGCGAAAGGGTGCCTTTTACTCGGCAATTTTGCGGTGTGTTATTGCCGTCCGGCTATCAGTGGTGAATTGCCAACCCGGCAACTGATAGAGTGATGAGCAATCGTTAAAGGTCATGGAGCCAAACGGACCGTTCTATCTGGTGTACGAGCCTTTCCCGAACTATTGTGGCGACGCTCCACCGAACGGTCATGCCTGTGCGAGACTGGACAACGCCTGTAGTCTCCGCGCCTAAGCCGAGCTGTTTCAAAGCCTGATTTCGCTCTTGGGTGGCATCGTGACACCACCGCAGCCGGTCTCAAGGTCATCTCGCACCAGGTAGCATGTCATCTAGCATGTCATTAAAAGGGGTGCCAATTAAAAAAAACATTGTGGCGAAGTGTCAGTGCACTAGACCCCCATCCCCTCCGACAAAAACTCATCAGTTTTTGCCCAGTTTATTTGTCAGATCGCAGAAATTCTGATTTTTTATTTGACGATGCAGCGCAAAACTAGCACAAGTTATTGGGAGGCCAAAATCGACATTGGGAGTCAAAGATCAACATTGGTGGGGCCGCGACCCACAAAGGAATAAAGATCGACGCCCCGGGTCATGAATGACGCCGATCTCAAGGTCATCTCGCACAAGGTATCATGTCATCAATGATATCTCAGGGTTATCTCGCGCCAGGTATCATTGTCATCAGAGGCACCGGTTTTAAGGTCATCTCGCACACGGCATCATGTCATCAATGGCGTATGCCTGCGTCATCTCTGGCGTCATCTCTGACGTCATCTCTGGCGTCGGCAGCGTGTTGGCGCGGTCATGACCGCCCGCCCAGCGGCTGGTGCTGACGGTTCAACACTCACCAGCCGCACCAGCCCACCAGACGTTCACCAGCCATACCAGCTCACCAGACGTTCACCAGCCGCACCAGCCCACCAGACGTTCACCAGCCGCACCAGCTCACCAGACGTTCACCAGCCGCACCAGCCCACCAGACGTTCACCAGCCGCACCAGCTCACCAGACGTTCACCAGCCGCACCAGCCCACCAGACGTTCACCAGCCATACCAGCTCACCAGACGTTCACCAGCCATACCAGCTCACCAGACGTTCACCAGCCGCACCAGCCCACCAGACGTTCACCAGCCGCACCAGCTCACCAGACGTTCACCAGCCACACCAGCTCACCAGACGTTCACCAGCCACACCAGCTCACCAGACGTTCACCAGCCGCACCAGCTCACCAGACGTTCACCAGCCATACCAGCTCACCAGACGTTCACCAGCCGCACCAGCCCACCAGACGTTCACCAGCCACACCAGCTCACCAGACGTTCACCAGCCGCACCAGCTCACCAGACGTTCACCAGCCATACCAGCTCACCAGACGTTCACCAGCCGCACCAGCTCACCAGACGTTCACCAGCCGCACCAGCTCACCAGACGTTCACCAGCCGCACCAGCTCACCAGACGTTCACCAGCCGCACCAGCTCACCAGACGTTCACCAGCCGCACCAGCTCACCAGACGTTCACCAGCCGCACCAGCCCACCAGACGTTCACCAGCCGCACCAGCCCACCAGACGTTCACCAGCCACACGTTCACCAGCCACACCAGCTCACCAGACGTTCACCAGCCGCACCAGCTCACCAGACGTTCACCAGCCACACCAGCTCACCAGACGTTCACCAGCCGCACCAGCTCACCAGACGTTCACCAGCCACACCAGCTCACCAGACGTTCACCAGCCACACCAGCCGTCAGCTGCTGTCGGAAACGGGTCGAGCAGAGCCGAGCTTATGACTCACTTCAGGGCAAGAGAAACGAGTCTGATTATTCAATCGTACTGCGCCGAAAAGAGGATCGATGGAGTAATTTTCACCCAAGTACAACACTGCCATGTAGAGGGCGCACCGGTTCCAACTGGTCATTGTAGCGGTGATAATGTCTCCCGAGTGGATTGCGGCCGGCGCGACGGACGGCCTTGCGTGATTGAGGCGTCGGCACTGCCGCGGCCGGGGACCCCCTGTCAGCGTGACCGCCGCGCCACGCCGGCCGGCAAACATGACCCGGCCCATTCAGACTCGGCCGTCGCCGAGGTATGCGTCTGTCAAACAAGTAGCGCCCCCCCCCCCCGCCGAGGACGCGCCGGCGAGACTGGAATGTCGGCCGACTGCGGCCAGGCGTTCTTTCCTTTGAGAGTCGTTGTTCCGCACGCTGTAGCCGGCCGAGAGGAGGAGGGTCAACAGCGCTGGACGGTCGGAGAGCACGAGGGACGCTCGACGGCCACGGCAGGCAGACGAGCTCAGAACGACGCGACGGCCAGCGAGCCGCGGCGGTGTGCTGTACGTCACGGGAGACCCCGTCCATCCGCGGTGGTGTGCTGTACGTCACGGGAGACCCCGTCCAGCCGCGGCGGTGTGCTGTACGTCACGGGAGACCCAGTCCGCAGCAGGAGTGGCCCGTCAAAGTGACACCCGGTCACAGAATCAGTGGCGCAGGCTGGTGATCGCTGTGAGATTGATCAATCTCTGTGAGATTGATCAATCTCTGCAATCTCTGCAATGAGATTGTGGGTCCTTGCCGCGTGGCGACGTCATCCGCGTTTGGTCGCTGGAACGTTCCCTCTGCGGAGCGTGGTCCAGGGCAGCGGCGATTTTAGCTCCTTTTCGGGACGATGATTTCGGTGAGAAATGTCCCGGTCTGGTGGTGTTCGAGGGTAAGTTTAAAGTGGGCGTGACTATAGAAACGGGGCCGGTGCCACCGAGGTAGAGGAGCGGGAGGAGGAGCGGGGCATCCGCCTCCTGGTGAGGCAGATAGAAGCGCACCCTCTTGCCGGCCTGGTATTTCAGGAGGTGTCAAGCGTAACAGCAAAGCGCGACAGTGGCCTCTTCATCCAGCTCATTCCGCATATCGTGTTCATCTTCTTACCCGTTGATCGTGGCGCAGACGTTCGAAAACCGGTACTCGGCCGGACCTGGTGCAGCCCACTTTCGACGGCATCCGAGCGGTTTTTATCGGTGCAGAAATCTGCCGAAATATACGGCCACATACCGACCGGGCTGCGCTTTTTACCGTCGGCTCTGCGTCAAGGCCAGGTCTGCTCGCGCGGCCGGGTGCCATGGGCAGTGGGTGGTGTTGATGCGACACTGGCGAGGCATCGTCTCGAGCATCGCCACTGGAGCACGTGACGACAGATCGGACCGACGGGTGCCGACCGAAGGTCACGCAATCACAGAAGGTGAAGGTCGTCCGCTCGGCGCGAATCGTCCGCAGTGGAAGTCCAGCAACACAGCCAAAACTTGGACGAATCGGAAATCCCCTGCCCGAGGCAACATTCGGCTCTCTGTTTCCGTCCACAGCTGTCCGGTCACAGCTGTCCGGTACAAACCCCGGCACCGTTAGCTTGTCGCGAAAATCCCTGCCTGGCCTTGGCGCCAAAATCGCCAGCTGTGCCACTGCGAGTGTCACAATGTCACCACGTTGTCCGTCAGTATGTCAGCGGAACACTGTGCCACCGAGCGTAGTGAAGCTGCCGAGCGGTGGACAGGCTCAGTGCGCTCGGCGCCGGGTCTGCGGTGTCACAATGTCACCACGTTGTCTGTCAGTATGTCAGCGGAACACAGTGCCACCGAGCGTAGTGAAGCTGCCGAGCGGTGGACAGGCTCAGTGCGCTCGGCGCCGGGTCTGCGGTGTTACAATGTCACCACGTTGTCCGTCAGTATGTCAGCGGAACACTGTGCCACCGAGCGTAGTGAAGCTGCCGAGCGGTGGACAGGCTCAGTGCGCTCGGCGCCGGGTCTGCGGTGTTACAATGTCACCACGTTGTCCGTCAGTATGTCAGCGGAGCACTGTGCCACCGAGCGTAGTGAAGCTGCCGAGCGGTGGACAGGCTCAGTGCGCTCGGCGCCGGGTCTGCGGTGTCACAATGTCACCACGTTGTCCGTCAGTATGTCAACGGAGCACTGTGCCACCGAGCGTAGTGAAGCTGCCGAGCGGTGGACAGGCTCGGTGCGCTCGGCGCCGGGTCTGCGGGACGATCGATGACAGGCAGCACGAATTGAGCCAGGTGCTACTTATCGCAAGATTGAGCCGGGCGTTGGCACGTCCAGGGCTTGTGACGCAACGTCATGCTGACATCACAGCATCTGCGTCTGCGGCACACGTCTGCACCTGTCCTTTCGCAGAATTGCCTGTGATCGCCACCCGGATCGTCCCCCCGCCCCGAAACCTGTTCATTTGAGCTCGCCAGGGCGCGACATCGACCCCAAATGAAGCGCCCTTCGCCGACATCCCTCCAAGCTAGTTATTTCCACGCCCAGTGGCGTTCGAAGACCGGGTCAAGACGCCGGCGTGGCCACCGGGCGCGTCCCGAGACGAAAAATAGTTATTACCGCGGCGCGGAAACGCAGTTCCGCCGGCGCGCCGCGCTCGCCGCGCGTTCTCGTGTGCGCGCACGCTTCAATAATGGATCGCCGCCAGCTGGGCCGCAGGATATCCGGACGGTCGGCGCCGCGTCGATCCCTCGGCTCATGTGTCGCGCGCGCTCGCCGCAGCCAGACGCAAGCCGCCGGAAACGGGGGCGGCCGGTCGGGGAGCGCGAGAGAGCGCGCATCACCGCCGACAGACGACGGCGGCGGATGCGGCGCGGCGGCGACTCCGGCGCGGCCGCGCCGCCGCCGCCGCCGCCGCCGTCGCCGCCGCGCGCGACGGCGAGATGGGCGCGCCGTTATCGGGCGGACAATTAGCCAATGCAGCGCGCCCGGTGTTGGCCGGCTCGTGCCGGTTAAATGGGTGATGATTTTACTACGGCGCCGCTCGGCCGCCACGCCGCGTGCACCTGCCTGCCCGCGCCTGGCCGGCAGCCGGCGGCGTTCATTGGTCGACGGCCGGCGCGCCGCGCCAGCCCATTGGCCGACCAGCACGTGCGGCAGCGTCGGCCAGCACCTGCTCTTCCCAAGAGTATTTCTGTCCTTGCGCGCCACTGGCGCGCTCAGTGAGACGGAGAACGGTGTGGAGGCAGGACGCAGCTCGAGACAGGAACGCCATAGAGAGAGAGAGAGAGAGAGAGAGTCGACACGTGATACAGAAAGGTTGTGCAGCACTAGCATGGTCTCAATGGATAACCCATCGCACAAGCCACTGAAGAAGCGGCCGCTGGCTCTGGTTGACTACAATGCGCCGATCAATGGTAAGTAGAGCAGACATGATATCGCATGGGCTTGTATTTCATGCAGCCGCAGATAAAAATAATTTGCAGCAAGCAATAGCCTTCAGTAGTTATTTTCATGACAAAATAGGATATTCTCGGGACACAAATTGATTGGTTGTTTACTTGCCGAGTTCATAAGTTATACGCAGGAGATGCCCAGCTTCTTCTCTCAGACTTTACTGACTAAGACGCAAAAAACATGCGATTAAAGTGATCGCTATGCTGTTAAACAGTTCACAAGCAAAGGCTTTCTGACAGCCAGCGATGGTATTCGCCAGCTCTGTGAGTGTGAACTCTGACCTGTTCTGCGGTTTTGTTCTGCGCGCTCTGTGGCGCGCCGACCATTGCGAGCGCTCCGCTGACACTCGTCCTCCGTGTTGCAGACGACGTCCTGCCGCGCCTGAAGCCCGACCGGCCGCCGCCCAGCCCAAAAAGTCCGAAGCTGGAGCCGGAGAACCTGAGCGTGCGGTCGACCTGCTCGCCGGCGGCCGGCCCGCTGCCGCCCTACATCCCGTTCAGCCTGTACTACCCGCTGCCGGGCGGCGAGCGGCCGCACCTGCCGCACAACCTGTACCGGCCGTACGCGCTGCCGGCGCCGCCGCCGCCCCCGCCGCCGCCGCCGCCGTCCTACGGCGTGCAGCCGTTCGACCGCGACCTGCCGCCGCACCTGTCGCCGCCCGTGCAGCCCGAGCAGGGCCTGCCGTCGCCGGCGCACATGGCGGGGGGCGTGGCGTCGCCGCTGGGCGTGGCGTCGCCGCTGGGCGCCGCGTCGTCGGGCCACGACATCCTGCGCTCGATGCTGAACCAGCCGCCGCAGGCGCTGACGCCGCTGGCGGCGGCGGCGCGGCCGGCCGGCAAGCACCAGTGCGCCACCTGCCGCAAGGTGTACACGACCGGCGCCGGGCTGGCCAAGCACCAGCAGTTCCACTGCGAGCAGCGGCGCTACCCGTGCGACGTGTGCGACAAGGTGTACACGTCGCAGGGCGCGCTCAAGATGCACGTGCGCACGCACACGCTGCCCAACAAGTGCCAGTTCTGCGGCAAGGCGTTCTCGCGGCCGTGGCTGCTGCAGGGCCACATCCGCACGCACACCGGCGAGAAGCCGTTCCAGTGCGACCTCTGCCACCGCTCGTTCGCCGACAAGAGCAACCTGCGCGCGCACAAGCAGACGCACACCGAAATCAAGAAATACAAGTGCGCCGGCTGCAACAAGACGTTCAGCCGCATGTCGCTGCTGGCCAAGCACGAGGAGAACGGCTGTCCGGCGGCGGGCCACTGAGCGACCGCCGACCGACGCGCAGTGCCATCTAGCTGTGGAGGATCAAACTAATGCAACGAAGTTCCATGAGTGTTCATTCTAGTCCAATGCTGTACATACGTTTCGACTTCTTGTGCACGTCTGATGCGTCTCGGAGGTGGTCTGGTGTGGATCACCAGGACTTCCGGAACTGCCTGTTGCGGTAGACACCGCGTAATCGACTGTTCAGGAACTTTGAGGCTGTTGCCCTGTCAGTGTAAATAATTCCATGATCTATGTGAATTAAGTGCCAATATCTAGGAGGCTTGCTCATGCCCGAAAGGCTAGTCACATTTTCTACCTGTGTTATGTGCGGATTTGTGCAGATATTTTGAAATATATATGATGTACTTCGACGAATGTGCACCTTTCCTCACCGAACAAGACACGAGAAAATTTATAAAATGTTATGGACACTTGAGGACATGATAAGGAGAACGCGGAGCACAATAGGACGAGAGAGAGAACGGAGAGAGCAATATGACGAGAGAGAGAGAGAGAGAGAGAGAGAGAACGAGAGAATGAGAATGGAGAGGACAATAGGACAAGAGAGAGAGAGAGAGAACAAGATACCAAGGGAACGAGAGTGAGAGAAAATGTCAAATACGAGAAAGGGACCCATAACTCAGACGGAGGTTGCGTCCCGAATTATACGCCGAAGTTCATTTATTCTATTTCCATCTCACTCATGCAATTGTTTCATCTGCTCGGGCCCTCTATGTACCCTGCCACACCCGTCTCATCTCTCCCAACACATTCTGCTCAACTGTCGATAATACCGCGCGCAAGTGTGTTACCCATTAGTCACAGAAGAATGAATCTAACCTTGTCCATGGCTGCAATTATGCTGTATTAGTTGCATCAGAAAGGTAAGTATTAAGATATCGTTCTTAAGCCTTTTTAGCGCCTTTTAAGAAATGACCTTTTTTTTCTTTGTTAACTATGGAAACCAGACAATTTGATAGTTATAACTTTGTGAGGGAAGGCTTGTTTTCCATGCATTGTCATTCAACAAATGTTTAGAGAAAATATATGCACGTAAGTTATGCAATCATGGACTCTGCAACCGGGGGCTCTGCAGCCATTGAGGTATGCTTCATTGGTCTGACGACAGCTTCGCTGAGCAGGCGTTGCCGATGCATTTGCAGCAGAGCGCCAAAAATAAACACTTGGTGGACCAGCACAATACTGCTCTCACACGAGACATCCTGACATCCAGCACCACTATACTTGCACGATGCGACGACACAATACTGCTCTCACACGAGACATCCTGACGTCCAGCACCACTATCCCTGCACGATGCGACGACACAATACTGCTCTCACACGAGACATCCTGACGTCCAGCACCACTATACCTGCACGATGCGACGACACAATACTGCTCTCACACGAGACATCCTGACGTCCAGCACCACTATACCTGCACGATGCGACGACCACAGAAGACTCACGGCACTGGAGACACAGTACATTAGGCACGCCGCACCTATCAACATGCAAACCAAACAGCCGACGCAACTCCCACTGTATGACAGTTATGGTGCAGTGATGAACCATAGGGGGAGGGCTCATTGTTGTCTGAAATGGAAATTGAAGGAGAGGTTGAAATGAAAGTGGAAGTATTCTCGAACAAGTGGAACGATATTTATCGCATCGATCTTTCTTAGTCTGTTTAATGTTTTGTGGTGCTGTATGCATCGAATAAGTATCGAACCTTGAAAATGGTCCAAGTGGGTTGAAACGACGGAATGTAACCGAAATTCGGCTATAATATATAATATATATAATATATATATATATATATATATATATATATATATATATATATATATATATATATATATATATATTTATATACATATATATATATACTTGGTTAAACAGGGCAGCATATTCCGTGTTTGTGACCTTCCTCTGCGTGTCTTCTGGCATGTAGCCGAATTTCGGTTGCATTCCGTCGTTTCAACCCACTTGGACCATTTTCAAGGTTCGATACTTATTTGATGAACATTATGTCTCTAGGCACTTCATGGGTTAGGACTCCGAAATTGATAGGATACCATACTACATTCAAGCTCACTTTTGATACACCATCATACGGCTAACGATTTGTCATACACTGCCAGGTGTGTGTATGTTTTGTCTTGTGCGTTGATGATGGGTGTGGTGTCTCTGATGTAGATTGTCTCAGCCGCCACCAGCCGCCGTTTGTCATGACAGTGTATAATTATGGAAGTGTCATCTGTCAGCATGGCTCTGGTGAGCCGTACTCCGTGATGTTATCGGAGGTGATTCTTGGGGCCACCATCCTGGAGATGCATGGTGTGGCGGCGGCTGAGTGTAGTGGTTGTGTGACTAATGTAGCAGACGTTGCGGGTTACACAGTCCCCGGTGGTACATCTGAAGCGGTATACTACATCTGTCTGTTTCAGTGCTGTGGGTTTGAAACTGTCATTGCGCATGATAAGAGATGATGTTTTAGGCGTTTTGTAGTAAACGAGAAGACGAATTTTGTGGCCTGGTTGTGCGGGTATAGTGTTCTTCATGACTATGTCACTGATGGCCTTCTCATCTTTCTTCCAAGAGGGTGTTATTTTTTTATAGAAGATGGTGATGTCGTTAGCAGTGTCACATATATCCTGGCCAGTAAGATATGAAAGCTTGCTAAGCATGTTTTACATGATATGTCGAAAGCGGTGTTGCTGTATCCATTATTTACTAACATTTGACGCACTCTTTGCAACTCAAGATGCACACGCGACCAAGTAGAACAGTGAGTTATAGCTCGTCGGACGTATGACCTAATTACGCTACGTTTATAACCATCGGTACAGTCTCCGGCGCCATTCATACATCGACCTAGGTTGGTTGACTTCACATAAACATCGGTCAGAAACGAACCGCTATTACCGTCGATGAGGAGGTCAAGGAATGGAAGCCTGTTGCTGACATTAAGCTCCCTGGTGAATCTGAGGTCTGACTCGGCTTCCAGCATCCTTTTTAGTGTGCTTAGTTCGTCAGTGTTGTTTACATCAAGAACAATGTCGTCGATAAAGCGGTAATACATGTTCGGTTTAACATCGACTTGCGCCAGGACCCTACCCTCCACATGACACATATAAGCCTGCGCAAACAGCACTCCTAGAGGCGAGCCCATCGCGATGCCGTCGATTTGCCGGTATGGCTTTCCCTCGGGGCACCTGAACGGAACCTCCTCAGTGCACGCGCAAGGCATGGTTCGCAATATGTTTTTGGGACAGTCGCGGTGGTTTGAGGTCATGGCTTCGGTACACGTAGTCGATGATTATGTTAATGGTCTGTTGAACTGGTACGTTTCTAAACAAACTGACAACGTCTAGCGAGGCTAGGATGCCCTTGGGCTTATCGGCCTTCAGAATATCTACGAAGTCTTCAGAGGAGCGCAGTGTATGCTCATTAAGGATATAGGGCGAGATCAGAGCGTTACGCTGCTTTGCCAACTGATAGGTCGGGGAGGGGATCTGGGAAATGATGTGCCGAATAGGCTGACCTTGCTTATGCGTCTTTACGTTGCCATACATGTTGCCGGGCCGGTATTCACCCGTCACCTTCTGAAAATGGACACCGTCTACTTCGGCGTTTGCGGCTGCGATGAGATTGAAGACTTTCTTCTTCAGTGCTGCTGTAGGGTACCTGGAGACAAGCTGGAACTTACTGCGATCGCTTAGAACGGCGCGCACCTTCTGCAGGCAGTCTTCCATGTCCAAGATGACGTAGATCGCACTCTTGTCGGCTCGGCGAATGACGATGTCGTTGTTCTCTCGTAGCTCCTTGGCGGCGCCTCTGAGAGCTGGCGTGAGGATACCGCGGCCGCCGACGTGTCGTTTCTTCGTTGACTCCACCTGTAGTTGCTGTTGCAAGCGTGGGTCCAGTTGGATCCTACCCTCATTTTGCAGTTTGCAAAAGTCATCCGAAAACTAGAAAATGTGCATAAAAAGAAGATAAACGCAGACAACGCTGTCGTCTTTAACAATGCATGTATACGTGAACACCTGCTTCCGAAATATATATATATATATATATATATATATATATATATATATATATATATATATATATATATATATATATATATATATATATTTAGATATATATATATATATATATATATATATATATATATATATATATATATATATATATATATATATGTTTGTGCTAGTTAGGATGTAATGACAAATTGTGAGAACACAGAGCAATGGGAGCATACATTTATTAGCAATGTTTCGGCTCACGCCTTTCTCAAGCTACCCACGATTTACAGGCATGGGAATATTTAACATTTGTCATTTTATTAACACAGGTCATGAGACATAAATCATACAGCATTTCGCATGCGCTGACACCGAATAAACCAGATAGTGAAAAACAGTAAAATGGAAACGACCAAATAAATACGACAATGATGTTTAACCTAACCTTTTTCAACATATTCCACAATCAGTTCTGCTACAACACTTGCAATTTTTAAACTACCAGAAACACCATTGATATTCTCACGGCAATATACGCGGATTCCACCGTCTTCCGACACCCCTTCCCAGGTCTACCACCAAGAAAAGATGCTCCTTTCCAATTTGGGAGATAGCCTTCTTTATCGGCATGCGCCATCATAGCACTCGAAAGTCTATTGTATCTGAGGTCTAAACGATGTTCCACAATTTTAGCCACTATCCCCCGCCCCGTTTCCCCATAGTAACTTTTTCAACATCCTCCTACGCAAGGAATTTTGTAGACTATGCTTTTTTCGTTCACGTTGCGGACCCCTTTCTTGACTATGTCTTTGATTTTGACCCCTGCTGAGAGACTGATGTTAATTTTGTCTTTTGTGAATCGGGAGATGGTGACTGCTCCCTGTGATTCCGGTACTGATATGCATCGTTTTGTCAAAACTCGTTGCTTGGTCTTTTTCATGCACATCACCTTTTCCGCTTTTGGCGCAACTTCACTGTCAAACCCTCTGGATATTTCAGCAACTTGAAAGACTCCTTGATGAAAGACAATTCTTCTGCGAGGAACTTAGGACTGCAGATTATAAGCCATTAAGAAAAAGCCCATAAGGACCCCTGTTTTTGTTTCATGGCTGTGACCCGAGAAGTAGTGCACAATATCGTTTTTGTTAGTGGGCTTTCTGTAAACTGAAAATGTGCATCTGTTGTCACAGCGTTTGATCAGTGTGTCCAAGAAAGGAATATCGGCCTCATTATCTTTTTCTTTTTCTTTTTCTAACGTGAATTGAATCGATGGATATACAGCGTTAATATTTGTGTTGACCACATCGAGATCAGTATCTTGATCAACAATCACCAGTACGTCATCTACGTATCTCAGCCAAAGGGAGTTGGGACCAATCATATATTTGTACTTAACCGCCTCGAAGGTTTCCATAAACAATCATGCCAGAAAAGGACCCAATGGTGAGCCCATGGTGAGGCCGCTGATTTGACGATATTCTTCCCCTGAAACTGTAGTGCTCCAAATTCCACACATATAAGCACGAGCTATATGAAATGACTCTTGGAAACTGGAAGCTCCAAATTATTTGACTTGTCTAAGGCCTTAGAAACTGCTTCTATGGCTCCCCCTATAGGAACATTCGTGAAACAGGATTTCACGTCAAAGCTTGCCATTTTGTGCTGGACTGCCCTTTTAACGCTTTCTAGGGAGTTAAGTCGAGGTCCGTATACTGACCCAATATGACCTCTGGTGACCTCATTATCGTTTGAAATGCAAATATAAGGTATGTTTCGGGCTCTTCATGATCGGAGCTTTCAAAAGGTGTGTTGCTTTCTCTTAGAATACGTAGGTCGAAAGCTAGAGGAACTTTTAACAGCCCCCACCCCAGGCCCATCGAAGACGGATTTGTCGGCCGACCTGGCAAGGGTTGACTAAACATTTCACCATAAAAGGTATTTAAAAAATACCTGCATCCTATTGCTGGGCTCTCAAAAAGGACGTATGCAGCTAGCTTCGACCATGTATATGATGAACGATGTTTAAACTGGATAATATTGCCTTAAGCTGGTCACAATTGTAAAGGCATCAAAACATCGCTTACGAATTTATTTCTTTAGTTCGTATAGCACAGCAAAAACCAGCATAAAGAAACATTGTACTTTTGTGCACTTGAAATGGTAATATTGTATGTTTATTCCGTCACAGGCCACAATTCAGCTATTTTTCAAATCCGTGTGTTTGCATCTACTTTTCAAACAAAACTTAGTACGACTCTTGCGGGGTGGCTTTTTCCCCCAGGGTCCTATTGCTAAGCAGAGCTGGTTGCGTGAACCCTGGCTCCTCCACCAGATCCGTTAATTCCAGTTGAATGACAGGCTTTTGACAGAGAATTTAACGCGCCGTCAATGCACCGACACGGCCGCCCTACCGACGAGTCACCCCACGGTGACTCGTCTCCGCCTCATCGGGCCAGTTGCCAACTGACTCTCCCAGCCAGGGACTAAATGTGAGTGCGTGAAGCGACTCGAACCCTGCCTTCCCAGGACAAGGGAGACCGATGAAGGCCAGCACTCTAACCAACTGAGCTGTCGGGGCGGCATCTTGTGCCATTCATATTTCTATAAACCCAGTATGGGCATGAACCTAGCATATGCATATGCATATGCAACTAAAGTTCTAATCAGCTTGCGTACACATGAATGATTACCGGAACTCCAAACGATTTGCAAAACAGCATACGAAACAGTTTGAAGACCAACTCGCAAGGTGCTTTGAAAGCTTTCATGTCAAGAGTGCTGAGGCATGTCAAGTATTCCAAAAAAAATTGCTATGGAACCTGCTATTGGTACCTAAAATATTCACCAATATTAAAAATGTAGTATTAATATTTTTCAATATAAGAACAACCCTTGCAGGAAGACATTGGCAGCTTAGATGAGATCATATAGTATGACTTCAACCATCCTCAAGCACTTGCCTATTCACCGTACTGAATTCGTCTTCCCTGAAGTGCTTTTACACTCCATATTATGCAAGCAACTGATGTCGTTTGATAAGGACATTTTGGTTGGTTTTCATAAGTCGTGATACGATAAGAGTTAAGAAACTTCTCGAATATCAGGACAAGGTGATAATCGTTAAATATTTCAGCTGCATTTATCAGACTTTGTAACTGACGTACGGTACCCACTGTAAGATACTTAGTGTGATATCGTATATTGGAAAACGTATGCCAGTGACTAAGCCCCGTCATTATGGGCTAAACATTTGGCTATTACCACATTTTCTGTTCATATCAGAGACGTATATTAACTGTTAGCTAATGGATTTCACAATATTTAATATACTAGCATTGTTTGATACATATATACCTCTTGAGGTGCATGCCAATGTATAATTTAGAATTGTATTACAACAAGCAACTTAACTTATAGCATATTTTGAGTTAGATAATGACGAATCATATCATGAGCAAAGATAATTGTCGACAATTCTGCATGATACTCTTCGTGAGTCGTTACAGGAAATATGCTAAGCATAATGAAGAAGTGGTGAAAATGCAACAGCACGCCCTGAATGTTTTTATGGTAAAAACCGGAGCCTATCAGTTTCGTACATTTAGAGCATATTTTTGGGAAGACAATTTTGCCCCGTTGATCACACAGTTATACATTAAAGCGCGTCACATGGCTTAAAATAGCTTATAAAATATGGCATTGCTTCTGCAGATTTGGTAAATCATGCGACTTTTCATTTTTTCCTCGTTTCTTCAGCTATGTACTTGGTTACCACTTAAAATCACCACAGCAGGCCATGTTGAAACGAACTTTAGCACATTAACTAGAAGCCAAAAAGGTCTAGAAGCATTCCAAGATATCGCGCCTAATGGAAAACTTGTTCGGTCCTCCCTGAGCCCCTCTAACGAGAGCGTGGACCATGGTGATGTGTTATTCAACAACGAAACAACAGATAGCAGCATGCGCTATCGGACATTTAATGCAAACATATCAAACACCGATAACGAATATAATTTTGCCAGCCAAGACGAAATATTACTTTCTTCAGCTTCTGATCTGGATGCAGGAATGCTTAACTTCTCTTTCAGCGAATCAAATAGTACAATGTCGAACGGAACAGTCGATCATGGTTTAGTGATATTAACGGGAAATGCACGCGAAGAACAGTGGAACGAAATGGATACTGCCGGGAAATCACACACTTCAAATAATGCAACCAATGGAAGTCCAGAGAAGACGACATTTTCGCCACCATATGACGCACAAGGACTTCAGTATTCCTTCAGCTCTACTAATGGAACGATGACCAAAAACACACAGGATCATGGCTATGTGGCGCCTATAAATGAAAAAATAGGTAAAGAAACACGCAAGCGAAGGCAAATTTCACATGATGTCGATATTAAACATGGTGAAAATAGCGAGAGCCAAGATGGGGTCGGGTTGTCAAACGCTT
Organism: Ashinkailepas kermadecensis; assembly: GCA_034440615.1. Taxonomy (NCBI): domain Eukaryota; kingdom Metazoa; phylum Arthropoda; class Thecostraca; family Neolepadidae; genus Ashinkailepas; species Ashinkailepas kermadecensis. The sequence continues at coordinate 128,163 of JAOTOM010004569.1, read as the reverse complement.
CTGAGATTGGAGCGGGACTGCTTCAATTCTCTTTCAGCTCATCGAATGACACATTAATCAATGGTACGATCAACCACGGTGTTGTGGAATTTATAAATGGGACACTTGATGAAGGCGGGGACGATGAGACCAACACTGAGAACAATGCGAGCACTGACAGCCTGGAAGAGGAGGTACAAACGCTGTCTTCCAAACTTACGCGGAATAGGCTTCAGTCGCCATTCAGCAATATCAATGACGTCATTCCAAACAGCACCGCGAATCATGAAACCACGCCCTTGCAAAACAGAACAGTCGATGCAAAAGTAAGGAAGCGCAGACGTCTCGTTTCACCCGCCGTCAAATCTCACATGCATAAATTGCAGAAGAAACCCGTCATTGGCGGCGTTTACTGGGATGACGTGTGGAAATCCAAGAACATCAAATGGGTGGCCAAGACCATGGACAGCGGCAGCTTCCGACCGACCGACCGACAACTCTTCCACCGGCTTCTGCCCGCCGCTCTGAGCGGCCTCAACAACACCTGCCTCAGCCTGGTGGAGAAGGACGAGCGGGACTTCACGCTGCTGGAGCACATCCGTTGGAAGGATCGCCGGCCGTCGCTCAAGTACCCGGCCGTGCCAGAGCAGTGCTCGTTCGACCGGTCCAGCGGCTTCCTCTGCTTGGTGTACAACGACGGCGAGTCGTGCTACTACGCGTCCGGCTGGGCCGAGGATCGCGTGCAGGCCGTGGTGGACGGTCGCCAGTCGGGCTGCGACCGGCGCCAGTGGCTGCACCTGTTGGCGCATGCGCTGGGCTTGATGCACGAGCACGACCGGGGGGACGCCCTCAAGCACGTGTCGCTCCACCCCCGCCTGCGTGTGCTGACGGCGCATGACGACCCGCTGGAGTACCGCATTCCGCAGCAGGACTGCGCCGTGTTCCGGCAGAACAAGTCGGACCTGCCGTTCGATTTCGCCTCGCTGCTGCTGCACGACCACTCGCTGCGGCCGGAGACGCCCCGGATGGACTACGCGCTGCCTCTGGTTCCCAGACGCGTTAGCGACGTGAGGAGGCTGCTCGCCGCCCGACAGCAGGGGCTGTCCCACTTCGACCAGTTCAAATTACGCCAGCTGTATGACTGCCACGCCGAGAAGTGTCCACAGACGAGTCGATCATGCGAGAACTTCGGCTTCCGGAACGAGCGCTGCCAGTGTGTGTGTGCACCTGGCTTTAGGGGCAAATACTGCCAGCATCCGGTGAAAGCCGACAAGGACCAGTGTGTTCAGTCAGTGACGCGTCCCAAGCGCTTCCACCTGAACGAAACTGGCTGCAAGCCGGACGACCACAACCCGTTCAACTACACGATCGAGCTGTCCGGCACGGCTGGCAACCGCTTCGCTATCACGCTGGAGATGACGTCCGTGCTGGACCTGCTGCACAGTCTGCGTGTTCTGCCGGGCTGCGAGCACGCGCGCCTCCACTTCACGAGCGGCGGGGCGGCGGGCGCGCGGCTGCTCTGCGCCGACGCGCTGTTGCGCGATCCGGTGACGCTGCGCACGGAGGCCGCCTCGGCGCTGCTGGTGCTGATGCTGCAGCTGCCGGCGCCGGCGCCGAGCGGCGACCCGTCGGCGCCGACGCCGGCGCCGACGCCGGCGCCGCCCGGCCCGGCAGAGGCCGTCGGCGGTGTGCGCGTCACGATCGCCGTCGAGCGGAGCCCGGCGCAGGAGCTGACGGTGAACACGACCCGGCCGGCGGACGCCGTCACCGTCACCGCCACCTCGACGGCCACGTCTGCCGCCACCGTCGCCTCGCCGGCCACGTCTGCCGCCGCCTTGCCGATTATCGAACCTCTTCCAGAGCCGACACCGGCGCCGACTCGCAAGCCGGATCCGCTGCCGATTCCGACTCCGAGCCGGCGGCCGGCGTCCCTGCTCGCGGTGCCGAAGCCGGTGCCGGTCGGCGGCTCGATGGCGCAGCGCAGCGCGCCCGGCACCGGCCCGGCCGCCGCTGGCGGCATCGCGGCGGCCATCCTGGTGGTGCTGGTCGCCACAGTCCTGCTGGCCGCCTACATGCTGCGAAATCGCGGCGCCAACGACGAGTCCGGCGCAGGCGAGGGCGACGAGGAGGCGTTAGTGGCCGATGAAGGACCCGAGTACACAGACGGGGTCACGCAGGCTGTCCAGTCTGAATAATACAAGTATTGATGTGCCATGGAAGCTGAGCGTATCCCGCCGCTGATTTTGTTTATTGATACAGTAATTCAGGTCTTGTGATGATACTACCAATAGGCTGTCTGCGTTTTATCTGCGTCCCTGGACATCATAACTATAATCATCTACTAAATAAAATAATATAACAATACCTGAAGTTCAATCATCTGTGTGTATCAACGAATACATCATTTTTATACACATTCTTTACGTCTGTTCGTCAACAGTCAGCTGACATGTACCACCAGCCTATAGACAGTCAGCTTACATGTACCACCAGCCTGTCGACAGTCAGCTGTCATGTTCCACCAGCCTATAGACAGTCAACTTACATGTACCCCCAGCCTGTCAACAGTCAGCTGTCATGTTCCACCAGCCTGTATGCAGTCAGCTGGCATGTACCACCAGCATATAGACAGTCGGCTGACATGTACCACCAGCCTGTCGACAGTCAGCTGACATGTACCACCGGCCTGTCGACAGTCAGCTGACATGTACCACCGGCCTGTCGACAGTCAGCTGACATGTACCACCGGCCTGTCGACAGTCAGCTGACATGTACCACCAGCCTGTCGACAGTCAGCTGACATGTACCACCGGCCTGTCGACAGTCAGCTGACATGCACCACCAGCCTGTCGACAGTCAGCTGACATGTACCACCGGCCTGTCGACAGTCAGCTGTCATGTACCACCGGCATGTCGACAGTCAGCTGACATGTACCACCGGCCTGTCGACAGTCAGCTGACATGTACCACCAGCCTGTCGACAGTCAGCTGACATGTACCACCGGCCTGTCGACAGTCAGCTGACATGTACCACCAGCCTGTCGACAGTCAGCTGACATGTACCACCGGCCTGTCGACAGTCAGCTGACATGTACCACCGGCCTGTCGACAGTCAGCTGACGTGTACCACCAGCCTGTCGACAGTCAGCTGACATGTACCACCGGCCTGTCGACAGTCAGCTGACATGTACCACCGGCCTGTCGACAGTCAGCTGACGTGTACCACCGGCCTGTCGACAGTCAGCTGACATGTACCACCGGCCTGTCGACAGTCAGCTGACGTGTACCACCAGCCTGTCGACAGTCAGCTGTCATGTTCCACCAGCCTATAGACAGTCAGCTTACATGTACCCCCAGCCTGTCGACAATCAGCTGTCATGTTCCACCAGCTTATATGCAGTCAGCTGGCATGTACCGCCAGCATATAGACAGTCAGCTGACATGTACCACCGGCCTGTCGACAGTCAACTGACATGCACCACCAGCCTGTCGACAGTCAGCTGACATGTACCACCGGCCTGTCGACAGTCAGCTGACGTGTACCACCGGCCTGTCGACAGTCAGCTGACATGTACCACCAGCCTGTCGACAGTCAGCTGACATGTACCACCGGCCTGTTGACAGTCAGCTGACGTGTACCACCAGCCTGTCGACAGTCAGCTGACATGTACCACCAGCCTGTCGACAGTCAGCTGGCGTGTGCCACCAGCCTGTCGACAGTCAGCTGACGTGTACCACCAGCCTGTCGACAGTCAGCTGACATGTACCACCGGCCTGTCGACAGTCAGCTGACGTGTACCACCAGCCTGTCGACAGTCAGCTGACGTGTACCACCAGCCTGTCGACAGTCAGCTGTCGTGGAGGCCCGGTCGCCGGCTCTGCACGGCCGGTGTGCAGGCGCGGCAGGTGTTTGGGGGCGCCGGCGGGACCGGCAGGCCGACAGCGAGGTCAGCAGCCAGCCGGCCCGTCAGCTGCCCGCCTCAGCAGGTGCCTACCGGCCGGCGCGCTCTGTCAAGGTCCGCCGGCCGACGCCAATTAGGCAGCGCTCATGGTCGCCCCCATTGGTCAGAGGCGCGCGTGCGCCACCCATCTGCGGGTCGCCGTCGAGTCGGCCGCCGTCGGCGTCGCCGGTGATACACGGTCGATGTACTCCAGGCGCCGCTCGTAAAGCGTCGGCACCGCTCCGCGTGTGGGGCGAGTCCGTGTCCAATCGGCGCCACGTTTGCGGCCGTTTCCATTGTTTTTGGCGCGCGTGGGAGATTTATGTTTCCCTTACGAAATTGGCAAACTGCGGCGTATTGATTAGTTCGCTGAATTAATGGTCGGGGAAAATATGTGGTTAGCGGGGGCATCGCAGGAGGCTGCCAATAAATAGTGGTGTTTTATGGTGGAGCGTATTCAGAAATTTTCTCGCTCTAATGGACCGGAGAAAATGTTCAAGTATTGAGGCGGCAGCAGTCAAGCATCGACCTATCCGACCTTAGTCCGTGCGAGTATCAGAACAGTGATCAGAACGTGCTATTTAGAGCTCATGCACTAACACTATTCAGCTATTTGTGGCGGTTGGTTGTATTTGATCTAATGCCAATTTCGCAAAGGTTCTTTTTTAGAAAGGCTTTTCTTAGAGGCTGCTCATCGATAAGATTGTCGAGGATGCAGACTTCGGGGTTCATTACATGCGGTAACACGTAAGCTTAAATATAAACATTGGAATCTTCCCCGCCATTTCAAATGGCGTCGCAACAGGTTCAATGGGACAAATTGACCTACTTGGGCATGGGAAGAGGCGATGCTCCACATTTCTTCTGTGCTATGCAGAACAATAAATACATTTAGTGCACTGTGGTAATACCTCCTTCATATGGTGCTTAATTGCATTTTCGCGTTGCGAAGAGTATTGAACGCTGAAGCGCTGAAGCAAATAACATGCATGGCACTGAATCATGTACATTGCATCGTGTCAGACTTCCAGCCTTCCTATTGGTTCAGTCAACTGCAGCTCTCAGGGCCGTGGAAAATGAGCGATTGCTCCTCCACATTAGGGAAACGTTAGCCATTCACACTACGGCACGGTGCATAGCATGAATTAGCTAGAAAGTGATCATATGTATGCCGTTTACACACGTACAATTTGCAGGTATATATAAATGTATATATATATATATATATATATATATATATATATATATATATATATATATATATATATATATATATATATATATACACCTCTATATATATATATATATATATATATATAGTGTGCGCCCGTGTGCGTTTGTGTGTGTGTGTGCAGCCCATGCAATGTTTTCGACATCTCTTACCATTATCACCTGCATCCAAACTTCTTATGCTTTTCAATTTTGTTCAAATTCAGCTGCTTGTTTGTACTCGTGTCATTCTTCCACCGCAAGCATTTTTCCCAACCATCTTGTACTCACGTGTTTGTTTCTAACCGTCTGCCATTCAAACATTTATCCGGTTGCCAGACGATGTAGGGTAGGGTGGGGTTTTGTGCCGCGGCAGGGCAGTGTAATTGTAGGGTAGGGTGGGGTTTTGTGCCGCGGCAGGGCAGTGTAATTGTAGGGTAGGGTGGGGTTTTGTGCCGCGGCAGGGCAGTGTAATTGTAGGGTAGGGTGGGGTTTTGTGCCGCGGCAGGGCAGTGTAATTGTAGGGTAGGGTGGGGTTTTGTGCCGCGGCAGGGCAGTGTAATTGTAGGGTAGGGTGGGGTTTTGTGCCGCGGCAGGGCAGTGTAATTGTAGGGTAGGGTGGGGTTTTGTGCCGCGGCAGGGCAGTGTAATTGTAGGGTAGGGCGGGGTTTTGTGCCGCGGCAGGGCAGTGTAATTGTTGCCAGACGATGTAGGGTGGGGTGGGGTTTTGTGCCGCGGCAGGGCAGTGTAATTGTTGCCAGACGATGTAGGGTAGGGCGGGGTTTTGTGCCGCGGCAGGGCAGTGTAATTGTTGCCAGACGATGTAGGGTAGGGCGGGGTTTTGTGCCGCGGCAGGGCAGTGTAATTGTTGCCAGACGATGTAGGGTGGGGTGGGGTTTTGTGCCGCGGCAGGGCAGTGTAATTGTAGGGTAGGGCGGGGTTTTGTGCCGCGGCAGGGCAGTGTAATTGTAGGGTAGGGCGGGGTTTTGTGCCGCGGCAGGGCAGTGTAATTGTAGGGTAGGGTGGGGTTTTGTGCCGCGGCAGGGCAGTGTAATTGTAGGGTAGGGCGGGGTTTTGTGCCGCGGCAGGGCAGTGTAATTGTAGGGTGGGGTGGGGTTTTGTGCCGCGGCAGGGCAGTGTAATTGTTGAGCAGAATTCTGCTGGCGTCTTGCGATTGGCACACGTGCTCGGCAGCAGCGACCTCGGTCAGCACACACGTCCTGTAGTGCGGTGACGTCACTGATGCGATCGACAGTAGTGATAAAATGGCCTCATGGGGAGGCTATCCAACCAATTATCTGTTGGCGTTGCTGAAAAGGAGGCGCAGTCATAGCCCAAACACCTGTGCGTTCCCGACATCTGTTCGTTGTGTTGACTTCAATACATATGGAACGTTGGTAACGAGTCAGCAAACGTAATAATATGTTGCAATACATGTATACTACGAGTGTCATTACGAGCAAGGTTTAATCCCAAGCGTCCATGTTGACATACTTAGGTACGAAAAGGAAAGAGCATGCACCTCAACTTATTTTCGGTCATCTCAGATCATTCATGAAGGACCTGACCAAACCGAATCATTTTCAAAACCATTGCAGCCTTTTTCTTTGCTGCCGCGTTCGTCTAGTTTTCTCTACTGGTTTTCAGATCAGTTTGCGACACTTTGATTTCGTCAAGGCTTCACCCGAATGTATCTCTTTGTTTAAAAAAACAAGCAGGTGGGCTCGCTTCCTCAGCCAGCTCGATGTAGGTGGCGCTGGCTGCGCGAAAGCCACCTATACTGGCCGTGACCTCGCCGCCATAGTTCACTGCCGACAGCGGCATGACCTGCGACCTCACGTCTGCAGCTGTCTCTACTCCGCTCCTTGCACTCGGTATGACACCGTGACCTCGTGTTTGCGGCCCTCTACTCCGCCCATTGCACTCGGTATGACCTGCGACCTCGTGTCTGTAGCCCTCTACTCAGCTTCTTGCGCTCAGTATGACCTGCGACCTCGTGTTTGCGGCCCTTTACTCCGCCCATTGCACTCGGTATGGCCGGTGATCTCGTGCACCCTCTCCCGCCTTGCTCTAGCAGCCCCTCTCCGCCCACCACCGGTGATCTCGCGCCTTCCTCTGCGCTCAGTATGACCTGCGACCTCGTGTCTGTAGCCGTCTACTCCGCTCCTTGCGCTTGCTCCTCCAGCGCCCTAATCGCTTCCGATGCTGGTAATAGTCTAGTATATATTTATTACAATGTACTTACACTGCAATCCGGCTGGAGTCAGCACGGCAAATTTTGGTACTGGCTAGTTCATCGCTGGGGCCAACTCCCTGCCACATTACGTTACAATTGCGGCCGAATATATCTCGGGTTATAAAGGAAGCCAAACATGGGTTATAGGAGAGGGCCAACATCGGTTATCGAGAGAGCGTTTCTCCCACACAACCACTATTATGCAGTGTTTGAAGTTGGCCCAACGATCCGACAAAAAAAACATAAATTCAGCCTTACTCAGCAATGCACCTGTAGATGCTTTCACTCTTTTCTCGTCTCTTCCCTCTTTCTTTCCCTGTGCTTTCTGCTTCCTCTTTCTTCGATGGGAATGCATGTGAGCTGTTTCGATCGGTGCTTAGATTATTTTCATCGTTGTTTTTTTGTCGTGTTCGGTGAAATGCACTTTGCGTAGCCAGGGGTGCAGCTTTGTATGTTTTTGGGAGAGCATTTGCCCCCCCCCCCCCAATGTTTGCTTTGACCCTACATAATTTCAGCCTTTAGCATGGAACCCTGTGTGGTATCCAGCCCATTGCCCTTATAACGCTGTACGATATGAAGTATATCATGAAAGGCTCCAGTGGATGTGAATCGAATAAGAAGAAGCGCATTCAAAGAAAGTAATGATGTATCCAGACAATAACAAACAGACAGCATAGAAACAAAGGAACAATCAACGGCAATAAATCGTCGAACAAACACTTAACATAGGGAAGATGATGAAGGGCGATCAGACGCAGAAACGCGGTCGTATTGCGCGGAACGTCTTTCCACCACGAGAGTCAAACCAGAACAGAGGGAAAGGTTTGTTTTTTTTAATAATGCGACTACACATCAGACTAACGGCGAAAAAAGGAGTTAGGCTTGGATTTGGATGATTGCATCTTCAAATGACGACCATCCAAAGTAATAAAGTAAACAAGCAGAAAACGCAGCAAAGCAACAGAAACGGATCAACTAAGAAATACAGCGAGACAGAGTACAAATGCATGATGGAGAAACGAGTCCTAGTGAAGACATGTGAATCAATACTTGGCTGGCTGCAGCGAGAGGGCAGCCAGAGGTGCACAAACCTGCCAACTCGCCTACCAGCGTACGTGACAGATATTGGCTGAAACTGTGCCGTTGTTGTGACGGATAATGATTATTCGAAGAAGGAAAAGTATTCACCACATAAAGAAGATACACCACTTCAGGAAATACATTTTAACGCAAAAATATTTAATGTACAGTTTATTTTTGGTTATTTCGCAAACTATTCGCTTATATTTCGATAAGTTATCACTGCAATTTCGGAACAGGACATTTGGCAGTGCTAACTCTTTTTGGACAGATCCCGGTGCACAATATCGGCTGCACGCAGCCAGCTCCATTAGGCCGAACCATGGCGCAGCAGGCTTTCACAGATACGCCGTGACAGTTGATAGGGTTCGATTGCGGCGACCTGTGCATTTGGAGACCTGTGCTATACCGTTTTGGGAGACCTGTGCTATTGGAGTAGGTTAGGTAAAATCCGAAAGTTTCGAAATGTGACAGATTTATGGGTTTCAATGCTTGTAGGTGACATTCTTGACTTTTTGTGCACCTCTGAGGGCAGCACCTCCGAGCGCCACACCTTCATGTATTGTGCCTTCCAATTAATTTTCAGAAACCTACATCTGTGTGTGTGCTAGCCGATGGCAATGGAAATATATTAGATCGAAGGTGTAACTGATATATAGCGCATGCAGTGCCACAAAGTTATATACTGGAGGGTTTTCACGATATGACAATTCTGTCGCAAAAAAAAATATTTAAAATTTGAACGGCGTAGCGGCCCCATGTAGGATCAAGTAAGAGGCTGCATAAGGCGCCCTATCACATTGGCGGTCAATCTTCCCTCTTGTCAAAGCTATTTTTCTGCCAAAATGTGTGAGATATGCTGTACCTGCATGGTATTCAAAGTATCTCTCAGAATCAAGCGCATCACGTTGCCAGGAGCTGAGAAGGCAAGGTGGCAATTAGCTGGTCACTGCACGCTTATCATAGAATAGGTCAAGGATGCTCTCAATATCATCTCGCGTCATTAACATCAAGGTGACTACGGATGGCCTTTCCTGTGGATTCAGGTGTATTTTAGGTAAATTTTGGATGAGGAACGGGTTTAGGTGCGGAATCGTATTACGTTTTACTGGCTCAGAAGTGGGAGACAAGGCGACATAATCATGTCCATGCCGCCGCTGTGGGTGATCATTGTCAGGCAATCCATGATGTCATGACTTCTACTGCAGGCTGAGGCAAGCATCTTGAATTTGAACAGGCAGGCATTCAGCCCAAAGTGGTGCGCGTGTGCCTGCGGGCACGCAACATTACGCCCTGCTTCGTGTGAGGGAAATCTGCATTGACACTCTGGCTCCGTCCGATTCTAACACACCGCAATCGAACCACCAGAACTGGAACCACGAGAAGCAAACCAGCAGAACCGGGGAACACCAGCAGAGCACGGGGATCGAAACCACCAGAACCGGAGCCACGAGAAGCAAACCAGCAGGACCGGGGAACCCCAGCAGAGCCGAAAAATCCGCAGCAGAACACCAGGACCGGAACCACCGGAACCGCGACACCACAGCTGACCGGGAGGTGCACACCAACGTCAGGACAAACAAAAAACGCCAGCGCCGAGCCAGCGGGAGCGGACCACCGGCGCCGGGACGCCGGCACCAAAACACCAAAACACCGGCGCCGGAACACGGTGCGGCGCCGGCGGCATGTGTCGGAAGCGGCACCCCACATCCGACAGGCGAGCGCAACCTGCACCTCCCCTCTGCCGCCTGCGCCCCCCCCCCCCCCGCCCCCTGCCCGCCGCCACCTGTGAGCGGACACAGCCGGAACAGCCGGCACCGCGCCTCGTTAGGAAATGCTCAGTCGCACCTGTGCCACGCGGAAATATATGGGCCGGCCGCGTCTGTGTGTGTGACGGTTGGACAGTTTCAAACGCATGCGCTCGCCGCCGACCTGCTGCTGGGAGGGGTTGGGGATCGAGGGGCTCGAGAGGCGGGGGGGGGGGCTGAACCGCAGCGACGCCACGGCCGGCTGGCGACTTCTGGCTGTGACTGAGACGGGCTGGGATGCCACTGGGTGGCAAATTAGGGCGGTGTCTGTGAAGGGCTGGGATGCCACTGGGTGGCAAATTAGGGCGGTGTCTGTGAAGGGCTGGGATGCCACTGGGTGGCAAATTAGGGCGGTGTCTGTGAAGGGCTGGGATGCCACTGGGTGGCAAATTAGGGCGGTGTCTGTGAAGGGCTGGGATGCCACTGGGTGGCAAATTAGGGCGGTGTCTGTGAAGGGCTGGGATGCCACTGGGTGGCAAATTAGGGCGGTGTCTGTGAAGGGCTGGGATGCCACTGGGTGGCAAATTAGGGCGGTGTCTGTGAAGGGCTCGGGCCTCAGCGGCTGGTAAATTATGGCAGTGTTTGTGAAGCTATCCCCCACCCCCTCTCCCACGGAAATACGTACCGTTGCGGCGACAATTCTTGCGAGAAGTATTCAATCCACCAGCAAACATAGCCGAACCGAACAGCGATTCGTGTCCGATTGCAAATTGGACGAACAAAGACAGAGGTAACAAGAGAGCAGCAAGTCGAGAATTAGGCCGGCTGCGTGCGAACCAGCTCCAGTGCACACACCGAGCGATTCAGTGTGACGTTCCGGAGCAAATTGCTGTAGCAATCGAGCTGCCCGCAAAGCAATGACAGACCCACATGGCCCGTGGCGCCCACCGCATCACGCAACCTCAGATCCGAACCGTGAAGGGTGGGAGGTGCTGGTAATACGGCCAGGCAGCCGGCCATCCCACCCAACGACGTGATATACCGCCGACAGATCAAGTGGCATGTGAGCTCCGACCTACCATACAGTCACCACGTACACATGATAACCCCAGCGACGCCACTTTTCTACCTGCGCTGCATTTGCTCGCAATGCATACGAGTACTGTGCTCTTGATTGTCATATTCCTTCATCGCTTTGCTCTGACGTGCGCGTTACTCTGATCGTGACACTTACACCCCTTTACACCCTTGAAGAGCTTCGAACGGAAATGGAGCGTGCACAGGCAGACAGCCATGCTTCCTCACACAGGGGCGGGTCCGGGGCGACGAACGGGGCGGGGCCTTCCTCGTTCTCAGGCAACAGAATGTGAGTGAAACTTAGTTCCGAGACCTAGTTAACTTAACTTAGTTCCGAGTGTTAAGACTTAACTTAGTTCCGAGACTTTTGTGCGTTGTGCACACCTTTGATTGACACATTTGAACCTATCGTTGTTCACGCGCAGTTTCGATCGCGAGCTCTTTTTCTGAATTGGGTGGATATTTTGGTTGGGCGCGGACACTTGGTGGCTGCCCACTGCCACGGTCCCCTCTTAGCGACAAGATGTTCGATTGGATCGGCCTTTTATCAGATGGCAGCGACAAACGGGTTGTGCCAGCTGTGTTGTCGCACTTTGTCCCACTTTGTCCCGCGCTCATTGGGAATCACCCAGCACTGCCATCGAAATCCTCTGCTCCCGCTCCAATCCTGTCAAACGTGCTGACAGATCAGTTCTCACCGAGATATAACTTCGTGTCTGAGATACAACATTACTGAAATGTAACAAGAGATATAACAACTGAGATCATCTGAGATATAACAACTGAGATCATCTGAGATATAACAACTGAGATATTCGTCTGAGACATAGCTTCGAATCGCTTCGTGTTGTTTTAAGCAGTGCACTTGAACATCGACAACTCAATGAACGAGTCTGATGTCTAGGATATGTGGTTTTGGCATTTGTCATGCACCCATTCCACTTCCCCATCACAAAGCTGACTGGGAATTCAAATCTAGTTTTACCCTGATAGCATACAATTTGCGCTTTCCAAGTAGACCATAGTGTAGCCAAGGGGGGACGAGAGGGCCTTTCCCCATTTGAGGCTAACCCCCACGGGTGCTCCTCAGACCTTTAGACCGCAGCGGTATCCGCATGGGCCTCATCATCCAAGAGGAGCAAATGTGGTGGTCACTCCATCTTTTGGAGGTATAATGGGCCAAGGGGACCTGTTTAGGGGCTGAGAGGCCCATCGAACCTTCAGCAGGGGCCCCTAAGAGGATCCAAAGAGGACAAGGGGTGACCACATCCCCCTCTGAAGATGTAGAAGTCCAGATGACCTAAGGGCCCGCAGGGACCTCCGCCAAACCTCCCGCGGTGCCCCGAATATTGGTGATTCAGTGGCCACTCTCTTCTCTGGAGATGTGAATGTCAGAGGACCCGCGAATTGCACCACAGAAGCCCCTCACACCTCCAGAGGTCCCCAGCAGGGCTCAAGAGAAGATTCAACAGGGGTGGGGGATTGGCATCCCTTCCCTGGAGGCATTGGAGGCCCAAAGAACCCGCTTGGTGCCAAAAAATGGTCCAAGTCGGAAGAAAACCTGATTACTTTTAGGTAATAGCATAGAAGCCCTGACGCCCGGAGCCCTCCCAGCCTACCACCCCACTCTCTTGGTTTTCGGTTTTCATCAATACAAATGGTTTTCAGGGAAGCTTTGGCCATGCAAATTGTCACTTGCCCTTCCCCCCCCCCCCTCCCAATGAACTTCATAGAGTGACACCCATGCCGCCTGACAAAATGAGGAACGCAGCACGGCATAGCACACTAGCGTCGACCCTTTCACATGCAGTTGTCTCGTCGACTGACCTTCGTGCACATGCCATTGTTTGAATGATGATTATATGGGCGCTGCATGACAGACGCAGTCGATGCGCCCCAAAACTCCAATAACCAACCAGCCAACACCCATGCCGGGTATGCACAACAACATCATCGACACTCAGACCAGATGTTTCAGTTGTGCCAGCGAGTGCAGCGGACCAGAGAGCCAGGTGTACTGCAGTGCCCTCGCTGGCGCGTGCATCGACACAGGCGACCATTCCAACTGTGAGTCCACCACCTGTTCCGTTCGTCACGTGCATCGACACAGGCGACCTTTCCAGCTGTGAGTCCACCACCTGTTCCGTTCGTCACGTGCATCGACACAGGCAACCATTCTGACCGTAAGCCCACCACCTGTTCCGTTCGCCATGCGCGGCAGTACGGGCGATCATTCCAACCGTGAGCCCACCGCCTGTTCCGTCTGTCACAGGCGACCATTCCAGCCGTGAGCCCACCGCCTGTTCCGTCTGTCACAGGCGACCATTCCAACCGTGAGCCCACCACCTGTTCCGTTCGTCACGCAAGGGCGACCATTCAACGTGAGCCCACCCCCCCTCACCCCATTCCAACCGTTCCGTTCGTCACAGGCTGTAACGTCCGTCACGTGTGGCGGCTGGTCGGCTGCCGCAGCCGCGTCGGTCCGACCGTCCACAGAGAGAGAGCCGGCGAAGCGAGTCGGAACGGACCGGCTGTCAGATGCATCCGGCGAGATTCTGCGTGGTGCTGACTTTGCTGGAAGTGATTGAACATTGTTGTGTGCGTTCTGGTGTGTACCACCAGTTCATTGCTCAACTCAATTCATAAGCGTAGTTATATATACGTTTGGAGGTGATCGAACATGATGAAAGAGTACTGAAGCACTACCAGCGAACGTAATACTCAGCAGCTCGGTAACTTCTGGAGTGCAGTATTAGCACTAATTTGCGATCTTAGCTTATGATTGGAGGGCAGTAATCTGCTCCCCCTGCCCCATATAAAAAGCGTGTGGGACTCTCGGAACTGTATTGGAGTAAAGTTTTCTTTGTGGGGGAGGGAAGACAGTCAAAGTATGCAATCGACAAATTCCAAACGTCTATAACTTGTCAGTGGAATGAAACCAAACTGAATGTTCTCAACACGTTAAAGTACTTGAGCATTCTTGTTAATGTTCATAAGAACGACATCCTTCTCTGACAAGAAAGAGCATCGTAATCTACATGACAGCGCAACGCGGTGAGTTGTGGTTCTTGCCCTTTCTCTACTGTCCAACAGCAGTGAAAAGATGGGGTTCTCGCCACGTTAACTTTCTGACTTTCGGTCAAGCAGTGTTCGAAGCGGCTGCCGTTTCTCGAACCACCACCCATTGCAATTGTGAGATGCGACCTGCTCATTATGGGTGTCGCGTTGTGAGATTGATTGGGGAGGCGGCCAAGCGATGTTTTTGATGGCAGTTTCTCCGGAGAGGGTGCCATCGGCTGAAGAAAAACTCGTTGAGCGGGTGGGGCACTTGAGCGTTCTGGAAGGACATCTCCATGGGCTCAATGATTAAGTTTTGGTCTGATGGGGGGGGGAATCAACGATTGGGGGAAGTCAATGATTGGGGTCAAATTAATGATCCGGGGGTAGTTGCCCTCATTGGCGTATACAAACAAAGTGACACCCCTGCTGCTTATGTAAAGCGCCTTGAGATGACAACAACGTCCTCACATTGCCATAGTGATATTAGCATATGGACTCACGCAAGCCGTGTAGTCCCGGTTTGGCTAACCTTTGGTTGCTCCTGCATGAAGGTATTCCTGGTGAAGGTATTTATTTCAGGTGAAGGTATTTCTGCATATTCCGGTTCAGCTAACCTGGGAAAACTGCATGCAATATTATGATGCAGTGGAATACCAAAAATATTAAAACCTCTCGCTGCTAGTTGCACTCGGTTTTGTACATTCCAAGACATGTTGTTCTATGCATTAATAAATAAATTATCAACAGCACCTGATGCGTCCGTCAGATAGTTGGAGTCGTGAGAACTGGCATGCAAAGCAATACATTCCCGACTGCAGCAACGTGCGCCCCATCTCTCTCAGCTGATGCAGATCTCATCTAATGCTCTCCTCCGACTTATTACGACAAACATTGTTGCTTGAGATACGGGAGTGCCATGGGATCACGGGTGCTGGGTTGTGGCGAAAGGTAACGCTACGGTCCGGTCTTTCGGGCCAATTTTCGTCCTATTTTCAGCCCATTCGCGTCCCCACCCGGTTAACTAGCGCCGCGCAGGTGCACCATGTCATTTCGTCATTTTTCGGCAGCTGTGCTGGCGGTCACCTGACAGCAGGCCGTTCGGCCTGCCAGTGCAAGGTGGAAGCTCCAGGTGAAGCCGCCGCCCCCCCCCCCCCATGCCCACCTGCCTCGGCCCGCCCCACGCCCATCTGGACGGAGCCCGACCCGACGCCGCCCCGCCGGCGACGGTCAGGTGGCGCTGCTCAGGTGGCGTCCGGCCGCCAGCCAATGACAGCCGGGGGGCGGCGCGTCCGCGCCGGCCCGCCGCACGAGCCCGCGGCCACTGGGTCACGTGACGACAGCATTAGAGCCACGTGCCGCCCTGCCGCGGCGGCACGCGCCCCGCCGGAAGTGGAGCAATATGCCGACTTGTGGTCGGGCCAATTAGCGGGCGGAAGGACCGGGTGGGGCGGGGCGGCTGACACGTACTTGTGCCGGACAATGGTAGGCGGCTGTCGACGTAATTTGTGTTTGCGGTTCATGTGAGAAATAAATTTCGCCGTCTCGCCGCTAATGGCGCGTGGTGTTTTGAGTCAAGCTGTCTTCCCTGGTCAGGGATGAATATGAATTGCTATTAACGTTTTGACATGGGTTTGCTGTAAATACAAGTGCATTAACTCATACCCGCTTTTCCGCGTGCTGTGGCAGGATCCGATAAATAATTAGCGATGATAAAGTACTCTCTGTATTGAAGGAAGGTGCAATGGATATGACAAAAACGTGGAACCGGAAGTAGCAGAATTGCAAGCGAGGCAACGTAATTGTAGGAGAAGTGGTCTTATACTCGCTTACGAGTTTTCAACAAATTTCAGATTCATTAATGAGCGCCAGTAGCTTCTGATGAACCTTTTTTGCTTTTCGTTTGGGCGATACCAGCATTCTCCTGAGATTCCTTCACTTAGATTACCTAAGCCTGGTATAAATAACATGTCACTTTATATAGGCAAACAGCATGGCACAGTGTCAAGACTTGGATTAAATATCGGATCCCATGGAGATGCCCCCATGCTGGCGTACCTTAACAGCAAATGCCGGCATCGCCCACAAAGAATAACGCTTTCATAGAATGTCGGTTTCTAGCAGGGTCGACGTATAGGTTTCTGTCAGGGGTGTCGCTTTAGCTCTTTCTACTAGGAGTGTCACTTTAGGTTTCTACCAGGGTGTTGCTTTCGATTTCCACCAGGGTTGACGTTTAGGCTTCTGCCAGGGGTGTCGCTGTAGGTTTCTACCAGGGGTATCGATTTATGAAAATGATCTGGATGGCCAAATGCCGGAAGGTATATGGTCCAATGCTTGTGCACGGGATCATGGAAAATGCGCACTGATCACATAGACACGGGAAATGTTATTACGAGAGTTATCTCGTAATGTTATCTCAAATGTGTTGAATATATGTCACGAGCATTACTTGACCGCAACAGATATCACGTGCGCAACATATGATATGAGTGCTATTGCGGCATCAAAAGGCCAGCACTGAGCAGAAGGATACCGTTCCTCACTTCGCATTTCTCAGCATGTTCTTGAGCATGTGATAATCTGAGCTTGTTGGCTGAACTCCAACTACACCACCTCATTGCTAAATTCAACGGCACCGCACCGCTGGGATGTGGAAACCGTCTCCTACAGTCATTGTCCTGTGGAGATCGTCTCCCGCAGTTATTGTTCTGTGGAGATCGTCTCCATTAGTCATTGTTATGTGGAGATCGTCTCCCGCAGTTATTGTCCTGTGGAGATCGTCTCTCGCAGTCATTGTTCTGTGGAGATCGTCTCCATTAGTCATTGTTATGTGGAGATCGTCTCCCGCAGTTATTGTCCTGTGGAGATCGTCTCTCGCAGTTATTGTTCTGTGGAGATCGTCTCCATTAGTCATTGTTATGTGGAGATCGTCTCCCGCAGTTATTGTCCTGTGGAGATCGTCTCTCGCAGTCATTGTCCGGTAGGGATCGTCTCTCACAGTCATTTTCCTGTGGTGATCGTCTCCTGCAGCTATTATCCTGTGGAGATCGTCTCCTGCCGTCCTTGTTCTGTAGAGATCGTCTCCCGCAGTCAAGGAAAACGGTCCCTCTCCGACTTTAGACTGATTGGTTATTGGTTCTACGACACGTCGACCGTTGAGTCATATAGCGTCGCCAATCTCTCACGCTGATTGGTCGCGGGCGAAGAGTAGCGACAGGTGAGACTCGAACCCACAATCTTTCGATTGTGAGACGAGCATCTTACCCCTAGACCACTCGTCCCCTTTAAACTGATTCTCTCCGACTTTATCTCCGACCTATCATAGCCCATTCGTGGTACACATGCATACGGATATACATCATTGGCGTAAATTTGCCACCGTGCAGCATAATTCCCAGCCGAACTTCCGTCGAAAATAAGAGTCGCGTGAGTGACAACAAATTGTTGCCAACGCCAGCTACTGCGCCACCGAAACAAAATGGACGTCTGAGTACAGTCCCTCCCCCACCTCCTCCTGCGATACGTTCCGCCGTCCCTGTTACGCTGTCACTAATTGTGTGCACAACTGAATGGTATGATTGCATGTGCAAAGCGTTCATGTCTTTGTTTCAGAGACAGCTCAACAATTATTTTTGGGGTTTGGGAGCAATTGCCATTGATAAGCGTTGTTGTAATGCTGGCGGAGATACCAGCTATTAATGGTAGCAAAATATAAAATGTATAGGGTCAGTAATTAAGAGGACCCAGATGCATGTGCAGAGGACACCTACACAGCACAATAATGGTTGCAAATCATTTCTGGATGTAGTTGCAATATGTACCTACTAGTGTTCTAATGCTTCTTATTGTATTATTCAGATATATTCAGAACACTCACATCCTTATTAGGATGTCTCCGAGAAAGTTTAGGTGGCTTGAGCCATCCCCAAAGTATGGCAAAACAACACCACTGATGTTTACCCAAAGCAAGTAAATGAGTTTATCCGATACAAATAGATGAAGAAAATAGATGAAGAAAGAAAGGTCGGAATATTTCAGAGTACCCTAAATCTTACAGATGCTACACTGTAAAATAGCTTCCGTGATTGATAAATGCATGCCAACGAGGTGCTTACCGTTCATTTGAGCACCGATCATAAACCATATGCTTAAGAGTAGAGCGTTGCTTCCTCGGGGCTGCGAAAACCCAGCACTATGTCACTTTTTACGAAACGTGTATTTCTAGTGTGCTAATCAAGTACTCATTGCAAGATATTTAAGCACCACATTATACAAACCATGTTTGTTCCAAGCACGATTATATTAATAATGTTGCAAAATAGCATGCGGTAGCATATCCCATGTTGATAATACGCAGCATGAAGTTCAGTGTGCTAGAAACGAGCACCAGGTTACACAAAATAATACTGAGCGTTGCCAGCATGGTACTAAAACACCATGTTGTAAAGAGTGCGAGTTCTTGAAATAAGTAGTTAATTGTGTGACGTAAATATGGCGGAGAACTTCAGCTGTAGTGACCTAATCAGCGGTAGGCTCGAAACGTGACTGAACAGGTCCGCGCCACGGCTCCGTTTCCGCGTTAGTTTGCGGCATCGCTGTGTTCGCGAGCTTTGTGAGGTGCGGCGTGGTGTTGTGCCCAACGTTGGTACCGAACACCGGCAGAGCTCTCAAAATGGAGGTAAACTTCTGCTTCGTAGAGCTTACAATGTTCTGTTGTTGCGAGCGAGGCCGTATATGCCGACTGAGTTTGAATTCGACTAGGAAAAACTACAAATTGCTGCTGACGTGCTGCTTGATATCAGTCAGTTGTTCGCGGGCAGAGGGGTGAGTCACTTCGCTTTGCCTGCTCGGCTGCGTGATGCATAGAGTACGCTTACTGGCTCTTGTTCCCATGGCTACTTCTGTACTGCAGCATGATGAGCTACGTTTCTGTACATGAAACATTTTGTAGTGAAATATAGGCAATCGAGTGGTGGACTTGTTCCTCTGCCATGCCATGTCCAGGAGAAAGCATCACGAAATCAGGTTCCTTCTCTTGAAATCCGTCCCACTCTACCCCATATGGCATGACTGGCGGCTATCTTGACCCCTGAATTTGTTTTCAGTTCCGTGAGGAGGTGGACCGACTGGCAAGCGTCAGTGACGTCATCACGCAGAAGGTGAGGGCATATCGGCAGGCTTTAACCACATCGGACGTGTTCTCCAAAGTTCGAACAAAGGTGTGCAGCCATGCTCGTAGATCCGTCTGATCAAGGCACAAATGTGCAAACATGTATCCACGGTCAAGTATTGGTTGCCACACCACGACGTTATGGAATTGGATGGACACTGGATTGGTTTCACCAGATGAAATTGCCTCAAGTCAACACGAAATAGGAAAACCATCAGATGTCAAATGAGGTCAATGACCTCAGTTAACCATTGAAGGGTCAAATATTTCTTGAGAAAATTAGCATATTACGTTACCTCAGTCCTAGGGCGTTGAATTCTTGATCGCAAGATCGTGGGTTCGAATCCAACAAGCGGCGAAATTACCGAGTCCCTGCGCGGCCAATTGGCGACGCTATGTGGCCTAGCATTTGAACAAGTAAAAAAAAACTCAAAGTTCGTTCGTTCGGTCAGTCTATGGCTGGTAACCGTAGGCCAAAAATATTAATTACTGGACATTGGCATGCTCACAGTGAACCAGGAACATTTGTTGTTTTACAAACATAGAGCAGACCTTGGGCGTCTCTTTTGATTTGATCTGGAGGTTGCGGGTTAGAGCCTTTTCCCCAAATATTGCTGAGCTATAACCTTCGTCGGGCCAGCTAGCAAACCCACCTTCACCGAGCCGAAGCGAGGGAGCGGTCTTGAAAGCCCCTTCTAAAGTCCGATCTATATAAGCTATGATAAAATGCAAAACACCGTTGGAAAGCTCTAGCCATGGAAAGCCCGGAGCATACTAAGTAGTTGCACCTTGATAGATGAGGTCACCAAAAGTCATATTGGATCAATATACGGATCTCGACCGAAATTGGAGATGGGTAAATAGGCGAAGCTGGATTTCTTTCACCATTGGTTTTCAAGAAATAACATGGAGGAATGTATTTATGTTGATCTTGTCGCTCGTGCTGCCTATGCTGCTGAACGTGCCACCGCTGCTGCTGGTATTGTTGCTCGTACTGCCTGTACCGCTAGATACGCCCTCACCGCATGCATCTTCTTGCGATCATATAATCTACAAATTCCTTCCCAATATTGCTGTCAATATCTAGCGCTATTATTGTTGTTGGTCTGCATCTGTATGACGAAGCTGGGCTCCTCGTGTCCGGCGTTCTAGAGTTTGCACGTGTTGAGAGCGCGTTTTGCGTTAGTGCAAATGTCGCCACGTTTGTCTCTTGCTGGACACTCGGTGAGTGTTAAAATAATAGTTTTTTTTTCGCTGGGTGTGAGATGTCGAAGCGGCCACAGTAGGATGTCGATATTCGCCAAGAAAATCATGTTATTTAGTTACGATGTTTACTTTGTAAGTCCTTCCAGCACAGTGTTTGACGAATATTATACCTTTGTCTACCTGTTTCGTACTTCGCTGAATCTCTTCCTTTGTTTTGAAAGGCACACAATATTGGGATGGATACATTTACGATAACGATACAGATACATATGTCATAAGCTGGTGCTGTACAACGTAACAAACCACAGGTAATCCTTTTATCTGGAATTACACTGCAAGATGTTTATGTATCACGACCCGTTATGGTGAGCGTAAGCATGCTACAAAGAAGATACTGTTAGAAAAGAGACATGAAAACTTCCTAAACACACAACAAGAAACACGATGTCGATGCTTCTTTGGGACGGATGTCGACTCAATGTTCCGAAAGTGGCACATTTCACACTATTTCGCCAATAATTTATCACTGACACTGACCGTGCTGTCAGATAGCGGCCTGGGGCCGTGTCACGCTGCTCACGGTGTGGTCATGGTGACCATTCGTAATGTCGAGGTGTGAATCCAGACATGGAAGCTTACTGTTGACTACTGATTCATAAGTGCACCAGGGTACAGATGAATGCTGCATGCAGGGTGAGATGCGCTTCAATGCATCTTCCTTACCATTCTGGACAAAGAAAATAAGCTGTCGGCAAGGCATTTGTAAATATTAATGTGTTGACGTCATTATTGAGCACCACTTCCAGAACATAACGCATATTGTTGAATGGCAGACAGTTCGAAATTAACGTAGGATGGCCTATAACTGCATTAGTTTTTTTTTTAAACATTAAGGTGGGAATACTTATTATAATGCCCAAGTATGCAACAAGCTTACTAATTATTCATTGTATATGATGTGTAAATATACATATATATATATATATATATATATATATATATATATATATATATATATATATATATATATATATATGTACATATGTTGGGCAATAAGAAGTAACGAATATAATGTATCGATTACAAATACGCATCAGTGGAAGAATATCTCTATAAAATTACACGCCTTTGACTTTTCATCCGACGAAACACAAGACAAGGGATTGTGTATGAACTATGCCATCATGGATACCACTGCAGTACGGTCACATTGGAAAGTCTTCGTCTGGCTTTGGCCAGTTCAGGGTCACTGCCACTCAGCTCCGGTCAGATTTGGCGGCCTCCGTTGTGGCTCCCACCCAGCTTTGGCAGATGGCACGCCACATCCAGGGTTCGGGGAGAAACATGCGAAGCACAAGTCACGCCTGCTTAGATAAACTAAATGAGCTGGGAGGCATGACCAACATCAGCATACAGCGGCGCAACAATAATTGAGAACAATTCATCGTCCTCTAGCCTCCGCCATGTTCAGCGCTTTTAGGGGCTCAGCGAAGGCGCTGGCTCAGGTCGGGCGAGGTCAGAGGTCAGAAGTCCGCCGCGTTCGCGGAGGCTCGGTTACCGGCGGTCTCGGCAGCTGTTCCCGCCACTCATAACCCCACTGCGGCGCGCCACTCGTTACCCCCACTGCGGCGCGCGACATACCATGCGGGTGCGCAAAAAAATCGCAGCTGCTAATTTGAAGCCGGCCGGCGCGTCTTCTGCCGCCTGCAAAAACTTGCCGGGCCGGCCGACGCGCGGTCGAGTTCTCAACTCTCAAGGCTGCCGTCGGCGCGATGTGAGACCGCGCGCGCGGAAGTTCCCAGGGCGCGCGCCGCCGAAAGGCGGGGACCGCGCCCCGCCACAAGAAGCTAGCCTGGCGGCAAAAAATCGCCGCCCGGCACCTGCCGGCCGGCCGCCGCCGTGGCCGTGCGAAGCGGGCGCGCACACCGGCCGACGGGAGCTCGCCGGCTCATTGTCGTCGTCGCAGACACGTGAGAACGGCGGCGCGGCGGCAGGCGCGCGCCCCGCCCGCCGCCGCTGGAGCGCTCGGCGCCGCGGCCGGCACCGCCCGCCGGCGGCCGAGCCTGGCGCCGCCCGTGGCCGTCAGCGGCGCCGCTCTCAGGGGCTTGCGCTGTCGGAATGCCGCCGCCAACGGTCACGCTTTCTTTGATTCATCCTTTCCCGGTCCGGGTGTGAATGTGTCGGCCGATTTGAAGGAATTCCGAACGATTTGCTCGTCGTTGACGCTCGGAGACCAGCTGTGGGGAGGATGGACAATAAGTGCTCTCACACAGACGGGCGCGCGATAACAGAGAAAATGTAGGATTTTCGAGTTCACATGCACTGAAGCAGGACGCATGCTTTATGAGGGTCAGCAATGAGTTCCCACACCCCGCGCAGGTGCCAGACCCCAGTTGCGATATCATTTAGCCCGAGTGTGGTTCGTAGACTTCACCTGTAAACAAACAGGAATCGCAGAAAGGGGATACAATTGTATAATGGCACGTGGGAAAAACACGCACCGGCCCTGTCTGTCGGATGAGAAACTGCCGGTGTTTGCCGTGTCGCGGAATGAACGCTGACCGGCCAGCGCCGGCGGGCAATCGGGTCACAAACACGATCTGCCAGGCGTTCCCAGCATCCACGGCCCTGTCTTGCAGCTGGTGAACTATTGTACAAAGACAACGGAGGTAACACCTTGTGGACTATTGATTGAGGTTTGGATCTAGAGGCCTACGTCGGACTCAATGCTACCATTTTCATCGGTCTTCCTCAGTTAGCGTGAGCTGCGGTCTGCTGATAGATTCTTGGTAGGCATACCTTGATAGCCTCATGCCTTCACTTTATATGCCTTACATGCCTTTGCTTTTGGATGCATCGTGCACCCGTCAGTGGTAGCCTCGGAGAGCTTCAGACGAGGATAGTCATTCCTCCATAGGGTTATGCCCCCGCCTTTAGATGTGTCGTTGCACCCGTCAGTGGTAGCCTCGGAGAGCTTCAGACGAGGATAGTCATTCCTCCATAGGGTTATGCCCCCGCCTTTAGATGTGTCGTTGCACCCGTCAGTGGAAACTTCGGCGAGCTTCAGACGAGAATCGGCGTGTCATTCACCTCGCTGAATCCAGACTCGCTTACAAAAACATCAGTACAGCACCTGGCTATCCAGAGCGTGCACGTCCTGCCGGCTTGATGGCGGCTTCACACGTGCTGGTCCAAATGTGACCAAGGATCAGCAGAGTAAAATATGGCCTCTTCCGCGTCTTTTTTGTATTCGTATAGAGGTCGTCACCCTTGCCCTCCACCCATGTATCTGCTACCGCCCCGGTCCATTTGGGTGGGATTAAATTTTATCTTGCCGCAGACAAAGGTGCAGAGAAATGGAAGATTTCACGGCAGTTTTTCAGGTTCGACGGCCAGTGTGGCCGCCGTTGACCGCACCAGAACAAAGGGGCCGTCCTAAATGGGCCAACCCGGTCGGAGGAGCAGCTTCCTGGCGCCGGCGGGCTTACGCGCCCACTGAGGACCACCTATGCTGTCGGGTCGGCCTGCTGGTGGTGTACAGGGTCGGTGGTCGGCTAGCTCCGTGTGGCCTGCTGGTGCACAGGGTTGGTGGTCGGCTCCCCTCCATGTGGTCTGCTGGTGTACAGGGTTGGTGGTCGGCTCCCCTCCATGTGGTCTGCTGGTGTACAGGGTTGGTGGTCGGCTCCCCTCCATGTGGTCTGCTGGTGTACAGGGTTGGTGGTCGGCTCCCTCAGTGTGGCCTGCTGGTGCACAGGGTCGGTGGTCGGCTCCCCTCCATGTGGTCTCCATGTGGTCCATGTGGTCCATGTGGTCTGCTGGAGCCGGCTGGATGGTGTACAGGGTCGGTGGTCGGCTCCCTCAGTGTGGCCTGCTGGTGTACAGGGTCGGTGGTCGGCTTCCCTCCATGTGGTCTGCTGGATCACAGGGTCGGTGGTCGGCTTCCCTCCATGTGGCCTGCTTGATGTGATCTTAGTCATGTGTAGATAACGTAGCATTGCAGGCATTGCAGCTGCAATACTAACTTCGGTGGTGGCAACACTTGCTTTCCCAAAAAGCGCACATTGTTGTGCATATTTGGCAACCCCAGCTTCTTCCCAATGTGCTTCAGCAGAGACAGGGAGCAAGAACAGCGTTATTGACAATCGAATACTTTTGTTCCTGGGAACTCCACATATGGTGTAATTATAGTGCACTTACAGTTAGCAACGCTGTCTGATGAAGATTATTAGTATCTCTCAAGCAGTCGAATTGGCAATGAAGCTCCTTTTTGTGGAACGCGTGTTCATCAGGGCCCAATGTTTACAAGTCTGACTTACGGTTGTAGTCCTGCGATCTGATACAACCGAAAGTATTTACAATGACATGTCTGGAGCAAATAAGTGGGAACCTCCCAGAGCCTCAGGACCACATAATTTCAAGTGTGCATGCTTGACGTGCACCTGATGTTGGGAGGTGCAATCAGCAGTTCTACCGATCCACTGACATATCATCAGTGGAAAACCACCCACACAGCTGCTGTTATAAACTTTAAAAAGTGGTGTTGCCAACGGAGAAGTTTGGTGCTGCAAGGCAGGATAATCAGCGAATGACTGCATGTAAAAAGGTGCTGTTGGAGCTACAAGAGTTGATCTTGCAGCTGCAATACTTGTAGTATCACAATTCCCATGCATGGTTGATGTGCCAATCAGCTTAGCAGCGGCGGTACACACAGAACCTGGACATATCAGCCACCATCGCAGCGTGGGTCACTTGCTGTTGGCTGAATTGCATGCATTCAGATGTATGAGTACAGGTGTTGGCTCATACACGTGCTCGCGTATCAGCATGTGCGTGCACTTGCACAGATATGATAGCGGTGTGTGTGTGTGCAGATGTGGTGTTCAGTATGGACGTGCCCATGGGTGTAATGTGCGATAATTCCCGATGCTCAAAAGCGACAATGCTTTGCGCAAGTGTGGACAGATTGTGTGACGTTCGGGACTGACGAATCTAGAACTGCACCAAAATGGGGGGGGGGGGGTAATTTTGAGGAGGGTGTAATTTTGGCAAGGCACCTTGATGACGTTTTGAAACTCAGCATTGGCAACTCAGTTCGATGGCGTTTGGAGGGGCGCCACTGATTGGGATAATTTAAACCGGGTGCACTGGAGAGTAGCTGAAGTGATACCTTTTCCACTGAGAGGGGCCCCTTCAGCTAAAAAATGGAAGGGGAGAGGTGTACTCAAGCACCCTGGAGGGACATTTTTAAGTCACAGGGGCTCCGCATCTCCATGGGGGGGGGCGGTCCCAAGTGGGGACTGTCGCTCCCCTTCCCCATTCGATTCGTTCCAGGCGCTTGGTATGCTCTGGTGTGAACCGACACCAATTAGTGTACTTTTGTCATTGAAGCTCGTGGTACTTGACCCCAGCTGACGGAGCGATGCTCGTGATTGCACTGTTTTCTTTCCATCTTGCCGAATAGTTTGGCTTTTCTGCACGCTCTCAGCCCGCGGTAAATGCGCTGCCGATGTTCTCGATAAGTCATTGCAAGCGAAGGTTGACAGCAAACGAGAAAGCATTGTGGCGATGACACGCTTAGTGTCTCTCACAACACCTTCCAACATCGGCATGGTACATGCCAATGTTGAGATCACACGTTGTCCAGGGCTTGTTTGTTAGTTCCTGTGTTGTACGGACCTGGGAAATGGCTATTTCTTTAGGCTGTAGAAAGTTCACGTTCTTGGGAGTCCGGTGGCCTTTGGAAGCTCCAATTGCTGCTTTTGCCATTGTCACATTCTGATGTGTTGCGTACATACCAGGATACCATCCGGCTCGCAACTGGTATGTATACTAAATTGTTGGCCTCCATTTCCTAGATCTAATCAAGCTGGAAGAAACTGCCGACACAGCTGCCGCGATGGTGACAAGACTGGCACATTGGTGCCCATGCGGGCGGTCACGTAATACCAGAAACGAATGCGGCCTCCTGTAACATTACAGCTGAGTGTGAAAAATGTGGCTGGATGCAAATGGGAAGCATATGAAAAAAATGCATCCGTACCTTTTTATGCTGCTCACTGTCTGCAATCGGGTATCCTATATTTCACAGTTAGGTCTCCAAGTGTAACTCGGTTGCAGTCAGGAAGCGCTGAGCATTCGCCCGGCACATACGGCAGTGGTTCCAACTGCAGCGTACCTGCAACCGAAAAGTACCGATCGGTTGTAGCTGGTACCGGGGCGCATCTGATCCCTGCCACAGACTGTGGTGGATGTGAGGACCTGCAGACACGTCGCAGCATCTGGTACCGGACTGGACCAGCTGCTGGCTGCCTAAGAAAATAAAGAGACAACTAGGCAATGGAAAGAATCAGGCTGAAGAGTGACCGATGAAGGAAGATACAACACGTAGCATCCAAGATGCTCAAGTAAGTGCAGGAGGTGCATGGAAATATGCACAACCCGAACATTACATCTGTGTTTAAACGTGTAAAACTGCTGGAATCAGGAGGGTTACACACACGTCTGTTTAAGCTAGCGGTGTGTATGTCAGCTTGTCTAGTCATAGCGGCTAAACAAAGGATGAGAAGAAAAACATAGTGATGTACTACAGCCGTTTATAGGTCGACAGCACGAAATAGAACATTGCTTTCTAAGAAGTATAGTAGGCCACAAAAGAACGAGACTAAAATTTAGAGGATATATATCAGACATTTGTTTGCACACCATTCCTGCTTTCCTATCTGCATTACGCCTGATAGTTCATTCAGCCTAGTCCTAACGATCCTAACCATTTACGAATGTCTTGACTGTGACTGATGCACTCGGGCATTAGGTGTCTCCTATGCTGTTCGCGCGGGTTTATCCAGCTATTTGGGCGGTCTGTCTCATTCCGCTAGGCGGTACAAAAACCTCGTCACGTCACTTCAAGAGAAGCCGGCGTCACGGAGCTCTGCCCGAGCTGTTGCGGACGCCAGTGAGACAGCTAGACGACAACGACATCTGGAACGTGGCCAGCTATCTGACCAACGACTCTCTGCCCGATAAATGTAAGCGCATGTTCCTTCCATGTCGGTGCCGCTTGCTTGGACGTGGTGCTGCTGCCTCTAAAGTTACATGCAAGCCATGTAAAGTTACATGTAAAGTTACATGTTTTGTGAGCATGAGACGACCGGAAGCAACGCTGGCAGGCAGTTGGGCTTAATCGATAGGCCAGAAGCGACCCGTGTCTGTCGGACTTAGGCCCATGCATGGACGCAGATCGCGTGTATACCAGGCACGGGACAGGCCAGAAATGCTGTTGAGTATCCACCACCACAGTCCTATCAAAATCAGGATGAATGAAGCCCGCCGTCATCGTCCGAGCTGATACATCATAACACGTGCGTATTAATTGAATTACCTTCGCTGAAAAGGTAAAAGCAGCGGCGCAACCAGGAGGAGGTAACTGTGCGAACGTGCCTCTCCCTCGGATTGCAGTGGACCCCTCCCCCCCCCCCACCTCCACACATACACTGGACAAGTTTGTTCAGCCAATTAGAGTGTCGCCATTGCAATGACGGCACTATAAGTAGAAAAGGTGCCCCCTCCCTTCCGGAGAAATGGCGCGCTTCCAGAACAAGTGCCCCTTCCCCGATTGAAATTACTGGATCCGCCCCGGGTAGGTAACAGTCATGGGGCACATGGGGCACTGCGCCTTTCCATAACTGCCCAAATGACGCATCATCTCCGCAGCATTGACTGCAAAGAGACGACTCCAGGCGTCGGTGATGT
Source organism: Ashinkailepas kermadecensis (assembly GCA_034440615.1). NCBI lineage: Eukaryota > Metazoa > Arthropoda > Thecostraca > Neolepadidae > Ashinkailepas > Ashinkailepas kermadecensis. The sequence continues at coordinate 99,711 of JAOTOM010004569.1, read as the reverse complement.
CCTTGTCCTTATCCTTAAATCCCGATTGTCCGCAGCTGCCGAGGTGCAACGCACGATGTGCGAACACATTGCGTTCAGCATCTTCCCGAACGAGTAAATCAACCGCTTGCCTCCTTCTCGGAATATTGCACCACACACGACTCTTGTCGAAGTTTTGACGGTGTGTTTACCGAGTTGTTTAGGATAAAGCAAAAGGATTTGACTGGCATATACAGCATGGTGCAAGTTTCCAGAGGTGGGTCGAATCATCCTACCACACTCTTCACACACGATAGGCATGCCCCATCCGGCCACTCACACCACAATCATGTGACTCACAATCACACACCACAACCATGTGACTCACAATCTCACACCACAACCATGTGACTCACAATCTCACACCACAACCATGTGACTCACAATCACACACCACAATCATGTGACTCACAATCTCACACCACAATCATGTGACTCACAATCACACACCACAATCATTTGACTCACAATCACACACCACAATTATGTGACTCACAACCTCACACCACAATCATGTGACTCACAATCTCACACCACAACCATATGACTCGCAACCTCACACCACAATCATGTGACTCACAATCTCACATCACAACCATGTGACTCACAAACTCACACCACAATCATGTGACTCACAATCTCACACCACAACCATATGACTCACAATCTCACACCACAATCATGTGACTCACAATCCCACATCATAATCATGTGACTCACAACCTCACACCACAATCATGTGACTCACAACCTCACACCACAATCATGCGACTCACAATCTCACACCACATCCATGTGACTCACAATCTCACACCACAATCATGTGACTCACAATCCCACATCATAATCATGTGACTCACAATCTCACACCACAATCATGTGACTCACAATCACACACCACAATCATGTGACTCACAATCTCACACCACAATCATGTGACTCACAATCTCACACCACAACCATGTGACTCACAACCTCACACCACAATCATGTGACTCACAATATCACACCACAACCATGTGACTCACAACCTCACACCACAATCATGTGACTCACAATCTCACACCACAACCATGTGACTCACAACCTCACACCACAACCATGTGACTCACAACCTCACACCACAATCATGTGACTCACAATCCCACACCACAACCATGTGACTCACAATCTCACACCACAACCATGTGACTCACAACCTCACACCACAATCATGTGACTCACAATCTCACACCACAACCATGTGACTCACAATCTCACACCACAATCATGTGACTCACAATCACACACCACAATCATGTGACTCACAGTCACAAGCACTACAACCATATGATTCAGTCAAAAACACTACAACCACATGATTCAGTCACAATCACCACAACCAAATGATTCACGATCACAAGCACTACGACCATATGATTGACAGTCACAAGCACTACAACCATATGATTCATAGTCACAAGCACTACAACCACATGATTCACAGTCACAAACACTACAACCACATGATTCACAGTCACAAGCATTACAAACACATTGTTCACAGTCGCAAGCACTACAAACACATGACTCACAGTCACAAGCACTACAGCCACATGATTCACAGTCACAAGCATTACAAATACATTGTTCGCAGTCGCAAGTACTACAAACACATGACTCACAGTCACAAGCACTACAACCACATGATTCACAGACGCAAGCACTTTAAACACATGACTTAAATCCAAGCATCGCACACTGGTGGCGCAGAAGTGGAGCGTTCTAAGGGTCCCCGACAATTCAGGTTGTGATAGTGACAATGCAAGTCTATATGGTGCTTTTTTATAGTCGCCGCTGTAAGCCTGATGCTCGATTTCCTAAACCTAGGTGGTGCTGAAGTGGTGGTCCTTAAACACCAATCGCGAACATTCAGTCTACCCATGCAGGAACGCCGTTGCATGCACTTTTGAAGTGACGTGTGACTCACCGCCACACACAAACCACAGCCACGTTCCTTACCATTACGTGCACCCGACACATGGCTCACAGCAGCACATACACCACAGCCATGTTCCTCACCACTGCGTGTACCACAGACACATGGCTCACAGCCACACATACACCACAGCCACACATACACAACAGTCACACATACACCACAGCCATGTTCCTCACCACTACGTGTACCACAGACACATGGCTCACAGCCACACATACACCACAGCCATGTTCCTCACCACCGGGTGTACCACAGACACATGGCTCACAGCCACACATACACCACAGCCATGTTCCTCACCACTGCGTATACCACAGACACATGGCTCACTGTCTCAGGGGAGTGAATAAATGTTCTCAACAATACCACAGTAAGACGCACCGCCGTACCCGTTTGTGGTGAGTTCCCGCTGAATATACCATGGGAAGTTTTCTGAGGTCAGATAACTATATTACTAGTTCATTACATAATATATATTACAAGGTAACACACATTTAGTTGTTGCCAGTCTCGGGCGCTAAGGCCTGGTGCGGAACAGGCAAATTTCCGCGGCAGCTTATCCACGATCAAATTACAAGTTATAACATCTTCAGTTCCCGCCGCTACTCTGGTCTGTGTTGTGGCAATCGCAATGGCGTGCAATGACGGTGATGTGTAGTCACATTCTTCACCGCTTGCAATGGCATTTGGGCCTTGCTAACATTTCGAGTATGTTTTTTTCCTACTTCATTTCCCCCGCAAGTAAAGACCTATACAGGCCAGGCTACACATGACATAGTCGACTCTTCATTCCAGCCGAAGCGCACAAGCTCGATGATGCATTCTACACACAAACGTTGGAGTATATTTTCGGTCCTGGTGGCAGAAAGGGAGGCGCTGTCAGTCACGTCCGGCTGCAGCAGGCTGGCTCCGAAAAACAGCAGCCGGTCAGCACTGCGCTGCTGCAAACCCAGCACTCGTGGAGCTCTCAGCCGGCGAGAGGCGACATCTCACCGGCTGAAGCACGCCAGAGAGCAGGGCTGATCACCAAGCCGGCGAGGGGCGACACCTCACCGGCTGAAGCACGCCAGAGGGCGAGGCTGATCAAGCCGGCGATGGGCGCACCGCATGAAAAGGCGACGCCGCGCTCGGCGCGCGACAAGTTCTACTTCCTGCGCCATCTGCGGCCCGACCTGCCGGCGCTGGATCGAATCGAGGCGGAGCGCACGTCGGCCACCGAGACGGAGCCGACGTCGACGGCAGCGCCACCTGCGACACGGGCTGCGGCGCTGACGCGCAACCAGCGGTTGCACACTCTGCTACGCGGCATGGCCGCCTACGCAGAGCGCGCCGAGGGCGACGAGGGCACGTCGGAGGCGGTGCGGCTGTTGGAGCGTCACGGCGGCCGGCCGCCGCCGCCGCGCGTCAGCCGCCGCCTGGCCAAGCTGGTCGCGGACAGGGCGGTGCTGCAGGCGCGGCGACGGCGGCGGCGGCGGCGGTCGGTCGGGCCAGACATGACGCCACTGACCGAACTGATGGCGCGCGAGAGCTACACGCACAAGCTCATCAACAGCTTCCAGACGGGCAAGAGCAAGCGACACAACTCCATCAAGAAGGAGCTGCGCGAGCCGATCGATGTGGACCCGGCCGCGCAGAACGTGGCGCTTATCGCGGCGGCACTGCGCAAGCGAAGCGCCCCCGAGCGGCCGAGCCGTCTGATGGCCGGAGCGAGAGCGTCCACCAACGACGTGGAGCAGCTGGGGGTCGACATCGACGCGAGAGTGTCGCGGAGTGTGGCCAACGCAGCCGGTGTCGCGTCAGCGGCGGAGGCCGACGGCCGCCTCGAGGGTGATCCGGCATTGTCTGGTGGCGCCGCCCATAACGCGGCCGCGCGACCCGGCGCCGCCTACCGGTCGCGCCGGAAGCGCGGCACCGGCGCAGAGCGGCGCGTGCTGGACGAGATCCGGATCGTGCCCGACTTGCCCGACCTCATGTCCGTCGATCCGGAGGACCTGCTGGAGTCGGAGGAGGCGCCGCTGCTGCCGGTGCTGGTCAGTACGGGTCGCGACGAGCTCGACCCGCTGGCGGTGACGGAGCGGGCGGCGCTGGTGTTCGAGGAGGTCGGCCGACCGCCCACGTGGAGTCAGTGGGGCCTGTGGGGCGTGTGTTCGGTGACGTGCGGGCCCGGACAGAAGGCGCGCTACAGGCACTGCGTGCAGGGTCCGCGCTGCGAACCGGGCGAGCGCGAGTCGGATTTCAAGCCCTGCTTCAGGAAGTCCTGCTCTCTGCCGGTGTCGAGCGGTCTCTTGGACTCTTACTGAGCCGGGGCGAGGCATCAGTCCGGAGCAGAAGGAACGTACTCTGTAGACGGCATGCACAAGGTGTCCGATATGCTGCCCGGTGCCGGTTACTGCCACTGCTAGAAGGCGGTAAATAATTACACCGCCAGATAGTGCACGCCATCGCCGCCATGAAAACATACCGAGACTGCCGTGCAGAATTGCTACGCGAACACGCGGGTGGGAACAGTTGGAGGAAGTCACGGGGAAGTATTTTTCATTTTCCCTATCAAAAATGACCCGTAGTGGCAATTATATCGCCCACGTTCGATTGCACCTGCACCCCTTTAAAAGCATAATAGATGCACCTTTTTGACAGCACCATAGCTGCACCTATGACAGCACTCTTTTGACAGCACTATAGTTGCGCCCCTGCTACCAGTGTATTGCATTATCGTCCATACGTGAGGGTCTGGTCAGTCGGTCATCACTAATGCACATAGAAGTGAAGAAGCGAGCAAGCCTCAGTGATCGGCGCTGCAGACGCAGTCATTGAACTCTCACGTCCGCACACACGCGCACTTCTCGAACTCTCACCTCCCACACGTTCACACACGCGCATACTAATCGAACTCTCACCACCCATACGTCGCACACACGCGCATTTGTCGAACTCTCACCATCCACACGACTACACACATGCGTAGCTGTCGAACTCTCAGCACCCATAGGTCAGAACGCACGTGTGGTTATCCAACTCCCACGTACATTCCACACAGGCGCACTTATCAAACTACCGCCCGCACGCTCGCACACAGGCGCAGTCTGAACTATCGGCCGCCACGCAGACGGCCCAAGTCACCATAGCCGCAGGCAATACACGTGACAATGTTTGGCGCGGGGACGCCCTCAGCCGCCCGAGGTCACCAGATCCGCAGGCGAGACACGTGAAACGGGCGGGCGTGGGGGCGCACTCAGCCAGCCTACACTGGGTTCACAGCAGCCAAGATGGACCCTTCGGTGGGCATCGTGACGGAATAAACGGAGGCTTCCCGTCAAACAGGATGGCATATACATTGGCTATAAGAGGTTCAAATGAGAATACTCTGTTCGAAAAGCAACCGCCAGCAAAGTTGGGAAAAAATTGCCACATCCTGGATTCTTGGCACCCAAAACAATTATCTCTCTCTGGAGAACTATCTCCATTTTCCTGCTGAAGTTGAATCACGACGTTAGACATTGGCTGCAACTTGCTATACTTGTTTACAAGTGACCAAAACCCAATGGAAAGTGCAAAGCATAGTTACCGACACCACAAACAAACAAATATCACCCTCCACACATTGGTTGCCCAAAATATTCCGCTAAAAATCTCGAACTCCAACCATAAACATAATCCAAGTCATCACGCTGGGAAAAAATATCCAGAATATTAGGTCCACCACTGCCAAGTCATAAAACGTAGGCTATCAATTCGGGTGAGCCGAGGCTTTAATGGTTCATGAAGGCATGGGAAGACGAAGGCAGGAAGTACGTGGGGTGTGCAGTGTACATACACCATGTAGGTACTACTATGCGGGCAACAGACGTTTCTGGGCGAAAGGGATGACCGGAAATGTATCGAGAATAGCACGTTTTTAGGGTATGAATTGATCTCTTACAACGCCCGCGATTGTACCATTATGAAATGCGAGGGCAACGGAAAGCGAAAAGAACGGATTGTTTACCACCTATTGTCCGTATAGCAGAGGACGAATGCACAGGTATTGCAATAGGGACGGAAGTGAATTTTGTGTTAAATATCGACATAATTAACATCCATCCAACGCCTCGCCACTTTACGCCAATGGAGCATCTAAGAACAACATCCCATTTGATTAACCATGAAGATGTTGCCAGCATTTGTTCGAATCCAACTCCACAACAAATCACCCCAGCCTCGCTACCACTTGCCCATGTCACATAACTACGAAATGTTTTTTTTTAAATGATCATTACATTTGTGGGAAATACAATTAGGTTGTGGCCTAATCACCTCAACGCGCAGAGACACACAAATGCAGCTATTTTTACTTGAATGTTCTACTTTTTTATAGTTGAGTCTCGAAACACGGCTTCCGAGCTAGGTATCCTCGGACGACACCACGAAGAGAAATTACTCTCGCAACGAATGTCCCGAACAGGCCATTGAAATACGCACACTACCAAACATACAGACATCAGCAGGCACCCGAACACTCCTTCAAGAGTCACAGTTGTCGGGACATTTGTAGACGACGCAAATTATTTCAGTGATCAATTTTAGTTGAGAGGATGAGCAGCCAAAAGGGAAGACTACACGCATAGGAAGCGTGAACGAGTGCATAAGGCGACGTCATTGCGCCCACCCCGCACACACAGACGTGCATGTTCACACGCAAACGGTGGCGTGCGCGAATAATTCAGGGTCTGGCGACTCCGAACACAGAGGTTCGACAATACTGCTAAGTAAATGCATTTGACACGCTTAGATATAAACCCAATACAAAATTGTCGAGTTAAATATGCATGAGCAGGACGCATTAGTCAGCCGCGAGCTTGAGGGAGGCTACTTCGGAAACGCACAAAGCATGGCGTTTGGAGAGTCGCTAACAAATGGCAGATGCTCAAGAGTCCACTCAAGCGCTTTGCACAATTAAGTCTGCACGGCCAAATATAGTCCAGTCGGGCACTTCCTAATTGGACCCCGGTCGTCTGGCCCTCTGGCCACAGGAGAAGCTTCTGCCATCGCCCGGCTGGAGCAAGTTGTGAAGAGCCAGTTCTGGTGGTGATATGCCTCAGGACAGCTCCCCGGTAACTTCTGTGCTGATTTATTCAAAAAGTTGGATACAAAATACAACCAGTTCTCGAGTCGTCCGCTCCTCGCCAATAGACGCGCGTCAAAATGCAAACAGCACAGAGTATTTTGGAAAGAGCCGGCGGCGAAGGACCCGGAGACGGCAAGCGCCCGGCCCCGGGTCGGCCGCGCCCACGCCGGTTACGGGCCTGGTTCTGTATTCGCGTCCCATCGGACCTGACCGGGACAGGCAATCACATGGGAGCACCCACTGCTCGGCTTGGCAGGCTGGGCAGGCTGGGCAGCCGCCTGCCGGCGCCAGCGCCAGCGCGCCACCAGAGATCTGCACGCGCGCGCCTCTGGCGGTCGGACCGGCCGGCCGTCTCTCTCTATCTGTCGCTCTCGCCTGCCGCACCGCGCCGATACGTCACCTGTACGATCTGATTCGAGCCATAGTGTTCCTTCTGTCACAGTGCTTCTGTTCGCGCCAGTTCCGTCATCGCCGTCCGCGCACCGCGCCAAAGTTCAGCCGCCGACCGGCCCGCCCGCTCGCTCGCGACACAACCAACACACACGAGACGGCCGCGCACCCGCACTTTTGCACTTGGCCGTCGAGTGGGCGGCCGGGCGCTCCCCGGCGCGGCCGCGCCACTGTCTAGTTCTGCACGGTCTCGGCGCGCGCCGCGTCGCCGGCCGTCCGCGACTCGCCGCCGCGCTCGGAGCGGCCGCCCCGCTGCGGCCCGTCGCCGCCGCCGCCGCGCCGTCCGCTGTACCTGTCGGCGAACACACGGCGGCTTACAACACGCGACCCCGCACCACAGACGGGCGTGGCCAGCCGAGAACAGAACCAATCAGCATGGCAGTCCTCCGTGGCCAGCCGAGCACAGAACCAATCAGCATGGCAGTCCTCCGTGGCCAGCCGAGCACAGAACCAATCAGCATGGCAGTCCTCGTGTGACCGACCAGACAGCCTTCCCAGACAAATAGACCGCGGTAACAAAATGTTCAGTTGGAAAACTCGGCAAATAGAAGTTTGTTTTTCTTTTGCCAACGGAAATTAAACTTACTGGCTGACAAATATTTGCTCCTATAAGTGGACAAACCTACAATGCGAGCCATCACATGTCAACCCAACGTATCTCTCCGCCAGTTGTATCCCTTTACGGTACACATTCGTTAGGTGTGAGATGTCGAAAGGAGTCCACTAAGATGTCTATCTTCCCCATGGAAGTGATATAGTTCAGAATATTGCTTAGGTCTTTCAAACTCAATTTTGAGCCCATAGCCTGTGTATATGTGCATATGTTTCGTCTATTTTGGGACACCTAATATAGGGATACTTATGTTAATGACAATGATAAGAATGGCATACTATCAGCAATTTATATTGAACAGTAGACCATATCATGGGTAATCTCTTTACTTGAAATCTCGTTCGGTACAAGATGTATCATAATCTGTAATGGTAGGAGACGAGTGGTCTAGGGGTAAGATACTCGTCTCACAATCGAAAGGTTGTGGGTTCGAGTCTCACCTGTCGCTACTCTTCGCCCGGGACCAATCGGCGTGAGAGACTGGCGACGCTACATGACTCAACGGTCGACGTGTCGTAAACACCAATAACCAACCAATCTGTATTGGTAAGCATAAGCATGATACTTACACACAAACCGCGGTTAGAAACTAGGCACGGAGACTTCACAAACATCAAGAAGCACGATGTATATAGTTCTTTGGGAAGGATGTCTCCTCATTGTTCAATAGGCGGTACATTCCACCCCATTTCACGAATGACTTATCACTGCATGGAGATGAGCGTAGTTAACCCTCGCAGTGCAGGGGATCATCTCACGGTCTCTGAGTAAACTCCTAAACCGTTCACGATATCAGATTGAAGTTTGGAATACTTTAAAACAATCGATGAGCGCATATTGTGCCAAAAACCGAGTTTCAGTCTCTTCCAGTCTGAGACACCTAACCTAGCGCGGGTCAGTCGCGTCACGACCTAGTTTCAATGCGGGTTTAGATCACATTGAAACACTTTCACAAACCATACAAGATACGACCAAGAATGAAATGGGTTTAAATGGAAATAAACCAATAAATACAATGCGTAACCTCGGGCCAGGACGATAGGTCAAATAAAGGCTTAAATTTGACAAATGTTCGTGTATAACTTTGTGGCCAATGAGCGTTTGGAAAATCCGAATACATGTGGTCGCATATTCAGTCATATATACGTATTCAAACTTTCAGGTCGGTTGGTTATTGGTTTTACGACACATCGACCGTTGAGTCATGTAGCGTCGCCAATCTCTCACGCCGATTGGTCGCGGGCGAAGAGTAGCAACAGGTTGGTTAGGTTGGTTATTGGTTCTACGACACGTCGAGCGTTGAGTCATGTAGCGTCGCCAGTCTCTCACGCCGATTGGTCGCGGGCAAAGAGTAGCGACAGGTGAGACTCAAACCCACAACCTTTCGATTGTGAGACGAGCATCTTACCCCTAGACCACTCGTCCCCAAACTTTCAGGTCAATATCTGGTCAAGCGACAGATGACCGGACATGTCCAAAGGGTATAAGTTGAGTCATAAATAGCTTGGCAGTCAGGCTGGGCGTCATGGCACATAATCATCCTGCTTAGGTATAGGTGTGGTGGGAAATAGTGTAGCTGTGCAGAATATTCAGGTGCCACGACGCCCCGCCTGAGCGCCAAGCTGTTTATGACGACAATGCTGCATGCATCACTTGTTTGTTTATTGGGTGATTCACGACGCACTTTATGCACGATCACAGCTAATGGCACCGCCCACACTGCTTCGCCGGTGGGCCGCGGGATTGGGAAATGTCTCGAGTGGTGCGAATGTTGAACCCGGGACCTTTCGTTCCCGGAGCTCAACACCTTAACCACTTTTGAAAACTGAAAACCGTTCAAATATTTCCACGCATTTGACCTTGACCATGTTTACCGCCTTGCTTGGAATAAATGGTCAAAAAGTGATCTTAAAGATAACCTACAGAATTAAGCACTTGTTATGGATCCTCAATGCTTGTGAAGCATACAGATTACAAAAAGAAACAGTTTTACACCATCAGTCAACACAAGTGCAAGCGTACGAGGTCTAGTCACCGCAATGTTCCCAAACACATAAGTTGTCTGTGGAACATGCTGCCTCGGGCGTTGTTTACTCACATTTCTTGAGTACCCAATTCGACCTCAAAATCATCGACATCTAATATTCCAACAGTGAAACGCCTGAGTATTCCTCACCGGACACTAGTGCCGTAACAAAGCTCTGACCACACACACACACACACACACACGGCGTCCTCGGACGAGTGACGCGCCCAGGATACCCGCACGACCAGCAGACGCCCGCAACCGAAGCACGCCGTTCCGGCAGTCACTCACCCCCGGTTGTAGTTGTAATATCCGCGGTTGTAGTAGCCCCGGCCGTAGCCGCCGCCGCCGCCGCGGTTGTTGTAGAAGCCCCCGCCGCGGTTGTTATAGTAGTAGCCGCCGCCACCTCCGCCGGCGCCGCCTCCGCCGCCGCCGCGACCGGTGTAGTAGCCGCGGCCGTAGCCGCCGCGCCGGTACGGCCGGCGCGTGCCCTCCACGCCGAACGTCTCCAGGTTCTGTTTGCGCTCGCGCTGCCAGTCCTGGCGGCGCTGCCGGTTGCTGCCGGGCAGGCGGGGCCGGGTCGGGTCACGACCCGCTCGCGGCGTTGGGCCGCGGGCGGGGCGGGGCGGGGTCAGTGCCGCAGTTGCGGTCGGCCGGTTGTCGCCAGGCGGCGCCTCGACCCGCGCCGGCCACAGGGACGCGGCCGGCGCAGGGAGGCGGAGCGTTAGCGTGCAAGGATGTTCGACATCATGTACAGAGAACACTCTACGGGGTCATGACGCCGGTGTGATCTGGCCAAGAGAGGCTGCGTCCAGGCGCCATCACACCCTCGTCTGCCGGTCAGGCCGTGATCAGACGACTGGCCGTCCAGCCACCGCCTGCCACATCAAGTTCAAAGCCGGTGAAATCCCGCAAACTGCCAATCTCACGTCTTATTTCTGTACTTGGTGTAATACTGCACGCAAATGTATCAAATACATTTTCATGCCAGTTTCTTTTGGACCAATGTCGGTCCAATGACGACCGAGCCGAGACCAACACTACAAATTCACTGGCGGTTCTTGGTTTCACGATACATCGACTGCTCTGGGTCATACGACATCTCGCGCCGATTGGTAGCGAGGGAAAAGCGGCGACAGGCGGGATCCCCAACAATCCCAGTTGAGACGTGCACCTCACCCCTTAGACTACTTGCCCCATTCACTCACTCTCTGGCCTTCTCGACTGCGTCGCAGCTTATGTTGTCGAAGAACGACTTTGTCTTGTTGTAGAACACCGGCACGTCCTCCGCCTGCTCGGGCAGCTCGCCCTCCTCCACCTCCTCCGGCTCAGCGGCGGCCGCCTCGCCATTTTCCGGCACCACCTCATCGCCGCCTGCCGGCCCAGGCCTGGTCAGGCCCGACAAAGTCACGAGGTCCGTTCGCCCGGAGACATTGTCCACGTCACAACAACCACGCCGTTCGAGTAGCAGAATTGCAAGGTAACCAGATCCCTTGCTAAAAATTAGCGTGCTATCCCACTGAAATTAATGCAACATTGTATTCGGGAGTAATGATTCTTATAATCAGTTTCATGTACTTGACCATATCAAGTGTACTATACAGATCCGATATATAGAATGATCCGTCCGTCGTGCTGTTCGGCACCAGGCAGGAACATAACTGGATTACTACGCCGCAAGGAACCTGCAAATGCGCATCTTGATCTTATATCTACATATTTGATGACATGAACAAACTTCTGATTTTCATTGTAAACTGGTGGCCAACTGAACAAGAATTGCACTGCTCCATAAGCACGTACGTGTTTGGAATTTACAGCATTGGGTAGCAATAGCCGTGCGTAGCTTGCCAGAGCGAGAGTCCCGATCACGCCTATATTAGAAACTAGTCACGCATTCAGTTCATATGAAGTATAGTTTATGAAGGACAGCAACAAGAGCGCTGGAAACTACATTCCCCGTATTTAATAGTTTGACAACTGTCAAACTACTATACGCCCGAAATCCAGGGTGACAACACAAATACGGCCTCGACCGAGAGAGCACGATGGGCCTATTCTCAGACACGCCCAATAATGACACGGCCATGAAACGACACCCACACACGAACTGATGAGGGTGGGGAACTGCCACCGAGCGGCAACACGCCTGCAGTTCGCAATATCCCGGATTCCAGTAGGGATGCTACCATTGCACGCCAGCGACCAGTCCGGTCCGCCGGCGTCCACCCACCGATCTTGGTCTTGGCCAGCTGCGCCGCCAGCACCTCGAACTGCTTGTTGGCCTCCTCGAAGTCGAAGTCGCCGTCGAACTTGATCGGTCTGGTGCTGACTGTGAACGTGCCGCGACTCTGGCCGCGGCCGCCCCGCCGGCCGCCCCGCTGTCCTCTGTACCCTCCGCCTGCGCCTGCGCCTGCGCCGCCGCCGCGCGGGTACTGGTGGTAGCCGCCGCGCTGCGCCGGCTCGCGGTGCCGGTGCGGCCGGTCCTGCTGCGTCTGCACGCCCTGGTCCGTCGTCGGCGAGCGGCGAGACGGCGTCGTCGACCGCGATGACCCGGTCAGCAGGTCGGCTGGCGACCCGGTCAGGTCGGTCACACAGGCACGTCACGGGCAGGGTGAGTCGCAGGGAGGCAGTCGGTAACTAGCATGAGTATCGGACAGGCAGGTCAGACAGGTTACATTAGCACAGGCAGATCACCGGATGGTAGCCGGAAGCCATAACATATTCGAAGATGGTCATATGCAGTACACAAAGGCCAATAAGGGCAAGCGATAGTCCAATACAAGAGGACAGATACTATTAAGCGACAAAGAAGTCGAGAAAATGTGGAAACAAACAGTTGAACATGTTCCACAAATATCAGCTGATGCAGGCAAGGGCAAAATCTCGAACATACGACCTTTGTGTATCAACTCAGCCACCAGAAGACAAACGTGGGCATTCATTCTTCAAGGCACGTTAGCAAACACAAAACGGCTAATCACAAGTGTGAAGATCCACTGCAGGCGTTTGCGTCTAATGATCGAATTTGGCGTCCACACGATTATTCCTGATCAAAGTAATAGCTTGTGCACTCTAGACGAGCCACGATTTAGCAGGGCTCTAGTCCAAAGTCTACGGATAAGGCAAAATACACATGATTTATTTCCCATGCATCGCGGTCACTTAAAAAACACTAACACGTGGGCATTTCGGCGACTACTCGAACTGTCCAGGTGATCCAAAGTCGCCAACGGCTCGGCTCGTTAACGGCCGCCTAGGTGACGTCACCCGGCTCGCTAAAGACTGCCTCGGTGACGTCACCCAAAGTCGCCCCGCGCCACCAGAATCGCCGTAGAGCCGGCGCCGCGCGCCACACCGAGCCGGTACCTGGCTGCTGGACGGGCGCAGCGTAGTCCATGATGCCGCCACCGGAGACGAGGGCGGACTCGCGCGCAGACACGGGGCCGCCGGGCGCCGCGGCCGCCGCCGGCAGGCGGCTGGGCGCCACCGCCGCCGCCGTCGCGCCGTTGATCGCCGCAGCGCCGGGCGCCGCCGGCGGCGCGCCCAGGCGGCTGCCGGCCACCAGTGGGCCGCCGGGCGCGCCGCCCGAGCTGGTGGTCGACGAGCCCATCTGCCGGCACGGGGGAGGTCGCTGTAAGCCTGGCGGCAGTCACGGTGGAGGTCGCTTTAAGTCTGTTCTCAGTGTCGATATTCAGAGATTTGGGCGGGGAAAGATAACTGGAAAATATCTGAGCCCTAAACGAAAGATTTCGCGTCTAAATATCTTCAAAATCATAGCACAGTCATGCATACTGAATCGTGCAGAAATATCATGCATAACACGCAGTCAATGTTAATTCCCTTCCACTTCTGGCTTGCCTAGGACTGTCTGGAATTACAGATCTGTACACGAATTATACGATTTTACGTTTGCATACAATTGCGATACGGCTGTATCTTAATTACACAACTTATCATTTTAATTGCGACACGAATGTGTACGAATTATGCCATGACGTTTTAATTTGCACAATTCCCAGCTAAGATCGAATGTTTTTGTTGTTTGTTCTCAATTACACCAGACAGCTAATTGAACACTAACGTGGCCCAGTCTGCGATCAGAGAGCGGCGCCATCGTGAACTGCCATACTGACTACCCTACATGTTGAAACGTATATATATGCCCATTATTGGCACGACACCAGCACAATCCGACCATCGCTAGAGCGACTTACCACACTCATATTTGCACCATACAATAGTACAGACCGAAATAGGAAATATATGATTGTTGGGGAAAATACACGGGGATAGGAGTGCCAAAATCATAGAAATTATATGAAATATGGGACCGTTCGACACCTCGCAATAGTCACTTCAAACCAGCACAACGAAGTGACCAATAAATTGTATTCAGATTGCACACGGTGAAGCGGCCGTTGACTGCACGAGACAGCTCGGAATCACGTGCATCCGCACTACCGCGGCCAACCCACCTCCACGATAGCGGGGTCATCGTAGGTCTTCTGGACATCGCACAGCTTGATGTCCTTGATGTCCGAGCCGCGGAACACGATGAAGTCGTAGATCTCATCCCGCTCGGCTACCGGCCGCTCCGTAGGCCGGTCCTCCGTGCCGAACGAGCGCACTGGAGCGGAACGGGCCGACACGTCAGTGCGACACTGGCTGGCGACCGCCACAGTAGGGCAGCACACCGCCACAGAAGGGCAGAACATCGCCACAGTAGTGCAGCATACCGCCACAGTAGGACAGCATACCGACACAGTAGGGCAGCACACCGCCACAGTAGGGCAGCACACCGCAACAGTAGGACAGCACACCGCCACAGTAGGGCAGAACATCGCCACAGTAGTGCAGCATACCGCCACAGTAGGACAGCATACCGCCACAGTAGGGCAGCACACCGCCACAGTAGGGCAGCACACCGCCACAGTAGGGCAGCACACCGCCACAGTAGGGCAGCACACCGCCACAGTAGGGCAGCACACCGTCACAGTAGGGCAGCACACCGCCACAGTAGGACAGCACACCGCCACAGTGGGGCAGCACACCGCCACAGTAGGGCAGCACACCGCCACAGTAGGACAGCACACCGCCACAGTAGGGCAGCACACCGCCACAGTAGGGCAGCACACCGCCACAGTATGGCAGCACACCGCCACAGTAGGGCAGCACACCGCCACAGTATGACAGCACACCGCCACAGTAGGGCAGCACACCGCCACAGTATGACAGCACACCGCCACAGTAGGGCAGCACACCGCCACAGTAGGGCAGCACACCGCCACAGTAGGGCAGCACACCGCCACAGTAGGACAGCACACCGTCACAGTAGGGCAGCACACCGCCACAGTAGGGCAGCACACCGCCACAGTAGGGCAGCACACCGCCACAGTAGGGCAGCACACCGCCACAGTATGGCAGCATACCGCCACAGTAGTGCAGCATACCGCCACAGTATGGCAGAACATCGCCACAGTATGGCAGAACATCGCCCAGCATACCGCCACAGTATGGCAGCATACCGCCACGGTAGTGCAGCACACCGCCACAGTAGGGCAGCACACCGCCACAGTATGGCAGCATACCGCCACGGTAGTGCAGCACACCGCCACAGTAGGGCAGCACACCGCCACAGTAGTGCAGCATACCGCCACAGTAGGACAGCATACCGTCACAGTAGGGCAGCACACCGCCACAGTAGTGCAGCACACCGCCACAGTAGGGCAGCATACCGCCACAGTAGGACAGCACACCGCCACAGTAGGACAGCACACCACAGTTCCAGGGTTAACTCACTTTTCATGCCGACAGCGCGGCACTGGTGGAAACCTCTTCAGACATTGAGAACAAGAGTGTGGGATCAGACCAAATTCACGTGGGGATCATAACGCAATTTGACGAGATGTCTGTGCAAAGCGAGCGACCACTGGTGCGGCTAGTGCGGCAGTTGGTGAAACGGATCAGGGTGTGGTGCAGCCAGTAGTGATTCGCACTAACAATGCCGATGTGGAGCTGAAGAACTCGGCTCAGTTCAGGAAGAAAAAGGAACAATGAGTAAGAGCTGTGGAAAATGAAGTGTATCATCCCATTTGCCTCATTCAAAAACTACCAAATTCTTCAGACTTAAGGAATCGGATTCTGTTCAGGTGGTATGGGAAATTCATCATCCTGGTACATGTCATGCTGAAGTGCATAGAACGCCTGGGAGAAATGAGAATGCATTATGTTAGAACTCGGAATGGCCTAAAGTAGAGGGCAAATTGATATCAACATGAACCAATATGCTCCCCAAAGTACAACTTACTGCCGCCAAATTCAGTCCCATGTTTCATGTAGTTTGATATGGTCAGGAAGCATGAGAACTTGGTAAACCCCAATAATAATCAGGGAGATGTGCTGACCAGGTGGTGCTAGTGTAGAAAACAGCCAGTGATGGCGTGCAATTTAGGTGGCTTGAAGTACTTCAAAATTACTGCCGCCGCAATTGTACAGCTGGAGAAAAAGGAGATGTCTACCTCGAGATGGATGCACTCTTATGCATAAACAACCTTATTTTAACCCTTCCCGATCAGATCCTCACACCCATCTCAGAGGGGGGGGGGGGGGTCTAGACCCCCCCATCGAATCTCCGAACTAAGCGTCGTATGAAAACGAGAGGCATCATCGGAAAGCGCTCGACGAGTAGGGCAAGGAACAAGCCCCAACAATGTTATCCCCACAAAGTGTGACTTCACTAGCAGGGTGTATGTGGTCACGACAGACATGTTTTTGGCTCAGGAAAAATGACTTTGGGGACGATTTTTAAAATAACTTACTTAGATTAAGAAAAGAAAGGCAAAATCGATCGTGCCCTCGGCAATTTTGGGGGATGCCATTCTTTGAAGATGAACATCTCATTTCATATTTTGGCTCCTGGACACCCATATAGTGTGAAAGACCGATGCTTTTGAGGGACATCCTTTGGCGCCACCAGATAACCTGATCCAAATGGTCTAGTTTTTTGTTCGAAAATCTAGCCATCGACAAACTGATGCCGTGTTGTTGCTATGGCATCTTACCAGGAAATATGAGAGCATGTTTAACATGAGGCCAGATATGTGCTCTGTAGGTGCTGGGCGCCATTGCAATGGCACCCAGCACTTTGAACGGACTGCTTTGGTGTTTTCTGCTCACAAATATATTTGTCAACCAACTGATGTAAAGCATTGTTGCACTGACATTAGGATTGTACATTGATTGCACATTGCACACATGGCCAAGTGTGTTTCGGCACAAATGCAAAAGTTTGCCTGGTGGCGGATGGTGGCGAGCGGTCTGGGCTCAATTCTTTTGAGAATCTGTGGATTGGGTAGGTACCTGCGGGAATGGATTGTTCAGCTTCCTGAACACCTACCTTCGCACGTCTCCCGTGTCACGTTCGGCGCGTAAATAACAAAAAAAAATGGCGCCATTCGTAAGCAATCGACCAATATCTACCGAAATACCAAGCACCGATCGCACAGTTCTTCAGATCCACGGGCGCCGCTTTCAGGACTTCAGGGCGGTCGGCTTGGGAGGGTCTATAACGCCCACTTTTTTGCCCGATGGACCATCTCGGTAATTACGAAGTGGATGTCGATGAAAGGTGCAGTAATACAGGTATTAATTTATGAAGTGGTTTTGACCTACAACCGTAATGAATATTTTCCTTCAAATGTCTTTAAATCGCCCCCAAATGGCGTTGAAACGCTTAATCACAACAGTAGAAAATTCCCGATGGACGATCTCAGTAACTACTGTACCGATTTTCGTGAAAATTGCTCTAAAATAAACTTAGAATCGATTTTGGGACCATTGAGTCATTTCCATCGGATATAATCAAGTAGAAAGCCACGAAATGAGGGATTGAAATTCCAGATTTGCCCGATGGACTATCTACGAAAGTAATTTACAGAATTGCACCAAACACACACTGATCAAGGCCTTTTCACCGTATTAGATTAGTTGAGGCAGTTAAGAGAAAATTAACATATGAAATATGAAATAGACTTAACACGGAAGTCTGTACAACCGTGAACAAAGCTCTCAGTCGTCCTACAAATCTATCACCCATCTCTAATTGAATTGTGATTATGGATTTCTACATTTCATGTTAATTTTTATCTTAACTGCCTCAACTGATCTAATGCGGTGAAAAGACATTGATCAGTGTCTGTTTGGCGCAATTCTGTAAATTAATTTCGTAGATGGTCCTTCTGGCAAATCTCGAATTTCATTCCCTCATTTCGTGGCTTTCTACCCATTTATATCGGATGGAAATTATATCATTTATATCGGACTCGAGCCAAAAATCGATGTTGAAGTTCATATTAGAGCCATTTTCACGAAAATCGGTATAGTAGTTACTGAGATGGCCTATCGGGCATTTTCTATTGTGATTACAGCGTTTCAACGCCATTTGGGGGCGATTTAAAGACATTCTAAGGAAAATATTAATTATGGTTGTAGGTCAAAACCACTACCTTAATTAAAAGACATTTATTACTGCACCTTTCATCGACATCCACTTCGTAATTACCGAGATCGTCCAACGGCCAAGAAGGTGGGCGTTATAGACCCTCCCGGTCGGCTCAATAAAATGCCAAGAAAGACTTGCTCTGCAATTTTTTAGATAAATTTAATCAGAGTTCTTGACGGGGTGGCTTTATGAGCCAGGGTCCTATTGCTAAGCAGAGCTTGTTGCGTGAACCTTGGCCCCACCACCAGATCCATGAATTCCAGTTCAACGGCAGAATTTTGACCGAGAGTTTAACGTGCCGTCAATGCACCGCCACGGCCGCCCGGTAGCTCGTCCCCGACCTTATCGAGCCAGCTGCCAACTAACCCTCTCAGCCGGAGGCTAAATGCGAGCGCGCGAAGCGACTCAAGCCGTGTTGTCAGGTCAAGGAAGACCAGTGCAGCAGTGATACATTATTCGTGAAATAGGGTAGAATACACCACTCGGAAAAGGGCACGGGTATCTGCGACTGTGAAAACAGGTGTGTTGAAGTCCGAACACGGATTGTAATAGCTTCTCAGGACCGAGAGGCTGCACTTGATAGGGCGGATCCAGTAATTATCATTGGGGGTGGAGCACATTTCCTCGGCGGGGCACCTTCGGTTGAAAAATTGGCGAAGTAGGGCTTTCGGGCGCTTAGGCTGCTACGGTCATATTCCCGCGAAGTAGGGGAGGGATACACTCACTAGTGGAGACATCCTCTCTGAAAGATGCGCTTGTGGCTAACGAATCCGTTGAGCATAGGGTGGGGAGGATGTACCAACCTTCCTGAAGGAGCCTTTTCTTGGTCGGAGTGGTACCACCTTTTCATAAGGGGGAGGGGCTGCAGCTCGCTGTTTCCAGCAGGCTGAACTCGAACTAAGACTGGCGATCAGTCGGCGACGCCAGACGCCACGAGCCACGAACCAGGTCACGGCGATGTCATTCATCCGCTGTCCTCAGCATCTTGCATGACTCGAGCAGTGGGCAAAAACGGAGGAAGCCCTTGCATAGCACTTGTTCATCCCACCAAGAGTACAAGCCGAGTGGGAAGGTGAGAACAGAACACCCTCCAGCCTGCATCTCGGCACCCGTATGGTGCCATTATCATGAGCAACATAGGGGAGAGGATGCACACTAGCGAGGTCGCGGCCGCGAGCCGCCCAGAAGGCGTGGTCAAGTAGCAGCGCTGTTCCCGCCGACCCAGCCGTCTGAGCGTCAGACGGCTGCAGAGTGCTGTTGCAGCACCGTTCCCACTAACTTCCCGGCACACAGCATTCGGGAAGGATGCAAATTGGATTTGCATGAAACGGCTGGCGCCAAGAGCACGACACCGGGGTGGACACGCAGCAAGCATGCCGATATCTGCCACCGTCTGCATGTGTCTGGGCGAGCTCCGCCCTCTCACCCCCCCCCCCCATCACCGACATTTTTTCCAGAAAGAGTCACACCTTTTAGAGGAAAAGGCACCCTTTTGAGACAAAAAGGTGGTGGAGTGCCATAGTGCAGCCCCACCCCTCAATGAATTTGTTAAAAGTTCCTCCTCCAAGGAAATGTACCCTCCCCATGACAAATCCTCAGTTCACACCTGGAATATAGGAAGTTTGGTTTGGTCCTTTAGTCTGATGGCAACCATTTCAGATACTGGTTCATGCTGATTGGGTGTGCTGAACTAAATTCCAGTGAAATCACACATCCAAACTGGGCTCTGTACTGGGGAATGACTGGAGAACAAGGTCCATTAGCAATGCAGGGCAAACAGGATCAAGGGGTAGGGTCAACCAGACTCCCACCCCCAGTAATGCCATGTAATTCACAATGACCAATGCCAGGGGCTGTCCTCCCAATTTAGGGACAGCTACACTTTTTCCTGAGGACACCCCTCCGAGAACATTTGCAGTAGTGCCCATGAAGAGAATAGTGCTCCTCAAGATAAATGGCTCAAATGAAATTGTTGGATCTTCATCTGCCCCCATTAGGGGATTTTTACTGGAGAGCTTGTTCCCAGTATTACCCAAGTGCCAAGTACATATTAAGTAACCATAACATCTTGATACATCTTGTACAATTGCCATATCTGCTTCTACCAAATTCATATAGAGCCATTCATTAAATGTGCCAAGGCATATAAAATTCACCAGAAACCTAAAAATGAGTATTTGTCATGAGGTAAAACATTTGTGGATGTACCTGATTCACTAATGTTCATGAAAGAATGTGCCTCCTATTCATAATCATGCACACATATTTTTACATTTGGAATAAAACTCCACAAAAAACTGTTCTAAAGTCACTCTTTGTGAGTGGTTAGAGGATTTGTATTGAAAGAAACTTGAGATATGGATAGCTTGTTCATTTCTGGATTATGTAAACAGTAAAATTACTGGTACAGCCACACCAAAGGAGCATAGCCATTCAGTACATGTTTCAAGTGCTCAGATACAAACCCCCTTTCCCAGAATTATTGCAGTTTAATGCAACCAAACAAAATTGACACATTTACCTCCATGAAGTATATAAAGGGTTAGGTTTAGGTTAAGCATTCAAGTGTTACGCTTGGTTAATTTATATGTTAGGTTTGGTTAGGTTTTTGTTTCAGTTAGAAAACTGCCAATTTCTTGGCAAATCTGTTTTTACAAAATCAGTTTTTTCTTTCAAACAATTCAGGCTGGGTTAGGTTAGATTATATTTACAAATTTCAGAATAAAAAAAAGTTTGGAAATGTTCCATTATAACAATCATATATGGAAGGTTAGGTTAGGTTATGTTACATTTGTTTATTTTGAATTCTACTTTTTATGCCATTATGCCAGACTCCAAGCCCCTTTTGGATGTTATTTTGCCTCCCAACCAAAAAGTATGCATTTGCAGTAGAAATGAGTCATCAAATGTTAAGTACATTCACAAACATTGCACCAGAAAAAGAAATAAGACACCAGAGATGATATTAAACTACAAATCTGCCCATTCCTCTACCTTGGTGTGTGCTGGCAATGGCAACCAGCCTCAGCAATTTGGTACACCTTTCTTGATCATCATCCAGACATGAAAACTTCAATCCTCATATGATAGGACAACACATTGGAAAATATACCTAGAAGTACCTAGCACATAATATAAACTGTCTGCATGGAGGTTTACTCCAAACCTTAGAAGTAGGCACCAAGGCAGGTACCTACTAAGTCTTCCAGTCTGCTCTTAGGCCAAGGCTACTCCAAATAGGTAGGTAGGTAGTTTTGATTGGATGTCAATAGAGGAGCATTAGGATATAAGGAGGGAAAGAAATGAAGATAAAGATGAACATGGATATGGGCAGCTAAATACCTTCAGAACATCAACATGATCCAAGCCCCAGGTCAACATCAACATAGATGACCTAGGTCTAGGTATGTCAAGGTAAGAGTTTGGGTTCAATTTAAATGTCACTAGTCGGTTTTATAGCGGAACTTTGCTCCCAGGTCACGTGGTCTCAGGAACAAGATAGAGGGAGAAGACCCGGCATAGTGATCTGCATAAATTAAATACGACCAGCAAATATAATTCTCACATCAGTTTTGATAACGAAATAGGTTTTACTATTGACGCTGCTGAAATAAGTAGAATTAAACTTACGAATATCAGCAAATTGCAATATGCTTTCTAATTTACGTCGAGACTGCACTCAGCTCTTCAGTATCTGGCAGAGTGGGAAACTTACTTTCCGGGTTGGGAGTCGGAGTGCAAACCGGTACCTAACGGAGTACATTTTCATAGACATTATTTTGTATGCATGGAATCTGTTTACCAGTAACCGACCAGAAAAACCTAATTCAGACCTACATAATATGCATAAGTAATATCATTCTCATTTTTGGTCAGATGAAATGTCAAAACATAGGAACAAGGAAGTGAACAATGGATGGCACTGCCCGGCAGTGACTCATAATAATCAGCACTGTTTCGTTTCTCATAACTCACAGGAGCAATGCGCTTTCCTTTCACTTTTGGCTCAGTACAAGGCTAGCCATATGAAAAACAAACAAAAATACTTCACACTTCACCCTCAGCTCAGAGCGCATACCTACCTACGCAGCCAATTTCCCACATAATAGAACGCAACTCCGCTACCGCACACGCCACAGTTGGATGTGCTCAAAGCAAAGGATCAGTCGAGGTCTTCTGTTTACAGTATGACACTATTAACCACGTGTTCAAAGTTGCTAATGGTTATGATGTCATATAAAAATTACCTTACATTGATTGGTTGACGGACAGATTTTGTAACAGAAAATGCTAACGCAGCCAATTCTGATCGGTGCCCTCCGGGCCTCCGGAGAACATCTCTTAAAACTGTCAAACTTTCCCACTATAGGGTGGCAGAAACAGCTTTTCAGAGATGCGGCTCCAAAGCCGGAGAACAGTGTACTCAGTGTGCATGTGCATCTTTTTGCAAGTTTTAATCGGCGTGTTGTTGTCGGCAATTGAGGTTCAGCAATCAGTAGTTGAGAGCCTACTGCTACAAAAAGTGGTTAGAGTGGTGACCGTAAGTGGAATAACCGTCGTTTTTGGGTGTATTTCTGTGTTGGTTTTTATTCATATCTTTGTTCCCACATTTCAATTTGTGTCGGAGTACATGTGAAGCCCATCCTATCCAGTATGAACCCGGAGTGCAGAAATGTTTTCAGAGATATAATCTCTTAAGAAGTGCCTTAATTCCCACCCTGGTATCTGGCAGCAGACAGATGACTGCCAGATGACAAATTGGTGCTGTGGTTAAATTAGCAAAGGATGCGGTTATAAGCCAACTTCCTGAGCAACGGTAGAGAAAATGATAACAAAAGTACACTTAATCAATGTCAACCAAGTTTATAAATCCATACCTGATACTGCCAACATGCTCACGCCATACAACTAATAAATAATAAAAACACATCCCACGAGTAGGATGCTCGTGCACAGACTGATTTGTTGCCTGCCACGTACTGGGATATAGGTTTCGGAATATAAAATGGTTTAAGGAGCATTATACTAAAACAATCAGTCTAAAATTGTTTTATTCTCACCACCAGGAAACAAGTTTTGTCAATGAAAAAGTTCAGAAAATTAAGTGAGATCCATTCTTGTTAATAATAAATGTTATTCGACGTACTTTTTTAGTTCATGTCTGGAATGTTTAGCTGAAGCAAGGAATGACTTGGAATGATGTAAAGCAACTAGACGGGAGAGCAAATTGCAGCTGTAAAACAGACTAATGTGGCCAGAAAGTGCCAACAAGATCAGGTGCAATTATTGGTCAGCATAACTCAGACGAACTACCACTAAAACATGAGCAATCCCGTTAAACGCAACCAAACCTGTGCAAAACAGCACTTACCTTGAGCTAGGGTGACGGTTCCCTGTATGGTGTCAATGGTGTAAAGGATGCCTTCATACCTGATTTGCGAGCTTGAAATTAAACTTATCCTATTTCCCAAATACGGAAAGTCCGACATCCTGATCACTTTGGGAGAACAAAACGCATCTACGCTCAGAGGGAAATAACGGAAACACACACAGAGGGACAAATACTTTCGGTGAAAACCGGCCCAGCGCAACACCAACACGCCATATCGCCACCGTCAAAGAGCCGAGTCGCAGCAAACCGATAACGACATCGATTTCGGTACATAATTTGTACAGTCTTCAAGCCTGAATTGTGAATAATGAGGAAAAATATATGGATTTAAGGATTCAAGATAATATTATCTTAGAAAGACCATCTGGAAATGTCGTGCATCTTAAAATAATCCCGAAATTCCGGTTAACGATACTGTCGATAATGATGTCTGCATACTTTTGTAAATTAAACAATATATTTCTGTGAATATTAATCAGACGACGTTTTTCTTCACTTGTATTCGACGCTGTTTTTATACATTTTTCTTCAAATTCAATACATGTCTCTCCATATTCAGTTCTCCAATACTAATAATAATTGCACTAAACATTTTCACTTCTCGGTCACCGACCGAATTCTGCGTTTGTTGCGCTGTTGTGGTGAGGTCCGTTCGTATCCCTAATTTATAATAGCGGAACTATTTTATTTCTAAATCAATAATTGCCTAGCTGTTCGTTAGTATGGCCTCGTCAGCGAGACTTATGACAAAGTGTAAGCTGCTCGGTGTCAGCCAGGCGGGCTTTGGAAAGCAGGTACGGCATGTTTCTTTGCTGCAATTTTGTGCTTTAAAGTGTTTCATGAATTCTTGGAATTTATCATTCCAATACAATGTATATGGATGTGACTAAGATGGTGGTACTGCTGATTTTATGTGAAAATGCTTACTTTTCTGTTTGTGGGAAATTTGCGGTTTAATAAATATCTATCCGTGTGCAGTTCTCCAATACTAAGAATAATTGTGCAAGACATTTTCACTTCTTGGTCACTGACAAAACTGCATTTGTTGTGCTGTTGTAGTGAGGGCTGCTTGTATCCCTAATTCATAATTCAGTAGGACTTTTTTATTTCTAAATCACCCATTGCCTAGCTGTTCATCAATATTGCCTTGTCAGTAGGACTTATGACCAGGTATAAGCTGTTTGGTGCCAGCCAGGCAGGCTTTGGAAAGCAGGTAGGTATGGTATGTTTTGTTTGTTGTAAATTTATACTTTAAGGTGTTTTATGAATTCTTGGAATTTATCATTCCAATGCATTGCTTATTTAACTCTAAGCCCTTTTTGGTGTTTTCTTTTTTAATAAGTTTAGTCTGATTTCTTGCTGGAGTGGCCTTATAAACGCAAGGTAAAATTTGATCATCAATAATTTTTTATTGCTATTCATTTTCATGTGGTTAAGATGATGTGACCATTAATTTTCTCTGCAAATGATTACTTTTATGTCAATGGCAGTCAATACAGTTGATGACATCATATGCACAATATGGATGAAATGTGCTATGATATTAATGGTACTTGATGAGTTAATGCTGAAAACATTTACATACCTTGATGGGATTGTCCAGGCTGTGGCTTGTTTGTACCAATGTGGTGTTGGACTGACCAGCATGGTGCTCAGACTGCAGATTTTAAAGCTTTGATGCTTCGAGAAGGAAATCATTAATCTTGTGGCCATGGAATTCCTTTAAAAAAAAACAAATATTGGCAAACCTTGGAACAATTTGAGCAAATAACCTCACTGGAAATGACACTGTGTTGTTGGGAAAATTACAAACTTGAGTGGTTGTCATCAAAAGAAAGCTTAATAATTATGTGAGATGCTGGAGCACACCCAGTACACATCAAAGCTAAATGTACATTGATATATGTGGCTGCATGTGGTTTGTCTCATTTGTCTTTAATGCTCAATGAATCAAGAATTGAGAAAAAATTACATCTGAATAGATAAATCAAGGAATAAATAAAATAGCCTAGCCTAACCTGACCTAGACTAAGATAATGTAGCATGATACACAAAATATATTATAGCACAATATAATCTAACCTAACCAGGAAACCATAATCATCCCAAACAAACTTTTCCTCCTCAACATCATCAAATCTTGCGAACATTGCTAGCGCTGCCATTAGCATTAACAGCATCGCAAGGAACTTCCAGCCTTGATTGGAGGCTATAGATGCATGTGACCTCAAATGTTTCTTGTCAGGAATGAATATGGAATTAACCCAGAAACATAGGTTTTATGTCAGAGTATTGAATTAAGTGCATGAAGTGTTGAACTTCTCTATCACATCTGTGACACACCAGGTGTGGATAATTATATGGGATTGACTGTATTTGGAGAGTGAAGATTATGATCATGTATTTCTTTGCCAACTGAAAAGTAATCATTTGCAGAGAAAATGAGTGGTCCCATTGTCTTTTTCACTTTAAAATACATCGTATTAAAAGTAAAAAAATCCCAAAATCACATTTTACCTTCATCTCCAATAATACCTTATGAACCAGGCTCCTATTGGTAAGCATAGCTTGTTGCATGAACCCTGGCCCTGCCACCTGATCCATGAATTCTGGTTCCAATACAGAATTTTGACTGAATGTTTAATGTGCTGGCAATGCACTGACATCGCTGCTCCAGTAGCTCATCCCTGGCCTTATCAGGCCAGTTGCCAACTGAGCCACCCAGCATGAAGCTAATTTGCCACATATTGGGTGGAATTGATGTTGGTAGGTTGGCACTGTGGTACTTTTTGGATGGAGCCTCTAGCTTCCATTGGGCTTTGGGCTGTATGACATAAAGACATAAAAGATCAGTGCAACTATGAGCCACAAGGGCCCTTCTTGGTTGCACTTTGTACACTGAACCAGTTGCCCACCAAATCTGTCAATCAACCCTCCCTGGAATACAGAAAAACAAGCCCCCTATTCTTATAATGATTGTCTATGCCATTTTTAAAGATGTTCAGTGTGTTGCTACTGACAATTGTTCCTGGTAGCTGGTTCCAGTGTTCTACTACCCTGTTGGTGAAGAAAGACTGTCTTAACCTTGTCCTGCTGTGCTTAACTTTAATTTTGGATTGATGACCTCTAATTGCATCATTTCTGTTAAATTCAAACATTTCCCTGAGATATCCCTGTTCCTGACCATGAACAAATTTAAAAACCTCGATGAGATCTCCTCTCAGCCTTCTATATCTAAGTGAAAACATATTCAATTTCTTCAATCTTTCCTCATATGCCAGGTTGCCTATACCATTAACCATTTTTGTTGCCCTCTTTTGTACTCTCTCTAAAAGCCAACAATCTTTCTCATAACTAGGGGACCAAGCTTGGACACAGTATTCCAAATGTGGCCTGACATATGCACAGTAAAGCTTCCTGATGACCTCCTCACTTTTGTATGACACATTCCTCTGTATCGCCCCAAGCATTCTTAGTGCTTTCTTCCTGGCTTCTTTGGTCTGTTCTGATGCCCCCAATTTTGTGTTCAAAATAACACCTAAGTCCTTCTCCTGCTGAGTCACAGATAGTACTTGGCCATCCATCAAGTATGGCGCCTTCATATGCTGCCTACCTACATGCATAACTTTGCACTTATCAAAATTAAACTTCATTTGCCATTTTTCGGACCACTTCACAAGCTCGTCTAAGTCGTTCTGCAGCAAAACCTGCTCATTGTGCCCTGTTATTGCCCCAAAGATCTTCAAATCATCCGCAAATTTCAGAACCTTACTGCTTAGGCCACATTCAATGCTATTCACAAATATAATGAACAACAGTGGCCCCAGTACCGACCCCTGAGGGACTCCACTAAGAACATTTTGACATGATGACTTTGTACCATTAAGCATCACTCTCTGCTGTCTATCTGAAAGCCACAACTCAATCCATTTTAGGATGCTACCTGCAATACCATGGACCTGAAGCTGCATCATTAACCGTTTATGGGGTACCTTGTCAAAGGCCTTACTAAAGTCAAGATATGCTACATCAACCTGATTTCCCTGATCAAAGTGTTCTGTAGCAAAATTTGAAAAGTCCAAGAGATTTGTGAGACACAATCTCCCTTTTCTAAACCCATGTTGAGTATCTTGAATCAATCTGTTTCCTTCCAGAAAACTAACTATTCTATCTTTGATAATTGATTCGAGTACCTTGCAGACTAGGGATGTGAGGCTTACTGGCCTATAAATTTCACCTTTCCCTCTTTCTCCTTTCTTGAAAATAGGAACTACATTTGCCCTTTTCCAATCTGTTGGAATTTAATTTTGTGAAACTGATCTACAAAATATTATACTAAGTGGAATTGCCAGTTCCTTTTCAGCTTCCCGCAATACCCTAGCATAAATTCCATCAGGTCCTGCTGCCTTGTTTGGCTTTATTTATCTGATATAATTGAAAACAACATCACTATCAATGAAATCAACATCGTGTATCTGATCACCTGTCACTGAACTGTGGTTCACGGTTAGCAAATTTGTCACATCCTCCACTGTAAACACTGATTTAAACTGCTTGGTCAACTCCTCAACCATCTCACCATCCTCACTCAATATAGTCCCATTTACTTCCAGTGGACCAATTGTGCTTGAAACTTTACTTAGCTTGTAGAAACTAAATAACTTTTTACTGTCCCCATTACAGTTCCTAGCCAAATCCAGTTCTTTTGTTCGCCTTGCTGCTCTGGTTTTCTGCTTCACAGCATCTCTAGCTTTTTGATACGACCTTAGATTTACGATATTTGAAGCTTCCTTAAATACTCTAAATGCATCTTTCTTAGCCTTAATTGATCTCCTCAAATCTGGTGTAAGCCATGCTGGCTTTCCTACCCTTCTTTTGCACCTTTGCTTTTGGGGGACATGTCTAATCTGAATTTCCCTCAAGTAAGATTTGAACTTTTGCCACATTTCACAGGCATTTAAATAAAAAAATTATTATTCCCATTTTATGGCACTTAAAGCCTCTCTCATGGAGTCAAAGTCTGCCCTGTTAAAATTTGGAATCTTTGCCAAGTTATCCTTGATTGTCCCTGCTATTTGTACCTTAAATCTCACTATGTTATGGTCACTTCTTCCCAGAGTTTCTCCTACAGTCAAGTCTTGAACTAAATCACTTAAATCTGAGAAGACAAGGTCCAAGAATGAGCTCTGCCTGGTTGGTTCCATTACAAACTGGTGTAAGGACAAGTCCTCTTCAAGGCATTTCCTAAACAGTTTACATGATGGGGAGCCAACACCAACATTTTCATATCCTTTTAGATTAAAGTCACCATTTGTATGACCAACGCATTCGATGCGCCTGTAAGCCCAAATAACCAACCATTGGGCTTTGGACCTTTTGTGCTGTAAATTATGTCTATATATGGGGATTATGCTGGTAACAGGTTTACCTGGTGGTGAATTCATGACTGGCCTTTGGGCATATGTTGCTGAAGGGAATAGTCACGGCAGCACAATGTGGTCAATGGTTTCTTTTGTGCTTGAGATATAACATTGATTAGGGGGTTTCAGCCCCCTTATCATCTGGATCTTTCCTTTTTATATTTACCTTATTAGGTTGAGCCCCTGTGGCTCTTATGAAGCCTCAATTCTGTATGGTCTTTATGTTAATTAAACATAAGTAGAGCAATGTGCATCAGAGTGCATACATGCAGCCTTAAAGTCATAAAGTCATAAAGTGTTACGGCTTAATAAGAGCCACAGGGGCCCAGCTGGGTTAAGCCTATCTGGAAAAGGTACTAGAAATGTACATACTCTCACCCCAATCAATCCCTTACCTCAAGTTCCTAGGAAGCTATATATCGCAGCCTATCTAGCACCAATTCACTTGCTATTGGATAACACACTCCCATTGTGCTGCCATAGACAATCTCATCAGTATCACATCCCGAAGGAAGGTCCTGAATCCACTGGTAGGTACACCCTATATAAAGATATAAAGCATTTAGACTTAATAAGAGACTCACTTCCTATTGCATAACACACTCAACAATTACAAACTCCTCCCATCATACCCATTGTGCTACCATAGACAATCTCATCAGTATCACATCCCAAAGGAAGGTGCTGGATCCACTGCTAGGTACACCCTATATAAAGTTATAAAGCGTTTAGACTTAATGAGAGACCCAAGGGCCCATCCAGTTTAGTCTGTAAATGGAAGATAATATTAGCCTGGTAAAAAGACCCTCCCTAACCATCCCACATCCTGAGGAACCAGTCCTCCAATATCCCACACACCTATCAATGCCTATCTACCCTAGCTTTCCAACCCTATTCCCCTGATCTCTTTTAACACATGTGGATTGAATACCTTATCAATAATTTTCAAACTGCATCCATGCCTGCTTAAAGGGCTCTGTGCCGTGCACACTTACTTAACATACATCTCACCCCATCCATCACAAATTAGAACTCAAAAACAAGATTTTCCTGTCTAAAAAATGTATCCACCCTACTTTTAAATACATTAAATGAGGAACTCACCACAACATCAGCAGGCAGCCCATTCCACTGATCAACAACCCTTTGACTGAAGACCTGTTGTCACTTAACTGTCCTACACATCAACTTGTCTAACCGGAATTAATGGCCCCTATGTGATACTCTAGACTGAAGAGTGCCATTTAAATTGGCCTGATCTAGTCCTTTAACAATTTTGTACATTTCAATCAAGTCCCCCCTTAATCTCCTATACTTGAGTGAGTACATATCTAATGCCACAAGCCTTTCTCGATATTCTAAGTTACCTATTCCACTGATGAGTCTAGTTGCTTTGCGCTGCACTCTCTCTAACTTGTCTATATCTTTTTCTAGGTAGGGGCTCCAAGCTGGTACAGAATATTCCAAGTGGGGTCGCACATATGCTACGTACAGTTTTTTTTTCATTACTTCCTTATTAATGAGTCCCAGCATTTTGAGTGCCCTGTTCCTAGCTGAGCTACATTGCATTTCTGCTTTAAGGTCTTTTGAAACCAACCCACCTAAGTTCCTTTCCTCTTCAATAACATCCCCTCCCTCCCATTGTATGTCTGAAAGTCTCACCTCCAGACCCCAGATGCATAACCTTACACTTGTCATAGTTGAAAGACATCTGCCAATGATCAGCCCACTTTTTTAGGTCCTCCAAGTCTAGTTGAATATTTATAGATTGATCACAACTGTTTGCCACTCCTACCAGCTTGATGTCATCCGCAAATTTGAACACTATTCCTCAGCCCGACCTCAATGTTATTCACAAAGATGATAAAGAGAAGTGGCCCTAGAACAGAGCCCTGTGGTACTCCACTCAGAACATCCTTCCAATCAGATTTACATCCATTTAACATTACCCTTTGTTTCCTTCCCCTCAACCACGCTTCAATCTAACCTAGAACTTTTCCAACAATCCTATGTTGCTGTTGTTGATGAATTAGCCTCCCATGTGGAACTTTATCAAAAGCTTTGCTAAAGTCCAAGTACACAACATCTATCCTGCTTTGATTGTCTACTTCTTTAGTAACATACTCCATGAACTCCAAAAGGTTAGTTAAACAAAACCTTCGAGATCGAAATCCATGTTGAGTATCCCTTAAAAGATTGTGCCTATCAAGATGAATCTGAACATTCTGTTTAACCAGATTTTCTGTACCTTGCAAACTATTGAAGTCAAGCTGACTGGCCTGTAGTTCCCTACACACTTCATACTTCCCTTTTTGAAAATTGGTACTACATTTGCATTTCTCCAATCTTCAGGCACTTCCGAATATTCCATAGACCGCCTGAAAATTATACCTAGGGGAACTGCTAAAGCTTTAGTACACTACTAAAACCCTAGCATATCTTGTCACATCTTGTTATCACATCATATCTTGTCACATCATCATCTTGTCCAGAAGCTTTATTAGGTTTTATATTCTGCAACAGCTTTTCTACAGCTTCTGTAGTTATTGTAAGATACTCCAATATATCACCTGTCATGGCATACGATTCAGTTGTTTCTATTCTACTAGAATTCTCTTTAGTAAAGACTGATGAGAATTGCTTGCTTAGGGATTCCACAATATCACAATCTTCAACCACTAATTCCCCGTCTACCTCCAGTGGTCCTACACTACACTTCTTAGCCTTAAATGTGTGGAAACTAAAGAATCTCTTAGCATTACCTGCTGAACATTCCTGAGCTAATTTCATTTCAGCCAGTCTTTTAGATGCCCTAACACACCTAACTTTATTTCTAGCTATTTTATATGATTTGAGGTTTACCTCAGAGTTAGCATATTTTAATTTCTTGAATGCCTGTTTCTTTGACTCCAATAAATGTTTTACTTCCCCGGTCAGCCATGAAGGGTGCTTAACCTTGGTTAATCTAATTCGCCTATTTAGAATGAACCTATCCTGACCTTGAAATAGTTTGTATTTTATCATTCTCCACATTTCATAAGCATCTAAGCCTTGTAATAATTCCTCCAAATTAATTTCATTCAGGAAGATCCTGAACTCATTGTAATTCCCTTTAGCAAAATTTGGAATCAATGTCTTATTGGTTCCTACATTTCCAACATACAATGAGAAGCATATAATGTTGTGATCACTATTACCCAATGTCTCTCCTATGTTCACATTTTGTACAAAATTTTCCTCATTAGTAAGCACAAGATCTAATATTTCATTTTCCCTTGTAGGTTCATGTATCATTTGAAAGAATACATTTTCCTCAAAACAATCCATGAAACTTCTTCCTGATTTGTTTAGACCTATAGTTTGGCTTCGCAATCCTGTTATGTTGAAATCCCCAAACAAAACAGTTCTCTCATGTGCTCTCCTACTTATTTCTTCCTGCCTTTTAAAGTTAACAAAACACAAGTAATATTGAGTATGGCATATCTGCAAGTGCAATGGCAGATGTATATATTTAGTGCTGTCCTTGGAAGTTGGACATTCATTTCAGGCATGATGCTGTGGTAAAAAGTTACCATTGTTGTATTGTTTTTGAGAAGAGATAAGGTATGTAATGGAAGAAGACAAATACGCTAAACATTCTTGATTTCTTTGTATTGCATGTTTCTTATTCAAATTGTTACATGCAGTTGGATAGCCACGTTTTATATCAGGAGCTGGGCCTCCTTATTATACTATGAGTTGATTGTTTTTTTTCAGGTGAGAGTCACAATAGCATGCCACAATAGCATGGCATATGCAGGGCACAGGTATCTGTTATATATGGTCAATTGATCTCTCTGATCATCCATAGCTATGTTGATAGTTCCCATTATTCAGAAGTGGTGTAGCTTGATGTGATTGGTGTGCTTGACAGACTGATAGTTGGTGTGGTGTTTATTGTGGGTGCCCACATTGTAAGTGACTGATATTGCAGCAAATATGGCATCTATCTAAAGTCATGTTTTATGTTCACAGCCAATGGCCAGATTATCAACTGCAGCTGGTCTGTCCAAATCAAAGCAGGTAAGGTCACACACATGTGGTAGCCATTTATGTTTCAGAATGTTCCATTCCTGGATTCAGTTGGTATGGTATTTAATGGGGTACCTTTTAATAGGAGGATGAGAAAAAGCCATGTCATGGGCATGGCTGGAGATTCTGCTCGGGAGGGTCTGGACCCCTATGGTTTAGTACCCTGTTAATGTTGATTTGCAATTTTCCCCTATTCAAGCTGAAAATATGTATTGAAAATAAGGACTTGGACCCCCTGGCTTCATGAGGTATCTCCAGCTCTGGGGTAAGTTGGCAGTGGAAGGCATTACATTCCACCTAGCAGACAATATTGCCATCCATCAATTGTCCTGATCTGGAGGGGAAGTTAGCAGTCGAGAGCTGTGTGTCACCTAGCAGACAATGTCACCATCCATTGATTGTCCGGAAATGAAGGGTAAGTTGGCAGTTGAGAGGCATTACATTTCACCTAGCAGACAATGTCACCATCCATTGATTGTCATGATCTGGTGGGAAGTTGGCAGTCGAAGAGAGGCATTACATAACATTACCTAACAGACAATGTCACTGTCCATCGATTGTTCTGACCTGGAGGGTATTATTTGATGTGCAAAGTATTAAAGGGAGGTATGGGGATTTCTTGTGTGGCGGGTTTTTCTGGCATCCAAAGCATGGCAGGTGCAAAGTAATCATGTCTAGTTAAATAGTTATTTTGATTTTAGTGCAATTTGACCAAACATTGTGATTATAATGTTCATCTTGGTACCAGGCTGATATGACATTATTTGTCACTTAAAGACTATTCTACTTGCCGAAATTCAAAGGTAATGCAGCAAATACATTTCAATTGATGCTTTATTTTGCATGGTTGGTTTGCGAATGAGACAATGAAATGAGAATGGCTGCCCTGTAAAATTTTCGACAGGTTGCATTTTCCTGCATTTTCATAACATGCATGTGTACATCTGGCAAATCCTGGCTTCATCCGTGGCACTTCGTGGTATATCATATTGACGTTTTCAAATGTCATCTGTGTCTTGGCCTTCATCGTCATCACCGCGTGAAATCACACCGTGGGAGTCGCCGTCGGTGACGTGCCGGTTCGGCGTGTGTCCGCCAGGTGGCAGTGGCGGCGCTGGGCGTGGCCGCGGGCGGCGCTGCCGCGCTGGGCCTGTCGCTGCACTGGTCGGTACAGGCGGCGGAGCAGCTGCACTCCCAGCAGCTGCCCTGGTCCCACAACGGGATCATCAACGCACTCGACCACTCCAGGTGATGGTCGGCGCCGCCTCCTGCTTGGCCAGCATTCAGCAGAAACGACTGGTGCTTGGCGATGTCGACCCGCCATTGTCCACTCACACTATCACCAGTAAATATCCCATCCCACCTCATGACAGCTCCAGTGATAAACTACGGATATTTTACCAGCAGTCTTCTGTTTCTATGATCGTCACAATGTTCAGTTCTGTGGGCACTCCCCACCATGAGCAGGATTACGGTGCGACGTGAAAGTGGCAATGCAACCAACGAATGTTATCATTTTAATGTTTAGCGTAAGAAATCTACTTGCCACAATACCTGTTGTCTACGTTTGAGTTCAAGTCAGCGTATATGTTCCCAGCAGCCCCATGTGCTGTTACCGATGTCAGCCATACGGTCACACCACTCAGCATTGTCGGGGCCACCCAACATGCGGAAGATGTGGTTAATTAGAACGCACCGGTAGCAAATGTAGATCAAGACAATTCAGGTACGTCAGATGTGGTCGCCGTGAGGTGCCGCACCCATCCTGCAATCGCTTGTCCAGGGTGCATCCAACGCAGTCGACGCGCCCTAAAGCACAAATCCACCACCACCACCACAGGGTGTGTCGAGGAATAGGCAGTGTCGAGGAAGACCGTGCTGCGTTTGTGCTGGATCCCTGACCATGTTGTCTGAGAATGAACGTGCCGATTCCGCAGCGAAATGGACACCACAGCACCCACCAGCACGTGTTTTTCCACTTGCAGCAAGAGACCATATATCGAAGAGTTCATCATAGGTGCATGCCTAGTGGCGGATCAGCTGGGTTACAGAGAATAACGAGATGCACAAAATTAACTGTAGCGGACGGAGTTCGGGCGGGCCACTGTGCTGGGCGCAAACGCTGCGAGACATTTTCCCAGCGAATGCAAGCGCAGCGCCACGTATTGAGCCTGGTGCACGACGGTGCAGTATCGTCCCCTGGTCGGAGCCGCTGCCTTCATTACACTTCGCGCCATCCTCGCACCTAGTCCGGACAACTACTGTTGAGTGTGCTGCCGCGTGTGAAAGCTGGACGTACAATCCCGCGTCTGCCAGTTGCTCGGTGGTAATTTTAAAGTGTCGTGTTCCACGCCTGTCTGTTCTCATGTTGTATTTGTTTTCGTGTGTGTTGTCATATGTTTCAAGTTCGAAGCAAGCCGATCAATTAGTATCGATGGCCAGTGTGAGCTGTGTGTGCCTATTCGTGATAACATAGCAGCCATATTGGTTGTGATTTGCAATTTATAGTCTTTATAGTATAGCGCATTTTATAGTTTCATTTTATAGACATCTTGAGTGACTGTATGAAGTGTGGGCGGCGACACGAGGGCAGT
Source organism: Ashinkailepas kermadecensis (assembly GCA_034440615.1). Lineage (NCBI taxonomy): Eukaryota > Metazoa > Arthropoda > Thecostraca > Neolepadidae > Ashinkailepas > Ashinkailepas kermadecensis. Next base: position 63,539 of record JAOTOM010004569.1, on the reverse strand, counting down.
GCCAGTTGGCCTGCTGGTGGGCCGGTCGTGTGCCCGCCACTGACCGGGTCGTGTTGGCACAGCGTCCGGCGCGGCTACGAGGTGTACAAGCAGGTGTGTGCCGCCTGCCACAGTCTGCAGTACGTGGCCTACCGCAACCTGGTCGGCATAACCCACACCGAAGACGAGGCCAAGAACGAGGCCCAGGAAATCATGGTGAGTGCCCTGCCATCCGGTTTTTTGCAAGGAGGGCCCGCCGCCAGAATTAGTAAGGTGTACGTTCCGAGACAAGCCAACAGATAGCCAAGCTGGTACCACCAGCCAGGGTCCCGGAACTGGCCATGTTAGGGTATTAGTGTGGCGAAATAACTGTCGTACAATAACTATCGTACAGCAATGCATTATCAAAATATAGTGGCAGCTACACTAAGCACAACAAAACGGTGGAGGAACACGAAAACTGAGAAAAGAAAATAGGAAAAGAGACGAGAGAGCACACAACCGCAAAGAAGAAGGCAATAACTGAACAACAGGCAGTGGACAGTACAAATTATTGCTACTACTGGCCATCCTATGTTCATTAGGTCACACCAAGTCCTCGATGTTGATCACAACATACTTCCTCACATGCTTTTTGGGGGTTGCTTTGTTTTGTGCGACTTCATCTATGTTCCTGAATAAATTGGCAATAATTTTGTGCTATGCTTTTGGCGCTACGCATGATAATATAAATACCTATTGTTTGCGGATGAGAATGGAACCTGAGTTGGGTGGTTATGATGTTCTTTATACTCTTGGTTAAAAAATTGCTAAGACAGGTCATAATGAATTTTGGATAAGAGAGCTAAGCAAGATAAATATGCATTGTTCAGCAAGCATATCCGTGAATTTATGCAACTTATGCTCGAAGAAGAATTGAAGATGCATACAGGTATGTTTTTTATCGACCATCATAATTATTCGTTTTTTAGTTCAAATAACTTGTCCTGTAATTACTACCCCAGACAACAGCACAATGTTTTAAGTAAGGAAGGACTAGTAATTTGTATAACAGAAGTAGGTCACAATGAGAGGAAACAACTAACCTTTGCAATTACTCCAATAATGCTACTGATTTTTGAAGAAGTGAGGCAATGTTACTTATACATTTCATATTTTCACCCACCAGAATTCCTAAATACTTGGTGAAGAAGTATCAGTGCTAATATTGTTATTGCATTCTGTTTTTCCTTAAAAGCAGATGGTTATTGGCTCTAATATCTAGTTGTTACGGGAGGTCCTCGAGTATAATTGGTGGTTAGTTTTTGATATATTAAATACAATCAGTTTGAAGAAAACCAGTTTATAATTTTGGGAAGAACGTCACCTATGTAATGTTATAAATAACATACAGTTTTGCCTACAAATGAGATAGCTGCATCATCTCCAAAGGGTAGAATTTGTCTTTAAGAGATAAACCATTCATGTGAAGAATAAATATGAGGGTCCAGTATTGAACCCTGTGAGACGTCTGCTTTAGCAGGCTTCAGTTTCGATTGTATTTCATGTATTCTGTTCGTTGAACAGATATAATTTTGTTTACATTTACAGATATAATTTTGTAATTGTATACATCCTGCCTTTAATCCACAAGAAATCAAGTAGAAAACAGCTCTACAACTCCACATCTACTGCAACTCCTCTTAGCTCTACTCATCTCCACTCATCTGTCTTCAAGACATTCAACTACGCTTCCCGTCGACTCTCTTCAAATCAACTCTACTATTCCCCAATATTCCTTGCACCACCTTATCCTACCTCTCAGCCGTACACCACCACACCCACAGCAAAAGCCGATATCACCAACACGTGGCAGGCCGGTCAAATTCAACACGCACACGCACACAGGTCATGATGAGTCATGCGGATGATAGTGTAGTGCACCGAACTAAGCTAACTTGTACCGCCTTTCACCCTGGTGTATTTGTTAGCCAACGACATGATCTGATCAAGGTCCCGAATTCGACACTCGCGCCGCTCGGGACATTTCCCAATCCTGCGGCCCACCGGCCAAGCTGTGTGGGCGGCGCCATTAGCCGTGAATGTGTATAAGGTGTGTCGTGAACCACCCAAAAACAAACAAACATGATTTGATCTGACCTGACCTGACCTGATCTGATCTGCTCCGACGTCGCCAGGTGACAGACGGGCCGAACGACGCGGGCGACATGTTCCAGCGGCCCGGCAAGCTGTCCGACTACTTCCCGCGGCCGTATGCCAACGACGAGGCGGCGCGAGCGGCGAACAACGGCTCCCTGCCTCCGGACCTCACGTACATCACCATCGCTAGACACGGCGGGGAGGTGGGTCCGGTCGTGACCTGAGGTCAGGTCACAAGGCATTGGTCACCTGAAGATGCGACACGAATAAAACATGGTGGTCAGGTCCCGGCATGCAGTTTGGACTAGTTCCTGGGATTGAAGTTCATGGGTTTTCTTACTTACGGTGCCCAGGTAAGTTATTCACTGAATATATGATGATTTATTCATTTTGATGGCAATACATTATTTTTGTGTTAGGGTACCACATGTATTTCAGCAGTGAATGCCAAGGGAGCCAAGTCAACTTATTGTGTGTATTGATTTGGTTCTGTTATAAATGGCATCCAATGTATTTATCAGAGTTGCTAAATTGCACATTCCAGCCTCCAGAGTCCACTCCGAAAATCCAGTCCTGTCTTATGGGCAGGCCATGGAGTCAGATCCCAGCATGGTGGGATCAGCCTTCAGACTCTGGCTGCATCGTGGTGCCGAGGTCATGGTGGATTAGACTTCAGATCCCGGTCGTGTTGTGGTGGCAAGGCAGGTCTTCACGGCGTGGATGCCAAATCAGGTCCGCAGTTGGATTTTCGGTTTGGGGTTCTGGTTGCAGAGTCTAAAGTTCGGGCAGAACTATCACTTTGCTACACAGTCTGCATTGCATATTTATCATAAAATAAAGCCACACCAGCTAATGGCTACCTGCTTGCTAATGTGCTTAATTGCTGATAACAGCATAGTATATTAATAGGAGGTAGGATGTACATATGAGTAGCTTATTAAATACCGGAACATTTTGAGTGTTATCCTTGGTGTAATATAGCGAGATGGGGATATTTTTTCCAACACTGGTCAGATCATGGCTTGATGGTGGCAAGGTCGGTGGGGTAGGTCATGACCTCGTGGCAGTGGCAGTCTCTGGGGTCAGGTAGTGTCCTTGAGTCCTGAGGTTGGGACACAGGTATGTGTGTCAGGTGGTGTGGTGATGAGACCTGCGTGGGAGGGCACGTCGGACGCGGCGGAGGCCCCAGGCGGACTGCTGGCGTCACTGGTGCTGCCCTCTGTGGAGGGTATGTCGGACGTGGCGGAGGCCCCAGGCGGACTGCTGGTGTCACTGGTGCTGCCCTCTGGAGGGTATGTCGGACGCGGCGGAGGCCCCAGGCGGACTGCTGGTGTCACTGGTGCTGCCCTCTGTGGAGGGTATGTCGGACGCGGCGGAGGCCCCAGGCGGACTGCTGGTGTCACTGGTGCTGCCCTCTGGAGGGTATGTCGGACGTGGCGGAGGCCCCAGGCGGACTGCTGGTGTCACTGGTGCTGCCCTCTGGAGGGTATGTCGGACGCGGCTGAGGCCCCAGGCGGACTGCTGGTGTCACTGGTGCTGCCCCTGGAGGGTATGTCGGACGCGGCGGAGGCCCCAGGCGGACTGCTGGCGTCACTGGTGCTGCCCTCTGGAGGGTATGTCGGACGCGGCGGAGGCCCCAGGCGGACTGCTGGTGTCACTGGTGCTGCCCTCTGTGGAGGGTATGTCGGACGCGGCGGAGGCCCCAGGCGGACTGCTGGTGTCACTGGTGCTGCCCTCTGTGCGTGCCGGCCGCTTCTGGATCAGTCTGGCCAAATTCGGAAATTGAATGCAAGGAGACGTATGACTGGGGAAGTGTATGCTTGTTAGCTCGAATATGTGTCATAGTATTTACGTATTTCGAGATTCACATGGGTTGCGAATGAAAGAAGTTCAGAGTAGCACAATGCAGTTGACATCTGTCTCCTTCATTGGTAGTCCCACATGTTGCACAAACCTTCAATTGCATGATAATAAGGTGTACAATTTTTCATTTTTTTTACTGTGATGTTTATGTAAATGGGCACTCGTGTTTGCGTCATTGATCCAGGAATTGAACATTTTAGTTTACACCGGACGGCCAACTGACAATGACATGAGGCGACTCCTGCCGGTATGACCGGTGACCTCGTGTGACTTCTGCCGACATGACCGGTGACCTCGTGTGACTGCTACCGACATGACCGGTGACCTCGTGTGACTGCTACCGACATGACCGGTGACCTCGTGTGACTGCTGCCGACATGACCGGTGACCTCGTGTGACTGCTACCGACATGACCGGTGACCTCGTGTGACTGCTACCGACATGACCGGTGACCTCGTGTGACTCCTGCCGACATGACCGGTGACCTCGTGTGACTGCTACCGACATGACCGGTGACCTCGTATGATCGCTGCGGACATGGCCGGTGCCGTCGGATGACCTGACCTGACCTGCGCTGACCTGCGCTGACCGCCAGGACTACCTGTTCCACCTGCTGACCGGCTACTGCGATCCGCCGGCCGGCGTCAAGCTGCAGGACGGCCAGTACTACAACCCCTACTTCCCGGGCGGCGCCATTAGCATGGCGCAGGCGCTCTACAGCGAGGCGAGTACCGCCGCCGTCGCGGCCTCCAATGAGTGAACGCCGGCCGGCATTTCTCTCACGTGCTGCTGTCCGATGACGCAAGCGATTTTGCAGCCCGCCCGGTGGAGCGGGTTCGGCGCTTGTTCTGTCTTTACCATGGCTGTAGCCGGTGTTGGGATCCCGTGCACGCGGCGGGCACCAGACTCTCACGTGCACTGTCGTGCGCGCCGGCTGTGTGGCGTGTCGCGTGTGTGTGTTGTGGTGGCGCGCGATGCCGGCTCGCGTTGCCATGTCGTGCGGCGGTGTGCCGGGTTCGCTGTGACGTGTGACGTGTGTGTATTGTGGTGGCGCGCGATGCCGGCTCGCGTTGCCATGTCGTGCGGCGGTGTGCCGGGTTCGCTGTGACGTGTGACGTGTGTGTATTGTGGTGGCGCGCGATGCCGGCTCGCGTTGCCATGTCGTGCGGCGGTGTGCCGGGTTCGCTGTGACGTGTGACGTGTGTGTGTCGTGGTGGCGCGCGATGCCGGCTCGCGTTGCCATGTCGTGCGGCGGTGTGCCGGGTTCGCTGTGACGTGTGACGTGTGTGCGGCGCGCCTGCCGACAGACCATTGGTTGGTTGTGGCTGTACGACGCATTCAGCAGCCGAGGTGATATGGCGTCGCCCGCCTCTCACCCTGGCAGGAGGGGCGGGCACCGCGTGGAATCGAACCGCGCACCTCTGGCGTGCCAGACGCCCGGCTTAACCACTGACCTACCGACGCGCCTGCCGACAGATCATCGAGTACGAGGACGGCACGCCGGCCACCCGCAGCCAGCTGGCCAAGGACGTGGCCACGTTCCTCAAGTGGACCGCCGAGCCGGAACACGACACCAGGAAACTCATGACCATCAAGGTGGGTCGCGTGGCGTGGGCGGACGAGCGTCGTGCACCGCTCGGCTCGTGTCGTCCCGAGGCTGTCGTTTGTGACGCCCCCATGTTGGTAAACAGCTAGGGTCCGTGCCGACGAATTGCGGAATGCGGGTGTCGTCCTTGCCTAGCGTTGCTGGCGTTTGTCTCTGCAGCCAGCTAATGATGCGCTTTTGTATGGGTGGAAGTGGGCTTTCTGTCGTACGCTCTGAAGCCTCAAACCACCGCCAAATAGCTGAGTTGGTGTGGCTTTGCCTCTGACCGTCCTTGGTGACGTCGTTCTGCGTGTTGTCACGTGCCACGTTTCTCGGCGGCTCCTGCTCTCCGACATTGCTGAGCCGTGCGTCCGACGTCGACAGGTTCTGATGGTCTTCCCGGTGCTGATCGCCGCCGCCTACTACATGAAGCGGCGCACGTGGAGCGTCATAAAGTCGCGTAAGCTCATCTACAAGCCGAAAAACTAGCCGCCCCGCCGGCTGCCGCGCTGGCCGGCGACAGGAGCCGAGCTAGGGCTCGCGCCGGCGCGGCGTCGGCCGCGGGCGCGGTGCGTGGCCGGTCGGGCGCCGGCGGCCCCGCGGAGTGTGTGTGTGTAGCGTGCGTTATGTCGAGGTACGGGTGGCGCGGTGCGGCCGGTCTTCCGGCCCAATACACGTCTGACGTGGACAACGGCGGGTTTGGGCGGCGAAGGGTGAGCACGTAGTCGTGGTGGAGGCACGTGGAGAAGACTGCCTCCCGAAGGGCACGGTCGGCCGCCTGCGGCGATCCTCGTGCGCCCTGGTGGGTGTCTGTGGCAGTTAGTCGACCGACGGTGATGTGTTCGACGTGGTGCTCACCCGGTTGGACGGCTGGCGGTTGAGCTGGAAGAGGACGTATTGAAGGGAGTTGATGGTATTCGGATGCGTTTTTATTCGATCTGGATTGTGACTAGACATATTTGCTCTAATGTGTGATGTGTGATGGGTGCTGGGTTGAATATGTCGCCAAATGCGCTCTGCCAGCCTCAGCTGCCCGTAATATATCTAGATCGTCAACTGTTTAATCTCTTAGAACAGTTGCAGGATCAACGGGTCCAGTGGAGGCAATGTGGCAAACTGCTGGATGTCTTGGCCGTAATGTTTCCGACTTTGACATGTGATACTCGTTGCACTGATGACCATAGTCCAACTTCTTTCCGTGTCCGATATCGCCGAGGCTAAATCACCGGCGGCAGTCGATTGGGGCCGACGCAGAGGTGCGTGATCCGGCTCCTTGCAGACCTCCAACATGACTGGTCGGCGGAGGGCGTCCACTGGTGGGCTGTCTGCCGTTCGACTCGAGTTGTCGACAGCCAACGCATGGCTTCGGACTGCGCGCGTCCAACCAGGGCAGGCGGCAGGCGGCTAGCATTGTCTGTCAACACGGTTGGCATTGTACATCGCGCTAGCTACAGAGGGAGGCGTGTCAGGTTGGCCGGAATTCTTCATGCATATCTCGAAGCAGGGTTGCAGGCAGGATTTCCTTAAGAAAGGGCCCGACCCCCCCCTATCCTCCAAAAGAGGTGATTCAATGGAGACCGCTTTCGGCGCTTGGCTGTTCCTCTGCCTCGAAGCAGTACTGAGAGCAGTGATGCTCGATGGACCGTGTCGCGAGCCTTAAAGTGTAGTCCAACCATTTGTCGCCTGGTACGTACCGTGGCTCCTGAATTTGTCATTTCTTCCCTCGAACCATATGCGACATGTGGAAGAACCAGCGTGACCGTCAAGGTCGCTGGAACGTTCGAAAGAAGCGGAGGCTATTTTCTGCAGTTGATGCTTTCCATGCATCATACTTATTTGTTGATTTGACTTGCTGCACATCAATATGCTAAAAATGGTGTAGCTATTAGCAAGCAGGCACGCTGTAAAGTGAGGCACACCAAAGGGTAGCAGCCGGAGGTGCGCTGGTAGCAGCCGGTATGCAGCAGCCAGAGATGCGCTGGTAGCAGCCGGAGGTGCGTTGGTAGCAGCCGGTATGCAGCAGCCAGAGATGCGCTGGTAGCAGCCGGAGGTGTGCTGGTAGCAGCCGGAGGTGCGCTGGTAGCAGTCGGCATGCTGCAGTCGGAGGTGCGCTGGTAGCAGCCGGTATGCAGCAGCCCGAGGTGATCTCAGCTGAAAATGATTCTCATTATGGTGAAAGGAGACGATTGTGGGCTCAGGCCGAAAAGGATCAGGTTATGCAATCGTGGCATAACCTGGCTAATAGCAAGATATGGCCAATATAAAGATGCCTGAAAGGTAGGGCTGCTAGCCGGGTGCCGTTCGCCGCCCTCGACTGTTACATTCGTATCCAAAGGTCCTGATCTCCGAATTCGCACCATGACGTAATGTGTGTCCGAGTGCTCGGGTACAGCAGGCCGTGGAACAAGAGCAGAGTTGCCCGACGTACATCTGGTGCGTTACACGTCTACTCCATAGCTTTGTGGATTAATTATTTCCAGATAGACTTCCACTCGGTTATCGTCAGGGTAACCGGTCACTGGCGCTGCTCCGACGAGCCGGTGTCCAAACACATCTTGGTGTCACACGGGTTCAAAGTCACGCGCATTACAATCTACAGAAATCGACTGTCTACAACCGCAATAACACCGTCAGAAAGCGCCATCAGCCATTCCGTGTGGGTCGCAGTCTGAACGACTGCACGGTGCGCTCCCTGGCAGCAGGAAGCAGGATGTGCCGGAGCTGCAGACCGGCGCAGCTTCACTGCCACTTCACTGTCAGCTGCCAGTGACGTCACTACGGGCACGACCCGTCCGCGGAGCCGGACGGTCGCCCTCTTGTGGTCGGTCTGTTGCGGCGGCGACTGGCCGGCTGACGACAGCTCTGCGTCCTGGTGCAGCTCGTTCAGCCGGTGGCAGCACCCGACGTCGCCGCACAGTTGCACAGTTGCAGAACAGCGCTCCCGTCTGCCAGCGATGACGAAATTGCGCATGTCGTGACCGGGCCTCGAACCCGGAGCCTTCGGCTCGCAGGTGCCAGGCGCGCAGTCAGGGTTTTTCTCCCGCGGGGCATGTGCCAATGATCGCCAGGCTCTGTGCCGTCGTTGAGCACATGTTGATATGCTGATCGGAAGATGCGCGCCCCGGTTTATTTATGCTGAATTAAGTTCATGTTCCGTGATCAACGATTGCCGTAATTGATACAAGTTCTGGAAGGAGGACCCATTTCGGCATCAACGGAGGGTCAGCGCTATCAATGGCTGTCCTCATGGCAACGCACGAGTCTTCGCTGGCAATGGTCCTGCCGGTCGGGGCTGTGACGCAGGAGTCACCCTCGGATGCCGGCTTCAGTATCTGTCACCCGGCGGGCCTCAGACATCCGGTGTTGACAGCCTTAGCCTGTCGTGATGCGTTGTTGAATGGGATGCTTGTGCTACCTGATGAAATGCGTCATCGATAGAGGTCAGATCACGCAGTTTTCTGCTTCTTGTGTTGCTAGTGCATGCATCAGTGTTGAGATAGTCTACATTGAATTCTTCGTTTGGCCCACATACGGTACCCAAGTGGACTACTTTCTTTTTCTGAATTTCATAAAACCTGACCTGAGGTCAAACGCTGGCGCTGACGGTCACATGCTCGGATGTGCTGCGTCCTTGCTCGGTGAGCGATTATTCGACGCTATTATCCATCCGATAAATGCATTCAGGAAAATTGTATTTGGGTACACCGTGATATTCCCATAGGGTTTAATGTTAAAGTCTTCGTTGACCTGAGGTCAAATGGTGAACTTGAAGGTGACATGCTTGGATGTGCTGCTTTCCAGTCCGATGGGAGATTTTTTGGCTCTAATGTCCATCCGATGAATGTATTTAGGAAGGTATTATCAGGTACCCCGCAGATGGCAATAATGCATGGTCAAAACAGTATTTTGCGAATATAGGCCAAACTATGAGATTATAGGCCAGATGCCTCAATGTGCTGCATCCATGGACCATAACCAATGTCTGGGTGTTTTTTCGTCGTGCCAGGTAAAATTTTGTCGGAAATTACCGGGTACACAATAATTTGGTATAGTTGCATTTTTGGGGCTTTTTTGGCGAACGGTGATGAATCAGTGGCCATAATGGGTCATTTTGATCGATGTGCTCTATGTGCGTGCTCTATACTCTATGTATGTAGACTATCACCTGGAAAAATCATGTATATCCAATGTGTCACCATGATTTTATTCGGTACCCCGTACATAGATATAATGCATGAGTAAAACCAACTTCGGTGACCTGAGGTCAAACCGTGGCATTGAAGTTCACGTAATTCGATGTGCTGGATCTTTGATGGACAGCGGACATCTAGGCGTTGGAATCATTTGGCTAAGTAAAATACTTCGAATTGTATGCGGTACACCGTTTTTGACCCGAGTGACCTCTCTGGACCTCTGGAGATCGAACCGCTCGTCCTACTGAAGAATCGTTGTTTGCCTTACTTTTGCAAGCGACAAAGATCATATCCTGAAAAAAATGACCGAATTCGGAGAGTATGCGAATAGGATGCTGAATGCGAATGCGAATGCGTTGCTAATATAGGTCAGCGCTAGTTTGGGGTGACATTTAAAATGCACAACCTGGGAAGTTAACGAAACCCATCCGGACCGATCAGAACCCATCAGGACCATCAAGAGTTGTCAGAGAGGTTCTAAAAACCTTCCCTACTCCCTAGTGCTGGTGGGAAGTGAAGTTCTAGCGTTAGAATCCCTGAACTGTCCATGATGAAGATCGGAGGAACAATTTTCCAAGAACGTTACTTCCCTAAAAGTCAATGAATCTCGAAATCAATGGGGCGGGCGAAATGGGTCCTGACCCATTTCGGCACCAACGGAGGGTCAGCGCTGTCCTCTGGCCGCAATGGTTGTCCTATTAGCCGCACGAGTCTTCGTTTGCAAGGGTCCTCAGCCTCCTGTCGGTCGGGGCTGTGACGCAACAGTCACCCTCGGATGCCGGCTGCAGTATATCTGTCATGCCCACAACCCTGGCTGACGAAGATGGTCCCGAACCGATGAAGAGGGCCCCCGAGTCAACGGAGAGTGCCCTCTGGAAGACATTGAGGGCCCTGGGCTTGGCAAACGTGAAGGACTTCCAGGTCAGCGGAGGGGGCCCATATCGTTGGAAGGGCCCTTGGGCTAACGGAGAGGCCTCTGGTCCGCCGGAAGAGGCCTTGGGTCGTCAAAGAAAGTCCCTCAGACAACGGAGGGGCCCTATGTTGCTGGAGAGGACCTCGAGCCGTCAGAAAGTGTCCTTGGGCCGACGGATGGGGCCCAAGTCGTACAAAGACCCCTGGTTTGATGAAGGTGCCAAGCTGTTGAAAGACGCCCTGTAAAAATTAAGTATTTCGTATAAGTGAAAAGCGCGAAGTTGCACTAGCCCCGACAAATCACGCCGGTGCCCCAAAATCGAACCGGGATCCGACAAAAATCAGTTCGGGTCACTCAAAATTCAATAGGGACCCAGAAAAATTCATCCGGGCCCGACATTTCGCTCTTGAGACCGCAAAGTCGTACCAGAGGTCCCCAAGATCACGTATGTCTCCGACAAACGTGTGGGGGCCTCAAGGGATTTGCGCCGGGTCCCAAAAATCGCGCCGGGACCAGAAAAACCCAGCCAGGAGCCCAACAACTCACGCCGGGACTCCGAAAAGTGACCGAGGCTACGAAAAAATCAGTGGAGGTTCCGAAAAATCGCGTCGGGCCCAGGTAATTCACGACAGAGCTTCGAAAACTCGCGCCTGAGCTGGAAAAAATATCGTCTGGAACTCAGCAAATACCGCCGACGCCGCCAAGATTCACACCGGGCACCAAAATTATCGTCCAGAGCCCAAGCATTCCCGTCGGAGACCCTAAGTAAATACAGCGATGCCCTCGACGCCATCGTGAGCCCGAAAACGTATCGGGGCCCTCAAAGACACACCGTGTCCGAAAAAGTGATAGGGCTTTCAAATATGCCGGGGCCCCAAATAAGCACACAGGGAATCCTACAAAAAAAGCACCGGTGACCCTCAAAATGCGCTGGGAACCTCAAAGCACACCGGGGCCACAAAGACGGCATTATGACCTAAAAAAAAACAGGTCGAGGCCCACAAAAAGCGACATGGTCATACAAGACGAGCCGGGGCAGCAGGAAAACATATCGGGACTGTCGAAAACGCGCCAGTCTCTCAAAAACACCGTGAGTCGAAATAAGTCAGAAAATAAACACGTCGGGATGTGCAAAATGCTCTGGGGAACTAAAATCGCGCTGGTGCCCTAGAACTCATCAGAAGGCGAGAAAAAAAACACAACGGCCCTTAAACGAACACGGAACCAGCGCGTCTAGATTCGGTAGCCAATCTGGGAGCATACCTTTTATACAGACAGATGAGGTAGGTTTATCGCGATTCAGAGGGGCATCCATATTTCTTTTCCACAAGAGATTTGGGAGGAAGAGAAATAATTTATAATTGAATTCATGGAATTTTCCCACCGAACCATCATACGAAGCATTCCATGACGTCAAATAAGGCACAAACCATCATACGGCTGCAATTATCGAAACGTGAGGGCCTAACAAAAATCACAGAAACGGCAGAAACGCACAAAGTGTGGCGAATGCGACGAATGCGCCAGGCGTATGCATAGGTGCACGGACGTTGACTTGGCGGCGGCCGGGCGTTATTGCGTGAAATTGGAAAAGTACACAATTGAAAGCGTATTTTTAGGTATAACATTTTAGGTATAATAAGTTGAAGTGTAATTAATGCACAGATGTAATCATAGCAATGTAAGCTGACTTATCCAGAGATGTCAGAAAAAGCCTTTGAATATGCGTTCATATATATATATATATATATATATAATATATATACACTGGCGGATCCAGGGGGGGGGGCCATTCCGGCCATGCCCCCCCAAGCGCTTCAAAGGGGGGGCATAGTGTCTTTTGGCCCCCCCCAAAAAAAAAAAAACCAACAAAAGTAAACTGAATTAAAATGCAGTAACCCTTGCTGAGGTTAAAAAATAGCGTTCCGGGTGAAATAATCTCCAATTTTAAAGGTATTTTGTTATAATTGTTTGGTCAGCCTCCCCTCCCCTCCCCCCCCGGGAGGGGATGGGGAGGCTGGCGCCGTAAACCGAAAGTTGCCCCCCCAAACCGGTGGGCTAGATCCGCCAGTATATATATATATATATATATATATATATATATATATATATATATATATATATATATATATATATAGCAACGAAGAATGTGTGTGTGTGTGTGTGTGTGTGTACATATATAGAGCTTGATAAAGAGAAAGACAGGGCGGAGTGAAAGAAAACGAGTGCGAGAAAAAGAGAGGGACGTGAAGAAAGTGAAATGGAGGGAGAAAGTGGAATTCTAAGAACTTCATGTTGGCAGTTTTAGTGGAGCGGATGTATTGGGCGCTGGAAGGGGAAAGTGGAAGCATAAGAACTTGATGTTGGCTTTTTTGGTGGATCGGATATATTGAGCGGTAATGATAGGAGACTCGTTGAAGCGCCCATGAGCAAAAATAACAAACAGACGTACGCAGCATCGCGCTGACTGCCTACATGCAATACCATTGCCATTGCCTGGACTCATCGTTCGATCCGAGGTTTGCCTACATTTAACCCATTGCTCGACCCGGGGTCACGCTCACCTAAACCCGCGGGCCGAAACGGAGTTCAGGAGTCGACCATGAGGAGTGAGGCGGGAACAGCGAGCTCTGACGGGTTCTGTGGCACAGCCCGTCCGCCCTGGTGCCGAGTACACCATCGGAGCGGACCGGCAGGCGGACCAGCGGAACTGTGGAGCACACCGGCAGGGGGACCAGCGGAACTGTGGGGCAGACCGGCAGGGGGACCAGCGGAACTGTGGAGCAGACCGGCAGGCGGACCAGCGGAACTGTGGAGCAGACCGGCAGGCGGACCAGCGGAACTGTGGAGCAGACCGGCAGGCGGACTAGCGGAACTGTGGAGTATACCGGCAGGCGGACCAGCGGAACTGTGGAGTATACCGGCAGGCGGACCAGCGGAACTGGGGAACAGACCGGCCGGACTGTGAGACAGACGCCGGTCTGTCTCACTCGTGACTGTGGGACGCCAGTTATGCTCACCTCGTCCGGCTGGTCGCCTCTATATCATGGTATTATTGCAAAGCGTACCCTTTACGGTACACAGTGCAGCGTTGACGGCGCACATGCTCGCATCGTGGATCACCCAATAAACAAACAAACAAACAAGCAGTGCACATGCACATTGCATAGCGCGTTGTTGTCTCGGGGACTGAGCAGTGAGTGCGGCGTCCGTTCCCGCCGCCCTCATGGCGTCGTGTGGAGCCAGAATCCCACACGATCTGCGCGGCGTGTCGACCTGCGATTGTGTCGAGTTTTTACCAGTGCTTGCACGTCTCGGGCTCGGGGAACCGGCATAGACTACGGCTTCAGCAGCGGAAAAAATCGACCAGCGATGGTCTGCTCGCGTTGCTGCTCCGAGAGACGGTCTGTTCTGGTTGCTGCTCCGAGCGATGGTCTGTCTGCGCCGAGCGATCAGCATCAGCGATGGTCCATCCCGCGCCGAGCGATGTTTTTAGTGTTGCCACTCACTGCCGATCGATGCTTCCAACATGCTGAAGCTTGCGTTAGGTGGCTGCGCTTCATCAGACCAGCATTCATCGCTGGGGCGGCACGGAGCACCGAATCGCCAAGCGATAAGCGGTGTGAGTAAAAGTTATTCCGCACCGGACGTAGTCGATGCGAATTGTTTCTGATGTCTTCCATTGGGCACAGTCATCATAGTCAAGGTGCTGGCTGTGCTGCACGTAGTGTACATGTTACCCACACAAGATCTATGAAACTGATATGGCACTGTGAGCGAAACTGACATGACATTGTGAGTGGAACTGACATGATGCTGTGAATGGAATTCATATGTCGTCCAGTATCGCGAAATTAGTGAAAGTAAATATGCAATTCAAGCAGAAAACTTGCTTGTAAGAACTGTCTAATGGTTCCTGTTCTTCATCTGCGTTTGCCCATCCTCAACCCGATCGTATTCAACATATATCCAACCACCCTACCCATCCTCACACTCAGCATCCACCTCACCAAACTATCTACTCAGTTTTGTACCCAGCGCTTGTTATCTGATCGGAATTCTTGGCCTTCAGTCAGCTTTTACCCTCGGCACTTGTCGCATATAAATGCCTCCATTTGCTTCACAATTACCATACCTTCAGACAAGCCTGTGCTTGCCTTCACTCATCGCCTGACCGTGTCTTCTCGGTCTGCCCGGCCGCCGCGCCCAGGGGTGCGGCAGCGCCTCCTGGGCGGGTTCTACCTTATACCGTGCGCACCTCGAACGCCGCCGCAGTCGCAGAAGATCCGCCGGCCAGGCAGATCGGCGCTGGCCAGTTGGCCACCTGCCGTCGAGGGATCGATGTACGGCAGCGCCGAGTCGGCCGCCGGAGGCGGTGCTACGTCAGGAGCGCTGCCGCCGCCTCTGCGGCGCTGATGCGGCGAATCCGGAGAGCCGGCGAGAGGGAAACGGGGTAGGATGGTGGGTGACGGCTGGCTCTCGCGAGGCTCTCGAGTGAGAGGAGATAGTAGATCTGGTCTCGGGTGTCGGATGGCGTATGTCGCTGCGCACGAGACTGTCCGGGAGTTTCGGGAGCCGGCCTGGTCTACCTAAGCTATATCGCACATAGCTCCTGCTCGGTGCCGATGCTATTTGTGTGCCACCGAGCGCCGATGTTAGTGTGTGGCGGCACAACGACTGTGATAATTCAACCACGCTCCCAGCAAACACAGCGAAATTTCGACATACTCGTGCTCAAACTAAGAGCCACAAGAAGCCAGAGCAAGGGGATGGGTGTCAGCAACAATACATTTGTGAACATCTTTTGTTTTCGGCGCGCTGCCGGTGTTATCAAAAGGGGGGAGAGCACACATTGCCGGGGGCGACAGACGAGCTGTGCTGCCGGTGTTATCAAAGAGGTGGGAAGCAACTTGACGGTGGCAGTGACAGACAAGCGTGCCGCTGCTACCAAGGAGGTGGGGACAGCACACATTGCCGGGGGCAGTGACAGACACTGCGTGCCGGTGTTACCAAGGAGGTGGGACACCACATTGCCGGTGGCAGTGACAGACAAGCTCGCTGCCGGTGCTACCAAGGAGGTGGGACAGCACAATTGCCGGGGCAGACAGAGAGCTGTGCTGCCGGTGTTACCAAGGAGGTGGGGACAGACATTGCCGGGGGCAGTGACAGACGAGCTGTCTGCCGGTGCTACCAAGGAGGTGGGGACAGCACACTTGCCGGTGGCAGTGACAGACAACTGCGCTGCCGGTGCTACCAAGGAGGTGGGGACAGCACACATTGCCGGTGGCAGTGACAGACAAGCTGCGCTGCTGGTGCTACCAAGGAGGTGGGGACAGCACACATTGCCGGGGGCAGTGACAGACAAGCTGCGCTGCCGGTGTTACCAAGGAGGTGGGGACAGCACACATTGCCGGTGGCAGTGACAAATGTGCAGACGGCGACCACAGAGCCTGGCACCGATGTGTCACAGCCGGAACAACAATGTCAGAGCAGGGTGCCAAAGCTGGAGCCAAGATGTAAGAGTGAAGCGATGTTAAAGTTATCTCTGCTGGTCACGTGGGCGATGTCGAAAAAAACCGGGGTATAAAAAAAGAATATAGCGAGTATATAAAACGATGTAAAATGTGCATGAATCTCACTCATTTGTAGCTAGTTTTACCCACTCACCATGTTATTTAAAACCTAGCCATTCAGGCTATCTAAACCTGCATCACATACGCAATACATATGCCTTCAATTCGGAACTTTTCCTGATTACATCCTGAAGATAACGTGTCCTGACATCGCAGTCGATTGCCGAGCCTTCCGCCGCCTTCCGCCGCCTTCCGCCGTCTGGAGCAATCCTGAATACCTTCCTGGAGTTAGTCGGAACGTCAGAGCCGGACCTCAGAGCAGGAGCCAAGATGTCAGGGTGGGACGCCCATGTGGGAGGAGCCAATATGTCAGGGTGGGACGCCAAGGTGGAAACCGAGAACTCAGAGCGAAAACCGGGACGTCAGGGCACAGACCAGGGTGTCAGAGGAGCGAAAACCGGGACGTCAGGGCACAGACCAGGGTGTCAGAGGAGCGAAAACCGGGACGTCAGGGCACAGACCAGGGTGTCAGAGGAGGACACCACACTTCTCTTAGGTAATTGATACAGCCGACGCAATAAACCATCAACGAGTAATCACACGTGCGGACATCGAACCCTGCCATGAGCAACAGACGTCCGTAGTGCTTGATTAGGCTAGTCACTTTGTAAACGCTAAGCAAAATTTGCACTAATCAAAAGTCCTCTTAAAGTCTGTCCAAGTGTGATAAAGACTTTATTAGTGAGAAATGATTCCTCCGCCTGCAGCTATTCAGTTCCGATGAGTTCCACACATCAGGAAATTCATTCGGGCCATACACGAGCTAACAATCAGCTTCCGCAGCTACTGTTCAGCCTAACTTAAGCAATCCCGTAAAAGTGCGTGGTGACATCGGGGACTCGGTGGTGACGATGCTGACCATTCGACTGTATCCACACCGCGCCTGCAGTGTCTCTGGTTGGGTCATACATGGCATCATCAGCGACCGGTGCCTCCTTTTGGGTCATCCGTGTCATCAGCGCGATAACGGCCGGTGTCTCTTGTCGACACATCCGTGACATCAACGGTCAGTTCCTCTTGTGGGCACATCCGTGACATCAGCGGTCAGTTCCTCTTGTGGGCACATCCGTGACATCAGCGGCCAGTTCCTCTTGTCGGGACATCCGTGACATCAGCGGCCAGTTCCTCTTGTCGGCACATCCGTGACATCAGCGGCCAGTTCCTCTTGTCGGCACATCCGTGACATCAGCGGCCAGTTCCTCTTGTCGGCACATCCGTGACATCAGCGGCCAGTTCCTCTTGTCGGGACATCCGTGTCATCAGCGGCCAGTTCCTCTTGTCGGGACATCCGTGTCATCAGCGGCCAGTTCCTCTTGTCGGCACATCCGTGACATCAGCGGTCAGTTCCGCTTGTCGGGACATCCGTGACATCAGCGGCCAGTTCCTCTTGTCGGGACATCCGTGTCATCAGCGGCCAGTTCCTCTTGTCGGGACATCCGTGTCATCAGCGGCCAGTTCCTCTTGTCGGGACATCCGTGTCATCAGCGGCCAGTTCCTCTTGTCGGGACATCCGTGTCATCAGCGGCCAGTTCCTCTTGTCGGCACATCCGTGACATCAGCGGTCAGTTCCGCTTGTCGGGACATCCGTGACATCAGCGGTCAGTTCCTCTTGTCGGCACATCCGTGACATCAGCGGTCAGTTCCTCTTGTGGGCACATCCGTGACATCAGCGGCCAGTTCCTCTTGTCGGGACATCCGTGACATCAGCGGCCAGTTCCTCTTGTCGGCACATCCGTGACATCAGCGGCCAGTTCCTCTTGTCGGGACATCCGTGTCATCAGCGGCCAGTTCCTCTTGTCGGGACATCCGTGTCATCAGCGGCCAGTTCCTCTTGTCGGCACATCCGTGACATCAGCGGTCAGTTCCGCTTGTCGGGACATCCGTGACATCAGCGGCCAGTTCCTCTTGTCGGGACATCCGTGACATCAGCGGCCAGTTCCTCTTGTCGGGACATCCGTGACATCAGCGGCCAGTTCCTCTTGTCGGCACATCCGTGTCATCAGCGCGATAACGGCCGGTGTCTCTTGTCGGCACATCCGTGACATCAGCGGCCAGTTCCTCTTGTCGGCACATCCGTGACATCAGCGGCCAGTTCCTCTTGTCGGCACATCCGTGACATCAGCGGCCAGTTCCTCTTGTCGGCACATCCGTGACATCAGCGCGACCACGGCCGGTGGCTCTTGCTGTGTCGTCCGTGCCGTCAGCAGCCGGAACACGCCCACTCCGTCACAGCCGGCACCGCTGAGCCACGCCTACACCTGTCTGGGTCGGACGCGGCACCGAGCGCCGCCAGACACGTGACCTTGACCGGGCGTGGCGGTACTGGTGCCGTGGCGGTACTGGTGCCGGGTATTGCCGTGGCGGTATTGGTGCCGGGCATTGCCTTGGTGGTACTGGTGCCGTGGCGATACTGGTGCCGGATATTGCCGTGGCGGTACTGGTGCCGGGTATTGCCGTGGTGGTACTGGTGCCGTGGCGGTACTGGTGCCGGATATTGCCGTGGTGGTACTGGTGCCGTGGCGGTACTGGTGCCGGATATTGCCGTGGTGGTACTGGTGCCGTGGTGGTACTGGTGCCGGGTATTGCCGTGGTGGTACTGGTGCCGTGGCGGTACTGGTGCCGGGTATTGCCGTGGTGGTACTGGTGCCGGGTATTGCCGTGGCGGTACTGGTGCCGGGTATTGCCGTGGTGGTACTGGTGCCGTGGCGGTACTGGTGCCGGATATTGCCGTGGTGGTACTGGTGCCGTGGCGGTACTGGTGCCGGATATTGCCGTGGTGGTACTGGTGCCGTGGCGGTACTGGTGCCGGATATTGCCGTGGCGGTACTGGTGCCGGGTATTGCCGTGGTGGTACTGGTGCCGTGGCGGTACTGGTGCCGGGTATTGCCGTGGTGGTACTGGTGCCGGGCATTGCCTTGGTGGTATTGGTGCCGTGGCGGTACTGGTGTCGGATATTGCCGCCAAGGACAAGATTGCCGCGGCAAGTTCAGTTGCTGAACTTGAAATATGGTCTTGTGTGCCACACTCACGGCAGCACGAACTTGCGATTCCATTTACTTCGAAATCCATCATAAAACATGGGTGGCATTCATGGATTTGACCGCGGACAACGCCTGCATCGGATTGGACGCTTGATAGCGAGGAGGGATGGTTGGGAACAGCTAGATGGGATATCGAGGAGAGCTGACTGGAACCAGCTAGATCGGATGTCGTGGCGGGATGGCTTGGAACAGCTAGATAGGATGTGCAGGCGGAATGGCTGGGAACAGCTATATGGGATGTCGTGCTAAGCTTGAAAACAGTTCGGAGGAGAGAAGCCAAGACGAGGGGCACAGCCCTCAACAATACGCAAAGCGACGGTTCTGTCGTGAAGGCGTGTCCCGCACCGGCTCGATGGTGTCTTCGGAATGATTTAATTAGAAGTTCGGACTAAACCCCGACTCGTTCAATTGTTCTTTTTCACGAGCCTCCCATGAGCAGATCTGTCCTATCGGACGGCTCTAACCAGACAACGGCTTCCAGCTGCCAGTCCAGTGCACACGGCTCGGCTGAACCTGTTTTACCGGCTGCCACGGTCGCGGCGAGCGGCGGCCGCTCCAGAAGCCGGCCGCAGCGGCGCCGGGGGACACCACGCCGCCCGCCACTCTGCCTGCTGTCCCAGCCGGCGCGATCAATGAGCCGTCACCGGCCGCGCCGGCCGCCAGCGGCCTGTCTGGCGCCAGAGCCGCGCCGGCGGCGGCAGGCCCGCAGCAGGGGCCGCCCTCCGTCTGGCGCCCGAGCAGCACCGGCGGCGGCAGGCCCGCAGCAGGGGCCGCCCTCCGTCTGGCGCCCGAGCCGTGTCGGCGGCGACAGGCCCGCAGCAGGCGAAGGCGGCGCTGCAGACGCTGCCCTCCGCGTCGGGCGCCTGTGCGGCGGGCGTGAGGACGCACGCTTATGCGGGAGCACCGTGGCGTCCGTCGTGCTTTCAGCGCGCGCCGAAACTGGGGCACGGGAGCGGCCGGGACTAAGGGTGACTTGGCAGCGTATCATGCCTGATCGCTGATCGTACTAGTATTATGTTGCGTCGTATCATGCCTGATCGCTATGTTGCGTCGCATCATGCCTGATCGCTGACTGTACCAGTGTCGTGCTGCAGAGTATCAACTACAGTGGAGTGTATAGTGGCTCCCTTCATATGGAACCTGCCAGCTATAGGAGTGTATCTATTGTGGCACACTTCCGAGTTTTCGAGCGTCCTTGAAGCCGGCTTTGAAACTAGTGATAGGAATTGATGTTTCGAGGCTCCCCTTTAGTTTTAGCTGTTGTTTTTTTTTGGGGGGGGGAGTTTCGATCGCCAGCCTGTGGGCACCCTTTCAAGCCTCGGCTCCGCTTTAAGTCGCGAAGCCTTCTTTGGATTTCTGGACCATGGACGCAAGAACTGTCCCAACGTTCGGGCGGGAACAATAACCATTTGGAGTCGATTCTTTCGATGCAACATCTTTGGGGTGAATGCTAAGCTCGTCAAAAGTTGGGGTAGCCGCTGCCCCTGTGCCCCAACCCCCACCCCGGTTCCGACGCCCATTCTCGGGAAGTTATTTGAAGCCCTGGGGCGCTCCATGAGTCATTAATTTAATTTCCCTCAGTGGGGAAATCAGAGTACCTGCGAGCTACTCAGGGGCTACGCATGCACGCGCGCCAGCGACCGGCTGGTGAATGCCAACCATTCAGCGTCGGAGTGAGCTGACGCCTGGCCGCGTGTTTGGTGGTGTAGTGGACGCAATACGACACTGGCATGGTCAGCGATCAGGCATGATGCGTCGGAACATGACACTGGCATGGTCAGCGATCAGGCATGATGCGTCGGAACATGACACTGGCATGGTCAGCGATCAGGCATGATGCGTCGGAACATGACACTGGCATGGTCAGCGATCAGGCATGATGCGACGCAACATGACACTGGCATGGTCAGCGATCAGGCATGATGCGTCGGAACATGACACTGGCATGGTCAGCGATCAGGCATGATGCGTCGGAACATGACACTGGCATGGTCAGCGACCAGGCATGATGCGTCGGAACATGACACTGGCATGGTCAGCGATCAGGCATGATGCGTCGGAACATGACACTGGCATGGTCAGCGATCAGGCATGATGCGTCGGAACATGACACTGGCATGGTCAGCGATCAGGCATGATGCGTCGGAACATGACACTGGCATGGTCAGCGATCAGGTAGGATACGACGCAACATGACAGAAGTATGGTCAGCGATCAGGCATGGTACGTCGGAACATGACACTGGCATGGTCAGCGATGAGGCATGCCACAGGAAGCCAGCCGGGAGCGTCCGCCGAACGCTGAACGGCAACAGTGTCAGAGCCGTCGGACACAGAGGCAGAGCAGTTGGTTGGAGTAGGTGGCGTCAGGAGACATTGGAGAGGACGTCGGGAGACGTTGTAGGGGGCGTCGGGAGACGTTGTAGGGGACGTCGAGAGACTTTGTAGGGGCGTCGGAAAACGTTGGAAAGGGTGTCGGGAGATGTTGGATGTGGCGTCGGAAGCCGTTGGATGGCGTTGGCGGCGTCTCGAGCCGTGGGGGACCGTCATGGAGAACGCGTAGCTGAAACTCCTTCATTTACCGATCGTGTGAGGCGGTGAGCAAGCTCAACACCAGAATAATGAACGACATGTGCGGCTATAGCATGCACGACGTACGTGGCGCGTTCCTGTTTGCTTTGGACGAACATACTGCGCATGGTCATGTAACGCCACTTTCGGTTGGCTTGATTTATATACATTTGCTGATAATGAGATATTTATATACAGAGATGTATATTTATGTACATTTGCTGAACCAGAAGACCGGTGACGCAAGGTACCACACCGGCCACGGGCAGGGCTACTCACAGGGTTTTCGTTATATTGTAGAAGTTACTTGGTTCTGGTGTCATTGAAAACACTTTGTTCCGAGAGCAATACAGTGCCGAAACCGGTCATGTCAGGTCGCAGAGGTCACATAGGTGTGCACGTTAACCTAACCTTGAAATATGGATTTGCTTCAAATGAAAATCCCGTTCGCCTCCTAAGAAATGATTTAAGTGGAATCCTTCCATTTCTTAGGGGATTACTTGATGTCACACAACGCATTTCAGTGATGAGAACATTCAGCTAAAAGCGAATCATGAGCATAGCAGGTACATCTGTGCAGCATGTGCGTGATCCTCCGAACTTCAACACGGCACTATTCGAGGAAGAGACATCCATGTCACGTGCGGACGCCGAGTACAGTGGTCGACATCTTCAGATGTACATCAGTGGTCGACATCTTCAGATGTATCATTCGGCACGGCACAAAGCGATGAAGTCCCTTCATGCTTGTTACGAGCGCGCCTCACGTAACCCAGCGGGAAGTCAATCGGCCACACTACAATGCCGCACGCCGAGACAAAGAAAAACTGAATATTAGTGCTGATGCACGACTCGGAGTTTTCAAAGAATGTTGAAAGGGTTTGCCCACCTAGTGGTCGTTATAGGCTGGTGCGATATACAGCAAGCTTAGCCGACCCGCCAACGCCATCACATGTATTTCTTTCTTGAGCGATTGACAAAACAAACTCCAATCGCATCTAACACTGCAATATTTCTGGTAGCTGCAAATTTTGTAATGATGGTTCTTTTTATATTTTCCAACACAGCCATCGGAGACGCAGTGGACTTTCTCCAGTTCTGAATACATCTGCCGCATGAAAGGAATCAACACCGACTGGAACGCTGCCACCGCAGCCGTGAATCGCGTTACGGAGCCACAGACTACACAAAAGCATTTGCATGCATCGCTGGTGCATAACGCTAACGGACGAAGAATGCTTTTGGAGTTGTTGGAACGAAAACTTCAGATCGCATCCAGGATGACGAATGGTCGTGGTGGGATATTTTTTGTGAAAATATCCCACCACGACCGCCTAATTGCTTCAAGAATTGCGATTCAATCAACAGCTGCACCGTCGACGAGCACGCAATGGTGATTCTTTAGACTCGCAAAGGATGAAAATCCGATGGCAGGGCTGTCATTTTCCTCCTAAAAAGCAGCACACAATTCGGGAAAATCGCTCAAACGTAGTCGCATTTGTTCTACACAATTCACGCCTTCTGCATATTGAGCGATTGTGGAATCCCGTCTCCCAGGGCCAGAGCGCAGCGAAGGAGGGACTGTCCCCTCCCGCTTGGCAACCAAAAGTACACTAGATCAAAGGGGAATTGCTAAGACTTCTACCGCGCAAAACCAAAAATGATCTGCTTCATGAACTAACTTTGGTCGGGCCCCTTAAGACAACTCTGCGTGCGCCACTGCCCAGGGCACAACCTACTGATGTCGTCTGACTCGTAAAATCAAGCGGTTTTTCTGTTCAATTCCTGTACAGGGACGTGCGTGGCCGTGGCGGCTTCTACTACACCTTTGAAAAAAATGTTATAAAATGATGACGATCGAGACATGATCATGTCAACAGATCATGTCAACAGTCATCGAGACCCACACGTCAACAGGCCCCAACGGCATGAGAAGACCACACCGTGACGAAATCCCACACCATGACGAAATCCCACAAGCCACCGTACATCGCGATATCGTTAAAAACAAGTTATCCAAATGTGTGCTCTGTGGCATTTCATGGCACGTTCATAGTCGTGTTGTTTTCTCCCAGCAAAGTGCTTCCAAACGACACCCAAATGGAACACCTTCTATAATGCACATCTCAAACTTCATCAGCTTGAGGGCAGGTCGCCGTGACATTCCTGACCACCGTGACCTCTGATGCCATTAAATCTGATATTATTGTGATCTATCAGCAACGGGCTTTAAATGAGACCCATATAGACCACTTCTACAACATACAGAAATCCGCTGTATCGAGGTCAGGTCATTGACACACATGTGATGTTTTCACGTCTGGCGAAATTTACAATATCACCATCGTGCTATATGGACAAGTAGGTACCTGCTAAATGACATCCATACTGGCCATCCTCCTGGTCGAGTAAAATAACACTAACTTGCCACGTTTCCATGACACTAGCAAATCCGGATTTCCTTACCAATCCAGATTTCCGACGTCTTGGAAACGTCTTCGTCAGCTAACTGGATTGGATTTCTGAATCCGGCTTAAAAAGAATATTACCTGAGGAAATCCGGATTTCTCAGGAGTTGGAAGCATATGGTAGCATTCATTCCGCGTCCTTTTCCTGCTTCCCCTGTCGTCGCCAGCACAGTTAACAGCAAGGCAACTCCAAGAGCGGCGTCTGCTTCACGATCCATGGCGAATCGACTACTGCATGCAACTTGTATATCGGCCAATTGCTTGTTCAATCCAATAAATTCGCAAATAACAGCGAGCCCTCTTCGAGTCTCTCATGCAACGACGCAGCCCACGCCGATGTGGCATACGTTTTTGGGTATTGAAGGGAAATGTCGCACGTGCGCCACAACTGTCAGCAAATCCGGGATTTCCCACCAGATCTGGATTCGGAAATCCTACATGTAATCCTGATGTACTCGCGAATGGTCATGGAAACGCTCCTTGTAATCCGGATTCGATTCATTGTGGAAATCCAATCCAAATTCAAACCTGCCATGGAAACAAGGCTACTATCTGGAGTTACTGTCAGGCACTGGCGTTTGGCCTCTGTGACGTATTATGATTTCGGCTTTACAAAAACATGTCATCAGATAAACAATTGATTGGGCACCCATTAGCGCAAAAATTAAACTATCAAAATATGGTTATTTAAAAGGGTACGAGGTCAACGAACGTCACGAGGACAAAACGAGACTTTAGAAGGTCACACTTATTGTATTGCTTTGGGCAGATCTTCAGTTTCCATGTGATGTGGAAGCTTGGTTTGCTAAGTCCTACCATCAAAAAAGAAGAATATATGAATATAGGTACATATATATATGTATATATATATGTATATATATATATATATATATATATATATATATATATATATATATATATATATATATATATATATTTGTATACATATATATAGATATATATTTGTATATATATATATATATATATATATATATATATATATATATATATATATATATATATATATATATATATATATATATATATAAATATATACATAGATATAGATATATATATATATATATATATATATATATATATATATATATATATATATATATATATATATATATATATATATATATATATATATATATATATATATATATATATATATATATATATATATATATATATATATATATATATATATATATATATATATATATATATATATATATATATATATATATGAACTTTATGCTGCAATGTCCAATGCCATAACACGGGCTCCATCACCTCCATGGCTCCATCACCTCAACTTTTTCTGGACCAAAATGTTCTCAAAATTCAGGCCTATATATATATATATATATATATATATGAACTTTATGCAGCAATGTCCAATGCCATAACACGGGCTCCATCACCTCCATGGCTCCATCACCTCAACTTTTTCTTGACCAAAATGTTCTCAAAATTCAGGCAATAATTATGGTGATTCCTTTGACCTGGAAACCTATCAATATCAGACTGGTAATCCAGGCCGTAGATAACCCCATGCACTCGTTTTTAATCAAATTCAAAGGGAGAGTGGTCAACAATCTGGAGTCTATTTTGGTAATTTGTCCTGAAATCGCCCCGGTATGATCGACTACGAGTCTGATTACAGTAATCGCAACTACCTCAAAGAGAAGGTGGTACGTCTTTACTAAGCTCAATCCACTCTGTGCTGTCACAACTGTGACTCATTGAACTTTGGCCATACCATTCTTGATGTGTTCCTTGATGTCGTAAAGAGCAGAATTAATATCTTATTCTAGCGTAGTCACAATTCTGAACATGGGTGTAACTTTAGTCGGTTCTGGAGGGACATGTCCCCCTTCCCAGCCTAGGAAAAGGTCTATTTTGTCCCCTTCAGTTTTTGGACTTATTCCCCAAGTTTTGTTTTAGGAAATCCTAGGATGATAACCCATACTCTCATCTCTGATTTCCGATAACTGTCCTTTTGTGTTTCTATTCGTCATTGATGTATGGCGACCAAAGGCGTGTATTACTGAAATTATTGGGGGGAGGGGGACACAATACATGGAGGAAATGTGCAGGCGCAAATGGATTGGGTGGAGTATCACAATACATGGAGGGCACACTCGACATGGTTCCATGTAAAAGTTAAATTATTGAGGGGCAAAGCCAACATTGAGGGAGAACCTCAAGGAGAAGGTTCTCCCTCAAACTCGATCCACTCTGTGCTGTCACAGAAGTGACTCATTGAACTTTAGCCATGCCATTCTTGAAATGTTACTTGATGTTGTTGGAAGCAGAAACAATCCATTCTTCTAGCGTGGCGTGATTGCCGATGGAACGACAATCAAAATATTGGTGTTGCGATGCAGTACCAATATTTTGATTTTCCACCTAATCGTTGTCCAACGCTGATATTCACTCACTGATTTTGGAGAGAACATCACACTCCTTTTAAAAAAGAGACAAATGTTGTTCAACAAATTGCACGTCAGGCCTTCGTCATTGATGGGAGCACGCATATAGTTAGATGTGCCGATGCAACACTGATATTTTTTAAGGCAGAGCATCCAGCTTACGCCGGTACATGAAACCAATGTGGTTGAATCCCACGTTGACAACACCAATAAGTCTGCAAAGCCTCCACTTATGCATCAGGAAAAAGAACATAGGTACCTACCAGGGCATATTCAGGACATAGGTGCCGATACACTGTGTACATTTCATATATATATATATATATATATATTTCGTACAGTAATCTTTTGTGTAGTTGAACACTTGGTATTGTTGTCAGGTAAGCGATGCATGATCAACCTATTCCAATGCTGACTAGGATCTGCAGGCTGCAGGTGCGTGTGGAATATTGGCTGTACATACCATCGGGGAGGGTGGGGCTGGTTCGAACGGCGGGTGGATTCGGACAGACCCATGTCTCCCAGGCTTATGCAGGTGACGTCACCAACTGCACCACGTGTCATTGCTCCTTGGTGCTGGCGCATGGCCATTGCACCAGTAGTGCTGGCCAGTTTGCGCCATGTTTGTGTCGGGTGCGGCGCGTCACGTCGAGTGACTGCAGTCTTCTTCTTCTTCATCCGTGCAACTTCTGATGTTGTTTGTCGCTCCACTTTTGAAAGCAATTGAAGGGCAACCAAATAACTGTTTGTTTGCATCTTCTATTTGGTGAGAGTGACGTGTAGGGTAGTGTAGTGTAATGCGCCGTTTACATGCGCATTTGCCCACCCAAATAAAACCTTCCAAGTTACCCGACTTCGATTTAAAATGGCAGCGCGGGGCTGGGTCGGACTGCTTGTTATCTGGGGCTGTTTTATTCACTGGATAATAGCTAACTGAAATCTTGCAAGCAAAATGTTTATGTATGTGGCCAAATTGAACGTAAGAAGGAAGTTTTTTTTGCGGAGGCGGAGCGCAATCGGGACTTAAAATTCCATATCAATTTTGAGTGCCTTGACTCAGATCGCCACCGCGAGAAATGCAAATTCACGATATTCCAACAAATCTGAGCCTCTTTTCATGGAGGGTACACGCATACAATGCCACCAAAGAGTCTTCTTTGCAGGGTGTAAAACTCCAAAATATTGACCGGTTGCCCATGCTCGAAATTTATCCACGCCTTGCTCAAACCTATGCCACCAGTAGGGCGGGTCCGGACGATAGAGGTGAGTCCGCTTTCCGAACCCTGGTGGATAAATTTTAAACGTTCTTCCAGTTTTAGGTGACCAATATATAAGGGGACGAGTAGCCTAGGGGTAAGTTGCCCGTCTCACAATCGAAAGATAGTGGGTTCGAGTCTTACCTGTCGCTACTCTTCGCCCGCGACAATCGGCGTCAGAGATCGGCGACGCTTCATGACTCAACGGTCGACGTGTCGTAAAACCAGTAACCACCACCACCATAGGTGACCGATATGTAATCGACAGATATAGCCATCTAATGCAGCAAGCGCCTTTTCTCCAACGAAGACACTGTCACGTAGCAGTGTTAAGTCTGAAAAATGTCGGAGCCAGCCCCATCTTCCCCGATATAATTATGCGTGTTGATGATGATTATTTTTCATCAGTGATAATTTTCGGTCCTGTAACCTGGCATCAACAATGAATTTTGGGACACTGCTCTGGACCAAAGATGTAAATTCATGCTCAAGGACGCGCTCAGGACCATGGATGTAACTTTACGCTCAGGACCATGGGTGCTAACTAGCTCAGGGCCACGGGTGTAACTAGCTAAGGACCATGGGTGCTAACTATGGAGCCGCCCCGGTAGCTCAGTTGGCTAGAGCGCTGGCCCGCACAGGTCTCCCGGGGCGGAGATGGCCGAGTGGTCAAGATGTTGAGCTCTAGGTACCAAAGGTCCCGGGTTCAACACTCGCACCGCTCGGGACATTCCCTAATCCCGCGGCCCACCGGCGAAACAGTGTGGGCGGCGCCATTACCCGTGAATGTGTGTAAATTGCGTCCTGAATCACCCAATAAAAACCACCAGGTCTGCCCTGTCCTGGCAAGGCAGGGTTGGAGTTGCATTTAACTCCCGGCTGGGAGGGTCAGTTGGCAACTGACCCGATAAGGCCGGGGTGCGAGCTACCGGGCAGCCGTGTCGGTGCATTGTCGGCACGTTGAACTCCCGGTCAAAATTATGCCGTTGAACTGCAATTCATGGATGGGGTGTTGGGGTCAGGGTTCACGCAACAAGCTTTGCTTATCGATGGAATCCTGGTCCATGAAGCCACCCAGCAAGAATTCGGACTAAATTTCTTATATAAAAAACTAGCTCAAGATCATGAGTGTAATTAGCTCATGACCATGGGTGTAACTAGCTCATGACCATGGTTGTAACTAGCTCAGGACCATGGTTGTAACTAGCTGAGGACCATGTTTGTAACTAGCTCAAGGCCATGGGCAAAAACTAGCTCAAGACCATATATTTCTTTATATATTTATTTATTTGACGATGCGTGCCCACCACGTACAGTGGTTATTATGGATGCAACTAGCTCAGTACCATGGATGCAACAAGCTCAGGACCATAACCAAGAATTTCGCCCCCGGGGGAAAATTTCCACGCACAGGCTGAAATACTAAGCACCTCACAACTTAGTCAGGACCCAAGACTTCGTCCTCAATACATTAGGGTGTCAAATGGCTGTTGGGAGGCTTGGGCTGTTTTTGGAGGCTCCGGACTGCTGTTGGCTGCTCCGGGCTGTTGTTGAAGGCTCTGGGCTGCTGTTGGAGCTCCTGGGCTGTTGTCGGTGGCTCTGCACTGCTGTGTCGGTACGCTCCAGCTAATGTTGAGCTTTGGGATCAATGCTGGGCGTTCGATGTTGTTGAAGGTCTGCCAACCCGCTGCGGGGATTTGTGTGGGGGTGGGAGAGGGGACCCGAGTTGCTGTTAGGCCCCTATTGGGGTACTATTGGGCGGCTAAGTCGTTGTTAAGGATGACAAGACGTTATTGGAGTCCGATCACGGTACCCCAGAGACAGCGTAGACAGTAAATATATTGGCTGAGTAGCAGTATATTGGAACGTACTATTGCCATGGATGATGTACGCCTGGATTGGAAACTCCGCGTCGGCGCCTTTCATCTGCGTGTATCAGCGGCACCAACCTGCCACCTAGCGGAGGGTAAGGAAAAACACGGAAGCGCGGCCAGTTTTAGGCCGTGCGCCTATGGGAGTTCGGGGTTGGCCATTTCACCATGCCAATTCGTATTGGCATTTTTTCAAATTGATTCGGCATCTGCCTTTCATGATACAGAATTGATCAAGGAACCTTACCGTTCTTTCTTTATTTATTTATTACGCTTCGTTCCGAGGTTGTCGTGATGCGAAGTGAAGGCATGTATGAGAGGGAGCCCATTTCGCCGAAAGGGTCGGCCCACCGATGCCGCTTTCTTAAAATGATCGGAGTGGGAAAAGTACATGAAGGCAATAGGCATACCAAAATGAATAGGGGGGGGTCACATTCCATAGGCTCCCATGTTAGAAGTTGAAATTATTGCGGGTGGGGGGAAGCAAGCATTAAGGGGGCAGTTTCACCCTCAAAGATAAGAATGGGCGGTTCTGCGTGAGCCCACACCCTCCTCGCTCTCTAGATATGTGGCTGATATTTTCCGGTGGAGTGGTTTACACAACTGAATGGGAGAGTACAGACTTCGGCGAACCCACCAATCCGCGAAGAGGATTGAGCGGAAGTTCCATGGAGGGTACAAGCCCCCTCCCACTACACCATACCACTGACAGATTTATGATTTTGTCAAGGAGGCGTCATTTCTCCAGAGGGGCGGCTCTTGGTCCAGAACATTTGGACACTCCGATCTCCCAGAGGGACACCATTTGTTTGTTTTTTTCTGTGGAGTGCCTTTCGCCGAAAAATTCGCGGCGCATGCGTTCGGACTCCCAGAGGACTGCCGTTCCCAGGCCGAGGAGGGCGTTGCGCTGATAAATTCGAGGGAGGGGTACACTGGAACCTCCAAGAGAGGCGTCCTTCGGGTCATAAGGGGCGCCACTTTCTCGTCCTCCCCCTTGGATCAGCCCTTGCAACATACCCTAGCTGGCAACGTCACTACCTCTCGCCGATTCGCTACCACTTGCCAGTCGTTTGACTCAGGGGTGTTATTTTATATACCTTTGAGGGGGAACTGCCACCTCAATGCTTGCTTAACCTACCCCCGCAATATGTAATTTCAGCTTCTAACATGGGAGCCAATGGAATGTGCCCCAAAATTCATTTCGATCTGCCCATTGCCTCCATGTACTTTGCCCCGTCCAATAACTTCAAGATCAATGTAAAGACAGAGAGATAAGAGATAAAGATTCAAGATAAAGATAATCAAGATATCATCATCGGTGAGCCGACCCTTGGGGCGAGGTGGGTTCCTTCTCACAGATGTCTTCACTTCGTACCACGACAACTTCTGAACGGAGCGTAATAAATCAATAAGGAAAGAACGGTAAGGTTCCTTGATCAATTCTGTATCATGACAGGCTGATGCAATTCTCCTGGGATGGCTGAATGAATTGGACAAAAATTCCAATACGAAATGCGTACCCTGAACTCCCATAGGCGCCCGGCCTAAAACCGGCCGAGTTTCCGTGTTTTTACTTACTCACCGTTAGGTGGGCTGATACGCAAACAGCTGTTGGTTTCCAATCCAGGCGTACATGATCCATGCTATTGCCGCAAACCCAGGATAGATCTGTTCTGCGAATATTCCACTCTCGAGATTTCCTACTCACCTAAGGGGGGACACAAATTACCCTTAAGAGGATATAATTTTGCATTAGACGTCGGTGGGCCCTTCAGAAAATGCACCAAAGTAATATCCGTTTTGTAGGTCCCGATGGGATCCTTGGTGCCCTCAGACGTATAATTAGTGCCGACACCGAACTCTGACCTTGACTAGAAGAGCGGTTATCTTATCACATGACGATGAATTGGTCTTCGGCGCGTCATCGACGTCCATGTCCTGGGCAATAGGGCGTCATCAGCAACGGGCTCACTATTGGCTGGGGACACGGACTTTACCATCGTCAAGTGGGAGTGTAGACAAGTTGTACTCCAGCTGGGAGCCCCATAATTTCTTGTGGCTTGAGTGATATTCTAGGGAAGCCTCGTCTGGATCGCAGGTACTTGATTCGAAAGAAGTTCTGTTGATTTGCCTCTATAAACTGGACTTTCCAATGGCGAATGGCGGCAGCCGGGCACTTGCCCGGATGGCCACGTAATCTCAGTGACTGCTCAAAGCAGCGTGAAAGTCTACCGTCCTCGACAACTCCTCAGCGACTCGTGAGCGCTGGGAGCCTCCACACACCACTGACCGGCGGCTGTACCACATGACCCGCCACATCTGGCGAAAGTCACGAGGGGCAGTGGGCCGGCCATCGGCACACAGACGTTGGCTCAGCAGCTTAGCGTGCCGTACCAGCTACTGCGATGCGGAGGGACAGCCGCTGGCAAGTTCGAACGCCTACAGCTATGACTTGGTTACCTAATTTGATACCAAATGCACTGTTGGAAGCTAAGTTCGTTACAGCAGCAGGGCCTCCAGCAGCCTGCTAACTAGGTGGACAAATACCCACCCAGTCGAACCAACTGGCCACTCAATCGGTCGAGTTTGTCGACTCAGGTAAAATCTGCAAAATACTAAGAAAGACGGAATATATGGACTCCCGTGCGGGACGGTGAGCCGCCATCTCGTCAATATGCCGCAGATTTTCCGCCAGGGTAGCTCAGTTGGTTAGAGTGCTGGTCTGCACTGGCTTCCCTGTCCTGGCAAGCCAGGGTTCGAGTCGATTCATGCTCTTGCGTTTAGGACCCTGCTGGGAGGGTCAGTTGGCAACTGGCCCGAAAAGGCCGGGAACGTGTTACCGGGGCGGCCGTGTTGGTGCATTGACGGCACGTTGAACTCTACATCAAAATTCTGCCGTTGAACTGGAAATCACGGACTGTGGTGGGGCTAGGGTTCAAGCAACAAGCTATGCTTAGCAATAGAACTCTGGATCATAAAGCCACCTCAGTAGGAATTTTGTCTTTATTCCTGATAAAAATGTACTGGAGCCTTTTCTACAGTTGTGTGCCTTGAGAATGTAGGCGCCCTCCTCGATCATTTCGACCATGCAATATTTTCAGGCTTTCTACTGGTCTGGCATGCTAGAGGTACGGGGTTCGAGTCTCCCGCGTTGCCCGCCCTTTCTGCCATGGTGAGAGACAGGCGACGCCATGTGGCCTCAGCTGCTGAGTGCGTCGCAAAGTCAAGACCACCGGCTTTCAACTGGACCATGGTCAGTGCATGACAAATAATTGCACCCTTGACTCCTTATGCAAACTCCTGGCTGGCTACTACACTGAATCGGGCTGTTGACCTCAACTGGCACCCGAGACTACTAACATCAGCCTCTGATGTCCACTGGAGTGCTAATGTTACTCTGCACAGCTCAAGGCCTCAGCCAGTGGCCTCTGACGGTGGTCCGCCGAGCCGGCGGGATGGGCCGCTAA
Organism: Ashinkailepas kermadecensis; assembly: GCA_034440615.1. Lineage (NCBI taxonomy): Eukaryota > Metazoa > Arthropoda > Thecostraca > Neolepadidae > Ashinkailepas > Ashinkailepas kermadecensis. The sequence continues at coordinate 30,120 of JAOTOM010004569.1, read as the reverse complement.
CCTTAACGACGACCTGAGCCAATGGTCCAGCAGACGACACGAGCGTAAAACGACTGTTGGTGACCTGAGATGGTGACCCGATCCGATGACCTGACCAGCGGCCGGTCGGGCCGACGTCGGCGGCGCGGCCGACACCTGCTCGTCCCGCAGGCGCCCGCCATCACCGCGGCCAAGGCCGGGAAGTCGGCAGCCGTGACGTCACGGTGACGTCACGGCTGGAGCCGTCTCGGCGGGCCGCCGGAGCGGAGAGCGTGCCGGCCGGCGAGGCGAGGGCGGCTGGCTGGCGGCGCGGCGCGACAGGCCGTCACATCACGGCCGCCGGACGCCCACCCGTCGACGAGCGCAGAGCAGGCGCGGAGCAGGCTCATCCGGCGTCATACATCCCGATCTGCAGAGAGCGCTCGCACGTTTGCTCGCTTGGTGTTCGGAAAAACTCGGAGCGCATGCACGCGCGGCGGCGGAGCGCACGCACCACCGGCGAGCGCGGCGTGCACGTTGGACGCTGACCTTTCCGACTGTGGCGGTCGTTTCCATGACGCCGCCGACGGCAGGGCCGGGTCGGTTTCCTCCGGCTGGCAGCCGGCGCTCGCCGGCCCGGTGCGGTCGCACTCCGTACAGTCGCCGACACAGGCATCGGCCCGCCCGTCGCCGCCGCCGCTGCACCCATCAGCGTCCGCACGTGCACAGAGCCTGTACACCTTTAATATCGATTTATTCTGGCAAGGAGGTGGATCGAACACCGGGCTGGACGATCACATGCTGGAGGAGAGGCTCTCACGATCGCGAGCGAGTCTGAAGTTCGTCTTGGCGGCTGAGGAGACTGCCGGCCGCGGGCCGCCTCCGCCGACCGAGGGCTTTGTTTACGCGCCAACTGCCTGAGCCCGATTGCCAGCGGCCTCCCCCGGCCGGCCGTTTGGGATCGTCCGGCGGCGGCAGGCTCGGTGCGGTGGCTGGCGCGAGCTGCCAGGCCTTCAGAGCCCGTGCAGCGCCAGCCAGGCCGGACGAGGACGCACTGCCGCGGCGCGGCCACACACACCCAGCGAACGGAGAGGGCACGCCACGAGACCGGTGAGTACCTACGGCATGAAATCCGGCACGGTGTGGGAGGTGCACCACGGCTTTTTTGTGCGTTGTAAATGTCAGCTGAGCATGTGTGTGTGTCTGTGTTTTGGATGGTGCGCCCGAGCGGCGTGGCCTCGGTGCGGGCGCAGCGCAACCCGGCCGGCGCGCACGAAAGGAGACGGCGCTGCATCGGCGGACGGACGCGGCGCCGAGTGGATTTCGCCCTGGGGCGCCGCCGGGTGACATGTGCTGGCACACCTCGCTGACGAGCGGGTGGGACGCCGTGCCGTGCACGCAGACGTCGAGACCACCCGTCGGGACGCTGACAGGCGTGGGCGGTAGCCGAGTGCTCGGTCCTCTGCGCGGCTTCGGTTGCGTCGCGGCCGCCGCAGCCGCCCGACTCGGGGCCCGACAGGCCCGCCGGGTCTATTTCTGTGCCGTTGGTGATGCCCCGGTATCGATTCTCCGTCGCCAGCTGCTGTGTGCAGCATGGTCTTGGTGGTCATTGGCCTGCCGCTGCTCACCATTGAAGTGGGCGCTTCGTGCCACGTTTCCATGACGACAGTGAGCCCGTGATGCGCACGCTCGGCAACACCGCGGCAAAAACGTGGCCGTATCGGACGGAAGCCACGTCATGTCACCGGGCCCGTACGGTGCTTTATTGGTCAGCGACCACCGGAAAGACTGCGCGAGGAGCTGACTTCCGTGATGTAGAGTAAGCGACCTGGTGCGAGGGCGTGGCTTCGGGGAGTGGTGAGGGAGGTGGAGCCAGACGGTCAGTCGAAGTCAAAAAGCAGTGTCGTCAGGGATCAGCAAGTGCCGGCCAGGGTCGATTGTGGGTCATTGAGAGCCGTGTGGGGAGAGATCGTCTGAGTTACCTTAGATGAAGGTGTGGCGTCGGTTAAGGGTAGGATCAGGGAGCGGGTCAGTCGAGTCAACTGGATCAGGGAGTAAGCTTGTCAGGTCAGTAGGGTCCAGGTAACCGAGGGGCGGTCGCGTTCGCACCCCCCCCTCCCCTCCCTCAGTTGCGTCACCTAAGGTCAGGAGTCGGGCCTGGGTCAGCTCGCATGGCACCACAGAGCTGGCTGCTGAGCTAATTGAGTCGGGGAGCCGGGTCAGCTGAGGTCAGGGAGCATAGCAGAGGGTCAGCTAAGCCTGAGGTCGGGAGTGACGTCTGTCGAGTTGGCTGTGGGTCAGGGAACGGCTCGGTCGGGTCAGGCAAGATCGGCGGCAGTCGGTCCGCTGACGTCGGTCGGTCTGCTGACGTCGGTCCACGTCACCGCGTGCGGCCAGCCCCGTGCCGACCACGTGACTGGGGCGGGGCGGGGGCGGCGGTGGCGGCGGCGGTGGCGGCGGTGACGGCGGCCCCCGAGCGGGCCACGCGCCGTCCGCCCCCAGACGTCCGACCGGCACACCACGTGACCGCTGAACGCCGACGGAGGGGACGCGCCGGCCCACCGACGGAGGGGAGGGGGACGCGACCGGTCCCTGAAGGGGACGGCCTGCCGGAGAGGATGGTGCACACGTCGCTCGGTGGGATGGCGCGACAGGGTGAGCCAGCAAACTGGCACCTTGTGGGACACTGGCGGCGTGGAAAACAGACGTGTCATGATCGGTTGTGGTAGTGTCTCTTCAGCCGATTTCCATAGTCACGTCTCCCTGGAATGTGTGTCCTGCAGGCAAAGTTCCGAAACTATTCGACACGGTGCCGGTGGAGAGGTCCGAGGTCAGCTGTGGCCAATGCCGTGACCTATCGGGGTACATATCCTGGCCGAGATCGCGAACTCCGAGGCACAGGAGACTGTCCGGGCCCGTGGTTCCAGAGCCGAGACAGTATCCCTCCGCGGCTGGAACCGCGCTGGCCCCGACGCGGGGAGATTGCCCAAGCCGGAACATCCACCTGCGATTAGGGGATACCCCGGTTGCGGTCCACCGGCGTCCAGGTCAGAGCTGACGGTGCTCGAGATCTGGTGCTACAGGACTCGAGATCTGGTGACGGTGCTCGAGATCTGGTGACGGTGCTCGAGATCTGGTGACGGTGCTCGAGATCTGGTGACGGTGCTCGAGATCTGGTGACGGTGCTCGAGATCTGGTGACGGTGCTCGAGATCTGGTGACGGTGCTCGAGATCTGGTGACGGTGCTCGAGATCTGGTGACGGTGCTCGAGATCTGGTGACGGTGCTCGAGATCTGGTGACGGTGCTCGAGATCTGGTGACGGTGCTCGAGATCTGGTGACGGTGCTCGAGATCTGGTGACGGTGCTCGAGATCTGGTGACGGTGCTCGAGATCTGGTGACGGTGCTCGAGATCTGGTGACGGTGCTCGAGATCTGGTGACGGTGCTCGAGATCTGGTGACGGTGCTCGAGATCTGGTGACGGTGCTCGAGATCTGGTGACGGTGCTCGAGATCTGGTGACCAACCCCGCATGACGGCCAGTCGTACCACTAGCCTAGGCTGATCTGACATCACGGATCAATCGAGAACAAAAATCGCGCCAATCTAGTCTGAACTGGCATCTCGATCCGACTGCCAGTTGACCCTGTCGTGCCATGCCGGTCCAGCTATCAGTCCAACCATCAGTCCAACCTGACCTGCGACATTCCGGTTCAACTCTCAACGTGAACACCAAGCACAGGAGGCTGTTGAGCAGGAGGCTGTCGAGACTATGCTGTTTGCCACAGGAGGCTGGCGAGACTATGCTGTCTGCCGCGGGAGGCTGTCGAGACTATGCTGTCTGCCGTGGGAGGCTGTCGAGACTATGCTGTCTGCCGTGGGAGGCTGGCGAGACTATGCTGTCTGCCGCGGGAGGCTGTCGAGACTATGCTGTCTGCCGTGGGAGGCTGTCGAGACTATGCTGTCTGCCGTGGGAGGCTGGCGAGACTATGCTGTCTGCCGCGGGAGGCTGGCGAGACTATGCTGTCTGCCGCGGGAGGCTGGCGAGACTATGCTGTCTGCCGTGGGAGTGCTGTTGCCGGGAGCGCGAGACTATGCTGTCTGCCGTGGGAGGCTGGCGAGACTATGCTGTCTGCCGTGGGAGGCTGGCGAGACTATGCTGTCTGCCGCGGGAGGCTGGCGAGACTATGCTGTTTGCCGCGGGAGGCTGTCGAGAATATGCTGTCTGCCGCGGGAGGCTGTCGAGACTATGCTGTCTGCCGGGGAGGCTGTGGAGGCCGTGATCTCGGTCGCAGGAGGCTATAGAGCCCGTGTTCCCGGTCGCGAACGGCCGTGGAGGCCTCCTCCCCTCCACAACATGAGCATAGCTGGTTGATGGGCTGGCTGATCAGCATGGCTGGCTGTGACAGTCTGTGCCGGTGGCAACAGGTGCGGGTCACCTCGTCACAGCTATGCCGTGCGACAGGGTCCGGCCGGGTTTTACCGGCGCACTGCTGCTCATCTGGTGCGGCCGAACCGGCCGACGACCGGTCACAGCGCCGCGCACAGCCGCACGGCACGGCAGCCGGAACGGCCTGGCCGCACAGCAGCTGTAAGCAGAATCCCACGACAACCGTAACGGTACTGCGCGGAGGCGAACAGCAGCTGCGAACAGCATCTAGCAACAGCCGTCGACGGCACTACACACAGCTGGGCAGGACAGAGCTGGATATATATTTTTGGAGTCCTGTGTTTGAAGAGGAAACTTTTGGGCCGCTCAATACGGAGAGGATAATTTTCTTCCCGCTGGCCATGTCAGAAGACCCCCTTTTGTATGTCCGTTCCAGTAAGTTTGGTCACTTTTATCAAGTAACCGTGATACCGACAGTCAGCAGTGCGACAGGAAACAGACCAGTGAGAGACACTGGACGAAAGACAGGCCAGTGGGAGACAAGTCAGTGGGAGACATTGGACGGAAGACAGACCAGTGGAAAACACTGGACGGAAGACATACCAGTGGGAGACACTGAAAGGAAGACAGACCAGTGGGAGACACTGAATGGAAGACAGACCAGTGGGACACACTGCAAGGATGACAGACCAATAGGAGACACTGGATGGGAGACAGACCAGTGGGAGACATTGGACGGAAGACAGACCAGTGGAAAACACTGGATGGGAGACAGACCAATGGGAGACACTGAATGGAAAACAGACCAGTGGGAGACACTGAATGGAAAACAGACCAGTGGGAGACATTGGACGGAAGACATACCAGTGGAAAACACTGGATGGGAGACAGACCAGTGGGAGACACTGAATGGAAAACAGACCAGTTGGAGACAAGTCAGTGGGAGACATTGGACGGAAGACAGACCAGTGGAAAACACTGGATGGGAGACAGACCAGTGGAAAACACTGGATGAGAGGCAGACCAGTGGGAGACACTGGATGGGAGACAGACCAGTGGGAGACACTGAAAGGAAGACAAACCAGTGGGAGATACTGGACGAAATACAGACCAGTGGGAGATACTAGACGAATGGCAGACGAGTGGGAAACACTGAACGGAAGACAGACCAGTGGGAGACACTGGACGAGAGACAGACCAATAGGAGACACTGGACGGGAAACAGACCAGTGGGAGACACTGGACGGAAGACAGACCAGTGGGAGACAGACCAGTGGGATACTCTAGATGGAGACAGACCAGTGGGACACACTGGACGGGAGACAGACCAGTGGGAGACACTGAATGGAAGACAGACCAGTGGGAGACACTGCAAGGAAGACAGACCAATAGGAGACACTGGACGGGAGACATACCTGTGTGAGACAGACCAGTGGGAGGAAAGCCAGTGGGAGACATTCGACGCGATCCAATGGCACAAGCGATGGGCCGTTTGAGGCAGGACCACAATGGAAGTCTGGCATTCTCCATGCCGTCTTCACTGCGCAATGCAGTTGATTGTTTATTTATTGATTCATTTATTTATTTATTTATTTATTTATTTATTTATTTATTTATTTATTTATTTATTTATTTCACGATACAAGCCCTCCACATGTAGTGGCTATTATGGACAGTCTGGGACAGTCCATTGTTATTTGACAATAATGGACAGATTTGACTTGTGATACGCGCTGTTTTGGCGAGGGGCGGGGGGGGGGTTAGTTTTAGTTGGCAAGTGGCAAGGCTTGGTTTTATTTGTGTGGGTCGTCGAGACAAAGTGTCGTCTCCGTGGTATACCCTTACACGGGTACATGCCTGGCGATGGAATGTGCATGTTCGCATCGCGAACTGAGTGGTCAAAAACAAAGGCTCTAGCATGTGTACAGCTTCAAGTTCAAACACAGCGAATATCATCCCGCCTCTCTGCCCACGGCCACCGGATGAACTGAGCACAGTCACGTGAACTCGACTTCCACCTTTTCACCTTCGCTGACATTGTTCCGTGGCTCGTGCTAAGTTAGTACGCACTTTGACCTCGTCAAAGGCTCGTCAAAGTTTCACGAGCATACCTGACTGGTGTCACGCAAGTTTTCGGCTTCTCTTTCCTTAAATGTGGGGTTATCAGTATTGGAGTAGTTCAGTGTAGGTCACCGATTGTAATTGATCGCTTATAATCGACTTTGACCATGGTGTGCCTGGCTCAATTATTTTGTTCTAGCTATCATAGGAGTCCTGTTACAGAACCGCAGGTCGTGGCATTATAATCATAGGAAATCCGGACATCACAAGGACCAGTTGCTTAGACGTCCCCACATGGATATGACACCACCTCCCGAAACTTTGCTCCTGGTCCGATTTGAACCGGCCGTCTTGGCCTCGGAGGTCGATGTATTAAAAAAAAAAACACGCCGATGGTATGAATTGTTGCTTTGTACAGTACGCTTGAATGTTGCTTGATGTTGCTTGAATTTGCTTGCTTGAATTGCTTGCTTGAATTGCTTGCTTGAATTGCTTGCTTGAATTTCTTGCTTGAATTGCTTGCTTGAATTCAATTGCTTGAATTGCTTGATGTTGCATGAATTTGTTTGAATACTTTGTACAGTACGCTTGAATGTTGCTTGAATGTTGCTTGATTGTTGCTTTGTACAGTACGCTTTGTACAGTACGCTATGAATTGTTGCTTTGTACAGTACGCTTTGTACAGTACGCTTTGTACAGTACGCTTTGTACAGTACGCTATGAATTGTTGCTTTGTACAGTACGCTTTGTACAGTACGCTATGAATTGTTGCTTTGTACAGTACGCTTTGTACAGTACGCTTTGTACAGTACGCTTGCCATGTCGGGGATATGTCCGACACCTTTACCGTCCGCATCTTTCACTCGCTGAGAAAACGATGGTGGAGCTTTCAGAGCTCATCTAGCTGCCGTGACATGTATTAGCTTCCAATTAAGTCGCGGCGGTCACGGCCCAGGAATGTTCGCTGGTTTTAGTATTTCTATGGCGCTTCCTGTGAAGAAGCTAGCGAAAGATGATCCTGGACTCTTGGAATTTTCGACGCAACCTTTGTAAAACTAATTTAAACCTTCAACACGATGGAACCCTATGGAGTGTGCTACCCTAATCCATTTAGGCCCGCCCATTGCCTCCATGTATTGTGCTCTCCCCCAAATAATTTTCAGACATCAACACTCCTGTCTAGATGGTATGATTTTCCTATTCTCCGCCGCATAACCAAACTACTATCGAAACGAAATCAGAGAAATCGGTGAGATTTGGTGGCCAGAAACGGAAGAACACTTGGCATGGTATCAACCAGCTAGTGACGTCATCGGCGGCGATGCCCTGTCACACGGCCAGACCGTGAGTGGTGACGTCACTGGTGCGTGACGACCTGTCACCCTTCCAAGAATATTACGCACAGCAAGTACACTTAAGTCATTCCCACCCATAATTGGACTATTTGAAGCTGGTATCCATGGGAAATAAAAGTATGCATGAGGTGCGACATGCCTTCCTTCACGATAGCATTTAACTCATTTGAACTGCAACAAAAGGAAAACAGTCAGTGGAGACCCAGTCAGGGGCGGTTCCAAATGGGACACATAGGGAATGTGCCTCACCACGGAGATGTGGCGTCACTCTGACTGGAAAAGGCGCCGCTTCGGGACTCACGAGCGCACCTCGTTGAGTTTGTCAGCAGAAGACGCCCAACTGAACAAAAAGGCGCCTCTCCGGGTACAGCAGGCCCATCTCCGAGTACAGCAGGCGCCTCTCCGAGTACAAGAGGCGCCTCTCCGGGTACAACAGGCGCCTGTCCGTGTACAGCAGGCGCCTCAACGGGTACAACAGGTGCCTGTCCGGACACAACAGGCCCATCTCCGAGTACAGTAGGCGCCTCTCCGGGTACAACAGGCCCATTTTAGGGTACAAAAGGTGCCTCTCTGGGTACAACAGGTGCCTCAACGTGTACAACAGGTTTAAGCCCGTTAAAACCGACAAGTGGCAGAAAATAACATTAGTCGGCTTAGATGCAAACCTTGGCCCAGGACGTTTATCCAGAAAACGTTTGACCCTACCCAGAACGTCCTCCTGGGTCTTCTCTTGGCCAAGGCGGTCGTGGTCGTGACTCCTTTTCCTTGCAACATTTCGCAAAGGTTTTCGATCTGAAAGTATTCCCCTATGTGCACAATGTCCTTGTGTGTCATGCTTTTCAGCTGTTTTGCGCACGTTCATCACCCCATATAATGAACCGTTACGCAACTCCACTGGACCCTAACGTAACGCAACTCAGCCATGCTGATGTTGTGGAGGGAGGAGGCCATCCCGCCCTGATCTGGGACCCACCAGCCAGCCATGTTGATGTTGTGGAGGGGAGGAGGTCGTCCCGCCCTGATCTGGGACACACCAGCCAGCCATGTTGATGTTGTGGAGGGGAGGAGGTCGTCCCGCCCTGATCTGGGACACACCAGCCAGCCATGTTGATGTTGTGGAGGGGGAGGAGTCGTCCCGCCCTGATCTGGGACCCACCAGCCAGCCATGTTGATGTTGTGGAGGGGAGGAGGCCGTCCCGCCCTTGTCGGGGACCCATCAGCCAGCCACGCTGATGTTGTTGAGGGGAGGAGGCCATCCCGCCCTTGTCCGGGACCCACCAGCCAGCCACGCTGATGTTGTGGAGGGGAGGAGGCCATCCCGCCCTTGTCCGGGACCCACCAGCCAGCCATGTTGATGTTGTTGAGGGGAGGAGGCCATCCCGCCCTTGTCCGGGACCCATCAGCCAGCCACGCTGATGTTGTGGAGGGGAGGAGTCGTCCCGCCCTGATCTGGGACCCATCAGCCAGCCACGCTGATGTTGTGGAGGGGGAGGAGTCGTCCCGCCCTGATCTGGGACCCACCAGCCAGCCATGTTGATGCTGTGGAGGGGAGGAGGCCATCCCGCCCTTGTCCGGGACCCATCAGCCAGCCACGCTGATGTTGTGGAGGGGAGGAGGCCATCCCGCCCTTGTCCGGGACCCATCAGCCAGCCACGCTGATGTTGTGGAGGGGAGGAGGTCATCCCGCCCTTGTCGGGGACCCATCAGCCAGCCACGCTGATGTTGTTGAGGGGAGGAGGCCGTCCCGCCCTTGTCGGGGACCCATCAGCCAGCCACGCTGATGTTGTTGAGGGGAGGAGGCCGTCCCGCCCTTGTCCGGGACCCACCAGCCAGCCACGCTGATGTTGTGGAGGGGAGGAGGCCATCCCGCCCTTGTCCGGGACCCACCAGCCAGCCACGCTGATGTTGTGGAGGGGAGGAGGCCGTCCCGCCCTTGTCGGGGACCCATCAGCCAGCCACGCTGATGTTGTTGAGGGGAGGAGGCCGTCCCGCCCTTGTCCGGGACCCACCAGCCAGCCACGCTGATGTTGTGGAGGGGAGGAGGCCATCCCGCCCTTGTCCGGGACCCACCAGCCAGCCACGCTGATGTTGTGGAGGGGAGGAGGCCATCCCGCCCTTGTCCGGGACCAACCAGCCAGCCACGCTGATGTTGTGGAGGGGAGGAGGCCATTCCGCCCTTGTCCGGGACCCACCAGCCAGCCACGCTGATGTTGTGGAGGGGAGGAGGCCATTCCGCCCTTGTCCGGGACCCACCAGCCAGCCACGCTGATGTTGTGGAGGGGAGGAGGCCGTCCCGCCCTTGTCGGGGACCCATCAGCCAGCCACGCTGATGTTGTTGAGGGGAGGAGGCCATCCCGCCCTTGTCCGGGACCCACCAGCCAGCCACGCTGATGTTGTGGAGGGGAGGAGGCCATCCCGCCCTTGTCCGGGACCAACCAGCCAGCCACGCTGATGTTGTGGAGGGGAGGAGGCCATTCCGCCCTTGTCCGGGACCCACCAGCCAGCCACGCTGATGTTGTGGAGGGGAGGAGGCCATTCCGCCCTTGTCCGGGACCCACCAGCCAGCCACGCTGATGTTGTGGAGGGGAGGAGGCCATCCCGCCCTTGTCCGGGACCCATCAGCCAGCCACGCTGATGTTGTGGAGGGGAGGAGGCCATCCCGCCCTTGTCCGGGACCCACCAGCCAGCCATGTTGATGTTGTGGAGGGGAGGAGGTCGTCCCGCCCTTGTCCGGGACCCATCAGCCAGCCACGCTGATGTTGTGGAGGGGAGGAGGTCATCCCGCCCTTGTCCGGGACTCACCAGCCAGCCATGTTGATGTTGTGGAGGGGAGGAGGCCATCCCGCCCTTGTCGGGGACCCACCAGCCAGCCACGCTGATGTTGTGGAGGGGAGGAGGTCGTCCCGCCCTTGTCCGGGACCCACCAGCCAGCCACGCTGATGTTGTGGAGGGGAGGAGGCCGTCCCGCCCTTGTCGGGGACCCATCAGCCAGCCACGCTGATGTTGTTGAGGGGAGGAGGCCATCCCGCCCTTGTCCGGGACCCATCAGCCAGCCATGTTGATGTTGTTGAGGGGAGGAGGCCATCCCGCCCTTGTCCGGGACCCACCAGCCAGCCATGTTGATGTTGTTGAGGGGAGGAGGCCGTCCCGCCCTTGTCCGGGACCCATCAGCCAGCCACGCTGATGTTGTGGAGGGGAGGAGGCCCGGCCTGGTTCGGTACCCACCAGCCAGCCATGTTGATGTTGTGGAGGGGAGGAGGCCATCCCGCCCTTGTCCGGGACCCACCAGCCAGCCACGCTGATGTTGTTGAGGGGAGGAGGCCGTCCCGCCCTTGTCGGGGACCCACCAGCCAGCCATGTTGATGTTGTGGAGGGGAGGAGGCCGTCCCGCCCTTGTCCGGGACCCATCATCCAGCCACGCTGATGTTGTTGAGGGGAGGAGGTCATCCCGCCCTTATCCGGGACCCATCAGCCAGCCACGCTGATGTTGTTGAGGGGAGGAGGCCCGGCCTGGTTCGGTACCCACCAGCCAGCCATGTTGATGTTGTGGAGGGGAGGAGGCCGTCCCGCCCTTGTCCGGGACCCATCAGCCAGCCACGCTGATGTTGTTGAGGGGAGGAAGCCCGGCCTGGTTCGGTACCCACCAGCCAGCCACGCTGATGTTGTTGAGGGGAGGAAGCCCGGCCTGGTTCGGTACCCACCAGCCAGCCACGCTGATGTTGTTGAGGGGAGGAAGCCCGGCCTGGTTCGGTACCCACCAGCCAGCCACGCTGATGTTGTGGAGGGGAGGAGGCCCGGCCTGATTCGGTACCCACCAGCACAGCTCCAGTGAGGGTGGACCGTTAGTTGGTGGTCGTCAGGTGCAACCAACCTCAATCTAGCCCAGCCGGCGACCACGGCTCGTCAAACTCGTCCCTTCCCGGCCCAAACGGCGCGCACAGTTTGCTCTTAGCACTGTCCGTCAGCCCCGTCAGGCCCAGTCAGGCTCGATCGCATTCGCACACCCGGTTCCGCCTCGTACCCCGCACTGGGTATCGGGCCCACTCTCCGCACTGCTCTCCAACTTTGTCAACCCGTGATCCTGAAATGGTGAGGTCTGACCGGGGGGACTAATCGAAAACCCAGCCAGGCCCGACATGTTCCAGCCCGGCCCGCGCCGTCAGCTACTGTGACGTGCAGTGGATCCAGCTCGTGTTGTGCGCGGCTCGTCGGACCCGACTAACCCCGACCGAGACCGCCCCGTCGGCTGCAGTCCAGCATCAGCGACGCCAGGTCCAAACGTCCGAAATCCCTGCACCCCCGGACAGCGCCGCCCGGCAAGTAGGCTGTCGTCCGCCACTTGTCAGAACCCAGCCCCTGCTGCCGAATAGCCAAGAGGCGCCGGTGGACGACGCATCGGATCTCCAAAATCCACCCGTGAGGTGGTCAGTGCTGACCACCAGACCAGATCACGTCTGGTCCGTGCCGCCTGCCGGTCTGCACCGGGGCTTCTGCCGTACTGGTCGTGGCAACCTCCCAACCCAGACGGTGCCGCTGTCGGCCCAGACAGTGTCGCCGTCGGACCAGACGGTGCCGCTGCCGGACCAGACGGTGCCGCTGTCGAATGGGCTGGCGGTGCCGGTCGTCCGGCTCGCGGCTCGCCGAGGCCGGCCAGCAGCCAGCTAGCTGCCAGGCCCCCGCTGACAGCGCCGGCAGGTGACTCAGCGGGCGCGCTCCGGCCGCTCTACCCGCCGCGCCGCTCTGCCCGGGCCGGCCGGCACGCTCGATACGTCTGCGTCGGCGGCGGCAGCGTCATGGCGGCGCGGCGGCGGCGGCGGCAGCTGTGGCGCGCCGGAAGCGTCGCGGCGGCGCCAGGCCGGCGGGCCGTTCTGCGCCGCTTGCGACACGGCGCCGGAGCGGGCCGTGACGCGGCCGCGCCGCGACCGCCGCCGGCGAAGGTCAGTCGCCGCCGCCGGACCGGTCACGCGCTCTGGCTCGCGTTCGGCCGCGTGCGCCTGGTCGGCCGACGCGGCTCGGCGTCTCGCGTGACGCCGAACCCCGCCGCCTCTCGCAGGGTAGGACGGCCCGCTCCGCGCCCGGCGCAGCGCCGGCCCCAGGCCGCGCTCTGAGCTGGCGTCGGTGGAGAAGCCGGCGGCGGCCGGTCGGTCGCGACCGCTCGGCTGCAGGAGGCCGGGGGCCGCTGCAGCCGGCCCGGTCGACGCCGCGTGCAGCCGGGGGCCTGAGCTCTGAGCGGACTGCTGCCGTCTCGGCAGTCCCTTTGTCGTGCAGAGACGCTGCTCTGCGCTGATGGCATCCACGCCTGCCGTTTCACCGTCGGGTTGCATGACCTGCAGCAGCCTGACCTACAGCGGTCGGCCTGGCTCGACGAAGCGTGCCTTCCACACCGGGCACAAGTAGTCTTTCCAAGACGACTTGGGAAGCGTAAAGCCGAAACCGGACCCTGGGATCACTCTATCAGCATGGACTGTTTCTTGCGGTGGAAACTTCCCAAAACTAGTTGGGTTGCGAACGAAGTATATTTCGGCTCGAATTGGCTGTCTTGAACGACCTGAAGTCCAGTGGCCCGCATATCCCTTCAGTTGAAAACTTTTAGCTCGTAAGTTTAATTATATTGCTTATAAATGCATGTTTTTTTAATGAGGGAGGAGGGTACACTTCAAACCAGAAAAGCCAAATTGATTTTTAATGGCAATTAAATATGTCGTACATACGATCAGAGCAACCGCCAGTATGTTACATCTGGGGCTGGTGTGCCAAATCTGTTCAACCATAGGCGTAAATGATTGTTTGAGCGGTTGAGCTGGGACGAGCGCTAAGGATGTCGACTCGTCCACTTCAGCAGCAGAGTTCAGCAGAGTTTCAGCAGCAGAGTTTTCCAGAGTTTTTCATGTCCAAATCCAATCCTATAACACTTCTTGAGAACCGAACCATCAAGCATTTTATACATTGTAGCAAGCGCGGTCCTGAAAGTCAAAGCACACTGGATATTGTTGACTGATACGCGGGTCTCCTGTTATCATTGGAATTAGCTAGCACGCGCAAATTGCACTTGACACTTCACAGTCACCAGTGCAGCCATCGAGGTCGGAGAACTTCGTATGACAGAAGCAGATCTGGGCAGCTACTGTCTTGACCACTTTGCTCCCAATGCTGTTGGACTTCCTGCGGATATCTGAAACGCCGTATGCTCAGTCGAAATGAGGGGTTGTTGACACTCCGTCAACTTAAGTCACCGATCTCGAGATCTCCACCGAATCCACGCCACAGCCCATCCGTAATTGTGGCAACAGGTCAATAGGGTCCTGGCACCGTACTGTTCCGGCAGATTCACATGAAGCCGGTAATGCTGCTCGCAAAACACACACTTGCAGCTTTGCGGGCCATACTTCTCGACAATTTGCAGCGTATCTGGATTTATTTTCAAGCACTAGGTCGATCGAGAGCGAGCAAAAGCTAACGTTCCAACGAAGTGCGCCTCGCCTGAGCAGTGAGTTCGCCAGCTCCCAAGTGTTACTCGGCTGTAAACGTCGCTCCCTGGCACTTTATGGCAGCCGTGTCTTGTTGCGGGTGCGACTCCCTGGCATGTAGGCGGGGACGCAGTTCACGCGGAGGTTACCCGCAGCGAGCGGCTCCGTTCTCTGGGCCAGCCGGAGTCTGGGACATTTGCCGCCGCACCAATCGATATGGTGAGCTGGTCATGTCCAGCCGCCTCGGCAGCTGGACGTATCGTGAGCAGCCCGCCGCTCCTGCGCCGCCCCACTCGCTGCGGGGCCGGGTCGGCAGACTCGGGCCGCCAGGCCGCCGGGCAGCACCTCCCACGAGGCGTGGCCTGCCGACGCCCCTGGCGGCGGCCGCCACCGGCAGCTGGCGGCGGCGGCAGCACGTCCGACCTGCGGAGACGCCCCGCCGGCCGCAGGCGGAGTCCTCGTCGGCGGCCGGACTCTGACCTACATCGGTGTCGGCCGCGCCGCGCGCTCCCTGAAGGTTCCGATCGGGCGCGGCTGCCCGTCCGGCCGCCTGCCCGTCCGAAGGTCAGACGGCCGGCAGGTGCGTCAGATCAGGTCCGAAGGTCAGACGGCCGGCAGGTGCGTCAGATCAGGTCCGAAGGTCAGACGGCCGGCAGGTGCGCCAGATCAGGTCCGAAGGCCCGTCCTGCGCCAGGCGCCGCCCGGCCGCGGGTGGGCTGTGAGGTGTGGTTCGGGCCGTGCCGTGCCATGCCAGCATCTGCTGTTGTCACACTCGCACCTTATCTGGAGGGCTGGTGACGACCACGTGTTGACTGTGCACTGCACAGGGATCTGTCGGTGTATGTTCGTTTCGTCACTCGCATGCCAGGGGATTTCGGCTTCGGAACCTGCGGACCAGCGATAGCTACCTGGTGTCTGGAAGTGAAGGAGCTGCGCCGTGTCTGGAGATGGAGGAGCTGCTCCGTGTCTGTGACGGAGAGGCTGCTCCGTGTCTGGAGACGGAGAGGCTGCTCCGTGTCTGGAGACTGAGGAGCTGCTCTGTGTCTGGAGACGGAGAGGCTGATCCGTGTCTGGAGACGGAGAGGCTGCTCACCCGTGTCTGGAGACGGAGGAGCTGCTCCGTGTCTGGAGACGGAGGAGCTGCTCCATGTCTGGAGACGGAGAGGCTGCTCCGTGTCTGAAGACGGGAGAGCTGCTCTGTGTCTGGAGACGGAGGAGCTGTTCACCCGTGTCTGGAGACGGAGGAGCTACTCTGTGTCTGGAGACGGAGGAGCTACTCTGTGTCTGGAGATGGAGCAGCTGCTATGTCTGGAGACGGAGGAGCTGCTCCGTGTCTGGAGACGGAGGAGCTGCTCTGTGTCTGGATACGGGAGAGCTGCTCTGTGTCTGGAGACGGAGGAGCTGTTCACCCGTGTCTGGAGACGGAGGAGCTGCTCTGTGTCTGGAGACGGAGCAGCTGCTGTGTCTGGAGACGGAGGAGCTGCTCCGTGTCTGGAGACGGAGCAGCTGCTGTGTCTGGAGATGGAGGAGCTGCTCTGTGTCTGGAGACTGAGGAGCTGCTCTGTGTCTGGAGACGGAGGAGCTGTTCACCCGTGTCTGGAGACGGAGAGGCCGCTCCGTGTCTGAAGACTGAGGAGCTGCCCCGTATCCTGTGGTGAATGAGTTGCTCCATGTCTGAGAATGGGACGTGGTCCATGGTCGGAGACGGAGGGGCCAAGCCTGCGTCTGGAAAAGGTCGATGTAGGCAGCCGCCACGTGTCTGGATCGAAGGGACGTGCTCAATTCTGGAGGAAAGCACTGTACGGTTGGCGTGTGGTGTCTCCGCTTTGTGTGAATGCATGAAAGATCCATGCGTCTAGCTCCGTCAGCTGTCTGTCAGACCGGGTGAGACATTCCGTCAGCTGTATGTCCAGACAAGGTAGGACACTCCGTCAGCTGTCTGTCAGACAGGGTGAGACACTCCGTCAGCTGTCTGTATGTGTGTGTGGGGGACGGGGTCAGCTCCGTCAGCTGTTTGGATCGGCGGGTGGCCGCGGTACCACTACGCTGCCACTCCCGCTCTCGGCTTGCCTCGACGCGGCGCCGAGCGTGTGACCTCGCCACCGCCGGGCCGGGCCGCTCTCCCGGCCGAGCCGCGGCGATCGAACCGCTCTGTGGCGGTGGCCTCCTGCCAGGCGGGGACGGACCGGGCTGCCTCCTGCCAGGCGGGGCCGACCGGGCTGCCTCCTGCCAGGCGGGGGCCGACCGGGCTTCCTCCTGCCAGGCGGGGCCGACCGGGCTGCCTCCTGCCAGGCCGGGGCGGACCGGGCTGCCTCCTGCCAGGCGGGGGCCGACTGGGCTTCTTCCTGCCAGGCCGGGACGGACCGGGCTGCCTCCTGCCAGGCCGGGACGGGCCGGCCTGCCTCCTGCCAGGCCGGGGCGGACCGGGCTGCCTCCTGCCAGGCCGGGACGGACCGGGCTGCCTCCTGCCAGGCGGGGGCCGACCGGGCTGCCTCCTGCCAGGCGGGTGCCGACCGGGCTTCCTCCTGCCAGGCCGGGGCGGACCGGGCTGCCTCCTGCCAGGCGGGGGCCGACTGGGCTTCCTCCTGCCAGGCCGGGACGGACCGGCCTGCCTCCTGCCAGGCCGGGACGGACCGGGCTGCCTCCTGCCAGGCCGGGACGGACCGGCCTGCCTCCTGCCAGGCCGGGACGGACCGGGCTGCCTCCTGCCAGGCGGGGGCGGACCGGGCTGCCTCCTGCCAGGCGGGGGCCGACCGGGCTGCCTCCTGCCAGGCGGGGGCCGACCGGGCTGCCTCCTGCCAGGCCGGGACGGACCGAGTTTCCTCCTGCCAGGCCAGGACAGACCGGGCTGCCTCCTGCCAGGCTGGGGCGGACCGAGCTGCCTCCTGCCAGGCGGGGGCCGACCGGGCCGCCTCCTGCCAAGTCGGGACGTACCGAGCTTCCTCCTGCCAGGCCGGAGTGAACTGAGCGGCCTACCGCCAATCCTGGGTCGACGAAGCAGGTTTCTGCCGAGGGGGTCGAGGTGAGCTGAGTAGTCTCCTATCGAGCCCGGGTGAACTAAGTGGCATTCTGCCGGTGGAGGGATAGAGGGTGAGCTGAGCAGTCTCCTGACGAGGGGAGGTGGTCGGAGATGAGCTGAGCAGGCTCCTGCCGAGTGGGTCGGGGGTGGGCTGAGCAGGCATCTGTCGAGGGGGTCGGGGGTGAGCTGAGCAGGCTCCTGCCAAGGGGGGCCGGGGGTGAGCCGAGCAGTCTCCTGCCGAGCTTGGGTGAACTAAGCGGCGTTCTGCCGGTGGCGATAGGGTGGGGGGGGGAGGAGCGGCCTCGTACCGTACCCGAGGAGCTTCTTGTCGGGCGGGGCTGAGCTGAGCGAGTGAAGCAGCTAATCTTCATCAGCGGTGGCGACTGAGGGACCTGGCTGGTGCCCAGTCGTGGTGTGCCGATGTTGCAAAATAAGCAGCGCTGCCTCGGCCGACACGTCCCCCGGAGCGTTGGAACAACTGCGCCATCAGGTCGAACGATGTTGGCCGCTGCCTTTGTTCGTGCCGCCCCTCCGCGGTGAGCTGAGCCGACACCAAGCGGCCAGCTGTGCCAGCCGGGAACTCGTCACAGCATGCCGCCAGTCCGCGTAACGAACGGGTCACAGCATGCTGCCACTCCGCGTAGCGAACTTGTCACAGCATGCCGCCAGTCCGCGTGGCGAACTTGTCACAGAACGCCGCCAGTCCGCGTAGCGAACGGGTCACAGCATGCTGCCACTCAGCGTAGCGAACTCGTCACAGCATGCTGCCAGTACGCGTAGCGAATTCGTCACAGCATGCTGCCAATCCGTGTAGCGAACTTGTCACAGAACGCCGCCAGTCCGCGTGGTCAGCCTCACGTCGCGGCGTGGCATGCTCTGGGCTCCAGTATGACCACGGGCAGACTTTCCTTCGGCTCGGCACCCAGGCGATGGCAGTGACTGGCCGGTGTTCGCCGTACGGCGGAATTAACGCTGGCCGGTCAGTACCAGTGGCACGGCCTCGTCTGCTTAATCTGCCTCGAAGCAGATCCTGCGGTCCGATAGCACGCCCGAGGGCACGGCCTCGCCTGGGCCTGTCACTGGGGCGTGAGATGTTGGACGTGGGCCTGGGATGACGTGGGACGTGGGCCTGGGACGATGTGAGACGTGGGCCTGGGACGTCGTGGGACGTGGTCCTGGGACGTCGTGGGACGTAGACCTGGGGCGACGGTAGACGTAGGCCTGGGACGTGGGTTGTGGGACGTGGGCCTGGGACGACGTGATATGTGGGCCTGGGACGACGTGAGACATGTCACTGTGTCGGGGACATCGGAATAGCCACGACGTGCGCACGACGTGCCACAACTGGGAGCCCGAGATCAAGCGTGTGAACAACAGTGTCCCAGAAGGGAGCGGAAAGAGAGCCTCTGTCTTGTAGACGGCATGGGTGTGTGCATTACACACACCCGAGCTCACTCGTTAAACCTCGTCACGGGGATACCCTGGAACGAGCTACGGCTCACGACTTAAACGAACTAGCTGCGACTGCCGTGGGATGGGCTGCGGCTGCCGTGGGATGGGCTGCGGCTGCCGTGAGATGGGCTGCGGCTGCCGTGGGATGGGCTGCGGCTGCCGTGAGATGGGCTGCGGCTGCCGTGGGATGGGCTGCGGCTGCCGTGAGATGGGCTGCGGCTGCCGTGAGATGGGCTGCGGCTGCCGTGGGATGGGCTGCGGCTGCCGTGAGATGGGCTGCGGCTGCCGTGGGATGGGCTGCGGCTGCCGTGAGATGGGCTGCGGCTGCCGTGAGATGGGCTGCGGCTGCCGTGGGATGGGCTGCGGCTGCCGTGAGATGGGCTGCGACTGCCGTGAGATGGGCTGCGGCTGCCGTGGGATGGGCTGCGACTGCCGTGGGATGGGCTGCGACTGCCGTGGGATGGGCTGCGACTGCCGTGAGATGGGCTGCGACTGCCGTGAGATGGGCTGCGACTGCCGTGGGATGGGCTGCGGCTGCCGTGAGATGGGCTGCGACTGCCGTGGGATGGGCTGCGGCTGCCGTGAGATGGGCTGCGACTGCCGTGGGATGGGCTGCGGCTGCCGTGAGATGGGCTGCGGCTGCCGTGAGATGGGCTGCGGCTGCCGTGAGATGGGCTGCGACTGCCGTGGGACGGATCGCGACTGCCGTGAAGGCGAGCGTCTCACGTTCCGAAAACATGGAGTTGAGGGGCTCTTAGCTCCTCTGGCTCCTGGAAATGGCCGGCGAATTTCTATGAATGCGATTATGAACCGACGAAGTTTAGATTTCGGAGTTGTGTTTCCATTAATAAGGATGTCTTTGATGTTTGCAAAGCACTAAGCATGTCATAAGTAGACCTGCCTGTTCGCTGCCGCTATTTTGCTGCGACTGTAGCTGTCATGGTAGACGAGCGTTAATGCGGTGTGTTGGGCGACCCACGCTATATGTTTCCTTCTTCCCCTTGGGAGCTCCTGGTTCCTTCTTTGGCAAATGACCGGTTGTTGACCGTGCTTACTAAGCTTGCAATCGTTTTAGGCTAACATCACATTTTAAGCGAAGCCAAACTGAATGTTGTCAACATCTCGTAAATTTGAATTTGACTCATTGCATGTGGAATCGGCATATTTTCTTTCCAGTTGCCAAATTATAGTTGCAGTCCGAATTCTGTTCTGGCCATATGTCAAGTCGTCGCCTTGTCTCATCGTGTCTCGACCAAATAAACTCTGTGGGCGAACGCAGAAGGTCCGCACGTAGTTGTGATTATGTGATATTATTCCTTCTGCGTTGGTGCGAAGGTTCAGTGTGCCAGCTCCCCGCCGCAAATCTTGGACGGCCGCGCTGGATGGTGCTTCAGCGCAGAGTGTTGGTGGTCGGCACGGGCCGAGCGGCCACCTCTCGCTCGCTCCGCCACTGCCGCTGCCACAGCCAGCGCGTCCACCTTGGGTGACCTCTGGCGGGACGGGGAGGCCGACCGCTCGTCGGCGCCAGCGCCAGCGTTCACTTCAGCTGAACGGCCGCCAGCCGGTCCGGTCAGACTCTGCCGGCCGGTGTGTGTGTGTGTATGTGTGTATGTGTGTGACTGTGACTGTCTGCAGTGGGCGGCGGACGAGTCACGTCTCCTGCAGCTATTGCGGCTGCGGCGAGCCGCGGCCTGTCGAGCCGCCTCCGCCGGCCGCGGCACAGGCTGTCCGTCAGGGGCTGCCGAGCCGCCTCCGCCGGCCGCGGCACAGGCTGTCCGTCAGGGGCTGCCGAGCCGCCTCCGCCGGCCGAGGCACAGGCTGTCCGTCAGGCGTTGCCGAGCCGCCTCCGCCGGCCGCGGCACAGGCTGTCCGTCAGGGGCTGCCGAGCCGCCTCCGCCGGCCGCGGCACAGGCTGTCCCGTCAGGGGTTGCGGAACCGCCTCCGCCGGCCGCGGCACAGGCTGTCCCGTCAGGGGTTGTCGAGCCGCCTCCGCCGGCCGCGGCACAGGCTGTCCCGTCAGGGGCTGCCGAGCCGCCTCCGCCGGCCGCGGCACAGGCTGTCCGTCAGGGGATGCCGAGCCGCCTCCGCCGGCCGCGGCACAGGCTGTCCCGTCAGGGGCTGCCGAGCCGCCTCCGCCGGCCGCCGCCGGCCGCCGCCGCTTCAGTCGGCCACCTGCAGCTGCGTGACGTCACGGCGGCGCCGATAAGCATCGACGCCGGCCTCCGTGCTGGGAGCGCGGCGGTGGCCCCTGGTGGCGCCGCCAGCACCGCGGCGGCGGGGTAACGACCGGGGTGCACGGCCGACCGGTCAGCGTGGCCGGCCGCCGCCGCCGCCTGGACAGCCAGCCGCCGTCCAGGCGGAGGTGCCACATCACGCTCAGGCTGGCCGCCACATCACGCGCTGTGAAAGCCTGCAGCCGCCCAGGGAAATCGGCCGGGCGGCTCGGGGAGGTGGTGCCCCGCTCCGCTCTAGCACGTCACCCGCGTGGATTAGCGACGGGATCCGGCAGGAGGCTGGACTCCCGCGACTAGGCTGAGTTCGTTTGAGTTTTTTTTAGAGGGGAGGGGCTGTAGGTGCAAAGGCAGCGTACCGGCCTGTGAATGCGAAAGGTTAGGCGGTGACTATTCTCGTCCTTGAGGCGCTAATTTCAACATCACCTCTCAGCTCTCGACAGGGTTCAGTGCGACACACTGGCCACACCGAACGGCAGCGTCTGTACGCGTCGCGAACCAAGCCAAGGCCCCTTCAGCGGTGACAGCCAGCCAGGCCGGCCGCCGCCGCCGTCCGCGGCAAACATGGCGGCCGCCCGCGCCGGCAGCCACAGCGGCGCGTGACGTCACCGGGCAGACAGCTGGCCGATCGAGCGGCTGCGGCCGGCGCGCCAGACGGCCACCGAGGCGGAGGAACGCCTGGCGGGCGGCCGGCCGCCGCCGCCCACCAGCCGCCCGCCGCCGCGACGAGCGGTGACGCAGCCCGCGCGCCCGGGCGACTGCCGCTACGGAGAGTCTGCAGCTGTTCGGGCGACCGCGGCCACGACTGCTCGGCGGCCGACTGTCGGGCCGGCTGGGGCTGCTGACCTTCGCGCGCGCCCAGCTGCCGGCCGCTGCTGTCGGCAAGCTGGTGGACAGGGGTGGCCGCCCGCCCAGCTGCCGGCAGACAGGAGGCCGGCCGGCCGGCCGGCTGCCGGCGGCTCGTTTGTCGATGAAACTGACTACTTGGGTAGATCGCCAGAGAAATTGGTGATGCAAATTGCAAAGTGTGGCGTTGTCACTGGAGTGCACCATCAAAGCAGGTGAAGGAATGAAAATTTAGGCAAGGTCGGCGCTGTAGCTATCCGATCTGGTATGCTGACCCAAAATGTCTGCAATGGTACATTATCTACTCACTGTTGGCTGGGTATTTGGATTGGAGAGGCTGCACCGTGTCATAGGCTGTGGCCCTTACACTGTGACCCAGGTAATGAATGCCCTTACACCGTGTCGATGCCGTTCCTGCGGCTGGGCGTGGTCGTGGGCGGTGCCCTTGTGACCGCGAGGTGGTGGGCTCGATTCCCATCGCGGGGAGCTTTCGCGGTCCGGCCAGCGCGAGCGGTGCACCGCGTTTCACTCACTCCCTATGCAGCTAACCGGAGCGTCATGCATTGCTGATCACGCAGCCCCCCGGGAGTCGGCATATGTGCAGTTGTGGTGACCACGCCCGACAGTGTAGTCCTCAGTGTTGCTGACGAATCAACGCACCCGGTGATCGACATCGGGTCGGCGTCGCCGTGAGCAGTGAAGCTTCAATGTTTGAGGGCGTGAAGTATCCGGCCAGGAGCTGCGAAATCTCCAGTCGTGGGTCTGTGATTCCAAATGCTAGAGCAGGACATCCTGATAGTAGGGAGGTGGAGTTCCTCGTCTGCAGGCGGTGAAATCTACCGTGATAAGATGGCGAAACTATACGTCTTGTCGTGGCGGAGTTCCGAGTCATGAGGCGGTGTAGTTTGTCGGCAGGAGTCGTTGAAGTTTTTCGTTAGGAGGCGGTGGAGTTCCTCGTCACGGTACGGTGGAGGTGGGGTTACCCGTCAGAAGTCGGTGGGATTCCATGACGAGGAGGTGAAGATCTCCTTCACGGGCAATCAGATCTGCTCCCGCTCCACCACCCTGTCCTGAACTTCGCCGCCCGCTATGCGAGCACCAACCACGCCCGAGTGCAAAGCGGCGCAAATACACAGCGGGCCCTGTCGTCCAAGCCAAGACCGGCTGTGCGGACTGATTGGCTGCCCTGCAGCTGATGCTAGCCTGACGGGGCGGGGCACCGGCGCGGTCGGTTCCACTGACATCAGGTCCGGCTGCCGACGCTGACGCTGACGCCGACGCCGACGGGTTCGACACAGGCCCGGCTGATAACAGCGCAAACGAACCACCGACAGATGGGCGGCTCTCAAGAAAGCCGATCGTCGACGTTACGGGCGGCTCGCGACAGGACTTCCAGTCGAGGTTACGGGCGGCTCTCGACGGGGCTCCCAGTCGACGTTACGGGCGGCTCTCGACAGGGCTCCCAGTCGAGGTTACGGGCGGCTCTCGACAGGGCTCCCAGTCGAGGTTACGGGCGGCTCTCGACAGAGCTCCCAGTCGACGTTACGGGCGGCTCTCGACAGGGTTCCCAGTCGAGGTTACGGGTTGCTATCTGACTGCAGGCATCCTGTGTCACATAGTGAGTGACTGGTTTCTTGGGGTGGTAAGGTGCGACAGCGACCTTTTGGTCGCCTGTGTCACATAGTGAGTGACTGGTCTTGGGGTGGTTAGGTGCGCCGGCGACCTTTTGATCGCCTGTGTCACATAGTGAGTGACTGGTCTTGGGGTGGTTAGGTGCGACAGCGACCTTTTGATCGCCTGTGTCACATAGTGAGTGACTGGTCTTGGGGTGGTTAGGTGCGACAGTGACCTTTTGATCGCCTGTGTCACATAGTGAGTGACTGGTCTTGGGGTGGTAAGGTGCGCCAGCGACCTTTTGATCGCCTGTGTCACATAGTGAGTGACTGGTCTTGGGGTGGTTAGGTGCGACAGCGACCTTTTGGTCGCCTGTGTCACATAGTGAGTGACTGGTCTTGGGGTGGTTAGGTGCGCCAGCGACCTTTTGATCGCCTGTGTCACATAGTGAGTGACTGGTCTTGGGGTGGTTAGGTGCGCCAGCGACCTTTTGGTCGCCTGTGTCACATAGTGAGTGACTGGTCTTGGGGTGGTTAGGTGCGACAGTGACCTTTTGGTCGCCTGTGTCACATAGTGAGTGACTGGTCTTGGGGTGGTTAGGTGCGACAGTGACCTTTTGATCGCCTGTGTCACATAGTGAGTGACTGGTCTTGGGGTGGTTAGGTGCGCCAGCGACCTTTTGATCGCCTGTGTCACATAGTGAGTGACTGGTCTTGGGGTGGTTAGGTGCGACAGTGACCTTTTGGTCGCCTGTGTCACATAGTGAGTGACTGGTCTTGGGGTGGTAAGGTGCGCCAGCGACCTTTTGATCGCCTGTGTCACATAGTGAGTGACTGGTCTTGGGGTGGTTAGGTGCGACAGCGACCTTTTGATCGCCTGTGTCACATAGTGAGTGACTGGTCTTGGGGTGGTTAGGTGCGACAGCGACCTTTTGATCGCCTGTGTCACATAGTGAGTGACTGGTCTTGGGGTGGTTAGGTGCGACAGTGACCTTTTGGTCGCCTGTGTCACATAGTGAGTGACTGGTCTTGGGGTGGTAAGGTGCGCCAGCGACCTTTTGATCGCCTGTGTCACATAGTGAGTGACTGGTCTTGGGGTGGTAAGGTGCGCCAGTGACCTTTTGGTCGCCTGTGTCACATAGTGAGTGACTGGTCTTGGGGTGGTAAGGTGCGCCAGCGACCTTTTGATCGCCTGTGTCACATAGTGAGTGACTGGTCTTGGGGTGGTAAGGTGCGCCAGCGACCTTTTGATCGCCTGTGTCACATAGTGAGTGACTGGTCTTGGGGTGGTTAGGTGCGACAGCGACCTTTTGATCGCCTGTGTCACATAGTGAGTGACTGGTCTTGGGGTGGTTAGGTGCGACAGTGACCTTTTGATCGCCTGTGTCACATAGTGAGTGACTGGTCTTGGGGTGGTAAGGTGCGCCAGCGACCTTTTGATCGCCTGTGTCACATAGTGAGTGACTGGTCTTGGGGTGGTTAGGTGCGACAGTGACCTTTTGATCGCCTGTGTCACATAGTGAGTGACTGGTCTTGGGGTGGTTAGGTGCGACAGTGACCTTTTGATCGCCTGTGTCACATAGTGAGTGACTGGTCTTGGGGTGGTTAGGTGCGCCAGCGACCTTTTGATCGCCTGTGTCACATAGTGAGTGACTGGTCTTGGGGTGGTTAGGTGCGACAGTGACCTTTTGATCGCCTGTGTCACATAGTGAGTGACTGGTCTTGGGGTGGTTAGGTGCGACAGTGACCTTTTGATCGCCTGTGTCACATAGTGAGTGACTGGTCTTGGGGTGGTTAGGTGCGACAGTGACCTTTTGATCGCCTGTGTCACATAGTGAGTGACTGGTCTTGGGGTGGTTAGGTGCGACAGTGACCTTTTGATCGCCTGTGTCACATAGTGAGTGACTGGTCTCTTGGGGTGGTTAGGTGCGCCAGCGACCTTTTGATCGCCTGTGTCACATAGTGAGTGACTGGTCTTGGGGTGGTTAGGTGCGACAGTGACCTTTTGATCGCCTGTGTCACATAGTGAGTGACTGGTCTTGGGGTGGTTAGGTGCGCCAGCGACCTTTTGATCGCCTGTGTCACATAGTGAGTGACTGGTCTTGGGGTGGTTAGGTGCGCCAGCGACCTTTTGATCGCCTGTGTCACATAGTGAGTGACTGGTCTTGGGGTGGTTAGGTGCGACAGTGACCTTTTGATCGCCTGTGTCACATAGTGAGTGACTGGTCTTGGGGTGGTTAGGTGCGCCAGCGACCTTTTGATCGCCTGTGTCACATAGTGAGTTACTGGTCTTGGGGTGGTTAGGTGCGCCAGCGACCTTTTGATCGCCTGTGTCACATAGTGAGTGACTGGTCTTGGGGTGGTTAGGTGCGACAGTGACCTTTTGATCGCCTGTGTCACATAGTGAGTGACTGGTCTTGGGGTGGTTAGGTGCGACAGTGACCTTTTGATCGCCTGTGTCACATAGTGAGTGACTGGTCTTGGGGTGGTTAGGTGCGCCAGCGACCTTTTGATCGCCTGTGTCACATAGTGAGTGACTGGTCTTGGGGTGGTTAGGTGCGCCAGCGACCTTTTGATCGCCTGTGTCACATAGTGAGTGACTGGTCTTGGGGTGGTTAGGTGCGACAGTGACCTTTTGATCGCCTGTGTCACATAGTGAGTGACTGGTCTTGGGGTGGTTAGGTGCGACAGTGACCTTTTGATCGCCTGTGTCACATAGTGAGTGACTGGTCTTGGGGTGGTTAGGTGCGCCAGCGACCTTTTGATCGCCTGTGTCACATAGTGAGTGACTGGTCTTGGGGTGGTAAGGTGCGCCAGCGACCTTTTGATCGCCTGTGTCACATAGTGAGTGACTGGTCTTGGGGTGGTTAGGTGCGCCAGCGACCTTTTGATCGCCTGTGTCACATAGTGAGTGACTGGTCTTGGGGTGGTTAGGTGCGACAGTGACCTTTTGATCGCCTGTGTCACATAGTGAGTGACTGGTCTTGGGGTGGTTAGGTGCGCCAGTGACCTTTTGATCGCCTGTGTCACATAGTGAGTGACTGGTCTTGGGGTGGTAAGGTGCGCCAGCGACCTTTTGATCGCCTGTGTCACATAGTGAGTGACTGGTCTTGGGGTGGTTAGGTGCGCCAGCGACCTTTGATCGCCTGTGTCACATAGTGAGTGACTGGTCTTGGGGTGGTAAGGTGCGCCAGCGACCTTTTGATCGCCTGTGTCACATAGTGAGTGACTGGTCTTGGGGTGGTTAGGTGCGCCAGCGACCTTTCGTTGCCATTCACAAACACAAGTCGGTGCAGCCGCTTAGTGTTCGGAAACACAGTCGCTTAGTGTTCGGAAACACAGTCGCTTAGTGTTCGGAAACACAGTCGCTTAGTGTTCGGAAACACAGTCGCTTAGTGTTCGGAAACACAGTCGCTTAGTGTTCGGAAACACAGTCGCTTAGTGTTCGGAAACACAGTCGCTTAGTGTTCGACGCTTAGTGTCGGAAACACAGTCGCTTAGTGTTCGGAAACACAGTCGCTTAGTGTTCGGAAAACACAGTCGCTTAGTGTTCGGAAACACAGTCGCTTAGTGTTCGGAAACACAGTCGCTTAGTGTTCGGAAACACAGTCGCTTAGTGTTCGGAAACACAGTCGCTTAGTGTTCGGAAACACAGTCGCTTAGTGTTCGGAAACACAGTCGCTTAGTGTTCGGAAACACAGTCGCTTAGTGTTCGAAACACGCCTAGTGTCGGAAACACAGTCGCTTAGTGTTCGGAAACACAGTCGCTTAGTGTTCGGAAACTGACCGTGCGTTCCATCCTATTGTGAAATGTGAGTTTGCACAAAAGCATGAAACATACATGGCTGTGGCAGTCGGTAGGTTTATACAGTGGGGTCAGGTGCGGTCAATATAGTTGAACATTGTACGAACCCCGGACCGAGCAGTACAGATAATTACAGCAGGTGTGGTCCAGGTGCCATTGAATAGAGCCATTGAATAGGGCTATCGACTAGGACCATTGACTAGGACCATGCTTCGGCTATTGACGGCACCCTGAATGAACGATGTGTGGCAGTCCTCCCTGTTCTGTGGACCAACATTACGACGAGTTTATCTGTCCTTGTGATTGGGGATCCTCAAAACGGAACATCGAGGTAGCAAATTTTGAGACTCGCGAGAGTGGCGACTTTAATACAGTGGCTGACATTACCAAAGTGTGTGGGGGGGGGGAGGGGAGGGGAGGGGGTATGTCGTCGTGAAGGGTATTATGAGGGGTAGGGGGTAGAGGAGTAAGCCGTTGTGCCGATGGCTGGAGCATGTTTGGCTTTGGATCATGCCTCGTGTTTGACTTTCCCCAGACTGCTCTGCACGACAGACTGCTCTGAATGCTCTGTGCTCTGAGCTCTGAGTGCTCTGAGTGCTCTGAGTTCCCTGTGGACAAAGTGTCGCTGCGTGGAGGGCCACTGAGCTTGTCGTAAAATGACTGGGCTTCTTCTTGATCTTTGCTGATAAGGCCGGCGTTAGGCTTAGAGCTCAGATACGTCACCTGCCCACGTGCTCAATATCCGAGCTTATTTGTGTGGCATTGACAACACCAAAAGTGGCGTACACTCAGCCCGGGACCATCGATGGAGGCCATTTCACCTCTGAGGTTGGCAGAGTACTAGTCTGCTGTGTCGGCCGACCCCGTTGAGAGGTGATCGTCTGCCAGTGTCAAGCTTGAGACGGCCTGGGTATCGAATTAGTTGGTGCACAGCTACCGGCAGGACGGTGGACGTTGAGATCAGGCAATTCGCTACAATGGCACGACTGCGTGTGCAGACGATCAAGACGGATTAGTATCGGTCCGATAGCGGCGGGAAGTTGGCACCTCTAGTACTCACGAAGACATTTCTACGTACGCGTTGGCGTGGAAGACCATAGCGCCCCAAGTTCCCCAACTCATTCTCGTTTTCGTTCTTCGCTGCCGTGATATTCGTTTGCTGCGTGAGGGTCCTTTTCCAAATTCACCGCCTCGGTATGGGTATGCAATATGCGTAGGTATGGGCTTTAATCCCGACTGAACTCTTGAAACCCCTCCATGCGCTGGCACATGCTCGCAAATAAACTCTCCCAAAACTGGAGGACAGCTGTTCCTCTGAAGCGGGCATATAGTATGTTCAGGTTTCTGACCCACGGGTCGGGCCGGCATCAGACGGCACGTGTTCCACTGCTCTGCCGTTGTGCCGTACTCTCGTGTCGGACCGGCATCAGTCGGCACGTGTTCCACTGCTCTGCCGTTGTACCGTACTCTCGTGTCGGGCCGGCATCAGTCGGCACGTGTTCCACTGTAGGCCTTCGTGCCGTACTCACGGGTCGGACCGGCATCAGACGGCACGTGTTCCACTGTAGGCCTTCGTGCCGTACTCACGGGTCGGACCGGCATCAGACGGCACGTGTTCCACTGTAGGCCTTCGTGCCGTACTCATGGGTCGGACCGGCATCAGACGGCACGTGTTCCACTGTAGGCCTTCGTGCCGTACTCACGGGTCGGACCGGCATCAGACGGCACGTGTTCCACTGTAGGCCTTCGTGCCGTACTCACGGGTCGGACCGGCATCAGACGGCACGTGTTCCACTGTAGGCCTTCGTGCCGTACTCACGGGTCGGACCGGCATCAGACGGCACGTGTTCCACTGTAGGCCTTCGGCCCCGGACATTATGCCGACAGGTGTTAGTTTTCACCGCGGAGCCGTCGACACAGATTGTCCGCAATGACATCCAGAGTCCACCTGCTGAGGGTCTGATGTAACCTCCCACCGAGAGCCTGATGTGGCCCTCCGAACTGCCCGTGATATCCTCACCTCCCCACTGAGAGCCGCACGTGGCCTCACTGACGGCCTGATGTGACATCCCCACTAAGAGCCTGACGTGACCTCCCCACTGAGGAACTGACGTGACCTCCCCACTGATAGCCTGACGTACCTCCCCCACTGAGGTACTGGCGTGTTCCTCCCACGGACTTCCCCAATAAGTTGATGACGCCCACCGAGACCCTGATGACCCTGGTAGCCTGCCGCCCACACAGATGCTCGCGCAGCAAGGAGCCTTGTTGCGCTGGGCTTGCCGTTATACCTCCATACTATTTTGTCCGATTCTCTGTGTGGTCTCGAGCGGTCGACAGGTTCATAGGCTTGCATAATCAATCATATATGTTTTCCACGAACGCGCTATCACTACGCGCAGACTGTTAGCTTTCGGGCGAATGCTATTTTGGTCCATCAATATTTTGATTGTAGGCGAATATCGGAATGCAAAAGGCCAGGTGGTGAATAGTCAACGATTTGGTTGAGGGCCTAGACATCAAACATGTTGCATCGTAGTGTGTTTCAATCGAGTGAGAACAAGTCCAAAATGTCGATTCAATGAATGACAGTTGACTTAATTTAACTCGATGGAACTGCTAATCGGCCAAATTACAGTTGGCGAAGATATCGACTAATCTTATGGTCAATGATTTATGCATGAATTGGGTAAACTTTTACCTCGTCAAGCATTTGATGTTTCATTGTAATTTCCATTAATAGAATGTCACTTCATGGAAATATAACTTCATTGGCGGTTATTTGCGGGCATGTTGCATCCTTGCATGCAAATTGAAATGTTCATTCAACTAAACCGTAATAGGACATTGATTCATATGTCAGTTCATCGAATCTAACGCTAGTTGACTGCAGACTGATAGAGGTGGCGGATGGCGAATTGCCGA